>BCKL01000038.1:0-217366 GCA_001600635.1 Leucosporidium creatinivorum | reverse complement strand
GTCGTCGCTGTCGAACCGGCCGTCTCCGCCGAGATGCACGCGCTTCACCATCTCCCAAGCTCCCTCGACCCTCAACGCAGCAGCAGCACGATTCGAGTCCCTCGCAAACAGCTCCTCGTACAGGCCTCTCCTCGCCAGCGCCCTCCAGGTCGAGTTGACGAGCGAATAGGTGAGCAAGAGGTCGTATCGCTGTCTGTAGGTGCTAAAGGAGACGGCGGGGAGGGAGAGCTTGATGATTTGGTGCAGGATCTCGACGGGAAGTGGTGGGATCATTCCGTGCTGTAGTGAGTTGGACGAGAGGCCGGGCGAGGAGGGAGGTTCGAGGCGGAGGGAATGAGATGCGCTTTGAGAGCTTCGAGGAGGGCGAGAGGTGCTTGGGGTGAGGAACAGTAGTCCAGTAGAGCCCTTCACTATCCTAGTGCTTCCCGGCGAGTCAAGAGCCGAGAGAGACGAGGTGACGGCGGGAAAGGAAGAGCGATTCGAGCTGAGTTCGTCCTTCTGCGCGAACGTGCTGTAGCGCAAGTGAGGTCTGTGGCCAGCAGGACCTCTTCACAAACTGCATATACACCTGCAAGCGACACGGCAGCCTCAACTCAAGCTCACTCTCTCGCTCACGCTTCGGTGCTCGGAGACTCTCCTGGTTGTAATTGAGTTCGGCGCTCTCGCGTACCACGTCTTGCAGGAGAAGACGGGCGTACTCAGTGGTCATAAATCCAACTATCGGCGAAGCTCGTTCTCTGAGAGGGAGCCCTGTTTCTCCCGCAATAGCTCTCGAAGCGAGCTGCTCGGCGAAGCCTTCGCCCGGGTTCGAGTCGTCTTAGAAGGGCTCCGAGGTGGGCTGCTCACTGTGCAGCCCCTCTTTATAGGGATCATATGCTGCTTTCGACAAAGCCTACTACTTTCTCCGCGAGAGGAGTGCAACGCTTTCTTGCCTTCGCCGAATGCAGCAGAACCGAAACACTCGCTCGGCGCGGCGGGAGTTTCTTCCTAGCACGAAGGGGGCGATCTCCGATGCGGCTCCCCGCTGATACGGTCCCGAGCGTGTGGCAAGTCCCAGGTTCGGGTCGCGCTGCGAGGCCTGGAGCTTTCGGGAGCCTGTCACCCCCTCCCGCTCCTCGTTCAACGACCGAAGTTGACGAAGGCGATGCTGTGCCCGCGACATGGCGCATTGTATGGGAATAATACGTATACCAAGCATAGCTCTCCAGCGAGCTTGCTACCTTGCTGTATCAGATCTCGCCGCCTGAAGAGCGTCGAGCGCCGAGCGCCGAGCGACTGTTCCCTCGCTTCCTCGACTTTCTCCTGCTTTACATGCTGCTCGCCAAAGGACTCCCGCTGATCCAGGTCAAGAAGCAGCGGGAATTGCAGAGTTACGATCGGCAGCTGCTTGGCGAACTTTGTCGACTATTCAATTCCACCGCTCCCGAGCAGCTGGAACGGGGCGTCTCTTGGCCCTTTCTCCCCTCTTGCTGCTCTTTCTCTCTTCACCTACACTCGCAACTTTTCACATCACAAGCCATGCTGCTTTATAGCGCCCCCCTCCTTCTCGCTACAGCGTCTCTCGCTGCTGCCATGCGCCTCGCGCCCGAATTTCGCCCGAGCCTTGCAGACCTCGTCAAGCGCCAGCTTGAGCCTGCTGTCTCCAGAGTGTACAGAGGGATCCTCCAGATCTGTACTGATTTCCTCTCGTGTTGCAGCTGGCTCACAGCCAGCCTCACCCGTCACCTGCCCCTCGGGCAAGTTCAATGACGGTTCGTCTCCTTTTCTCAGCGATTTATCCCTTGCCTCGGCAGCTGACTCAAAGCTCGCGTGATAGGGACCAACAAGGCGTGCAAGGACTGTTCGGCTTCGGGACAACCTCACTCCAACACCTGCACCGCGACCGCCGCTTTGAGCTGGTGAGTCGGCCGAGCGGTTGTCACAAACCGGGCTTGAGCTCTTGCTGGGCTTGTCGCTGACTCTATTGTCTGCCACAGCAAGGACAAATGGTTCCTCTACAACAGAGCATGCGGCTCTACTTGTCCCTCGTCCACCTGGGCTAGCTGTAGGCCTACTGCTCCGCGCGACCGAGCGCCGAGCCCGACTGACTTTACCGAATGTTTCGCACTACAGCTGCCGCCAACGCCTGCATTGAATGCACCACTGTGGATCCCGACGCCGCCACGTGCACATCCACTGCTGCCACTTCCTGGTGAGTTCGGCTCGACGGCGCGCAGACTTCGTCCTCTCGTCCCTTCCGCTGACCCTTTCGCCTGGGTCCTACAGCACGACCAAATTCTTGAGCAATGGGAAGTGTATTGACCCCTGCGCTGATGGTCAATTTGGAGACGGTGAGTCCTCTCGGGCACCTCGAGCGGAGCTGAACGTCACTGATGATCGCCGAGCTGACCGTTTCTCTTTCCTCCGTCTACAGTCCCGTCCCACACTTGCAAGAGCTGCGTCGACACCAACGCAGTCACCTGCACGGCTACTGCTTCCACCTCATGGTACATCCTTTCCTCGCTTCCCCTTCCTTGTCCGTGCTCGGTTGACGGCTCGGTGATGGCTGAGCGACAGGCTGACGCGGTTCGTCACTTTGCAGCAAGACCGCCTTCTACCTCAATGGAGCGACTTGTAGCAGCTGCTCGGTCTTCCCAGATGCCGCTACTTGCAACTCGGCTGGCGCGTTGACCTGCTCGACCGCCGGCAATGTCGCGGTCAACGGCGCCTGCATGGTTGAGGACACCTATGCCTTGTATTATGGTGTTTCAACTCTGAGCACCACACAAGCGCATGCGGACCTACTCTACCAGGATCACGATTCTCCTGATTACCGTACGAAGCTCATATTGTCGGCTGGCCTTGCCGACCTCGGCTGACAGTCTCCTCTCGCAGGACTCGGCTCCCATATTACCACATCGGAGTGCCGAGCAATTTGCGGCAATCTGGTAGCAACTACCATGTACTGGGACCACCCCTGGCTGTTCCCCTACAGCTACTGCTTCTGCACCACCGCCGACGCGGCGCAGTTCACCAGCACCTTCTGGGGTACATCTTCCGTGGCGCAGCTTCAAGGTACCTGCGAGTCGAACAAAAAAGGCAGTAAGTGCACTCTTTGACTCTGCCCTTCTCTGTTCCATCACCCCGCCTGCTTTTCAATCGTCGCCAGCGCTCGGTGATGACGAGCTGACCGAGTTTTGCCGTACAGTCGCGTCCTGCATTGACGTCTCATTTGCCAGCGGATCTTGCATCCGTACAAGTGACGGCAGCAACTGTGATGACCTTCACTAGGCGCATGTGTTCCGCGTTCCTCTCTGCCCTCCCTTCGCCTCAGCTCGGTCCCTCTCCTAGGCTCCCTCGTCTCTTCCCTCCACTTGGAAGCTTCGGCTTCACTCAAGATTCAATTGGTGTAACAGTGATTCGCACTTTGTGGCACAGCTTGATCTTCAACGTGAGGGGAGCGTGCGAAAGCCAGCTGTCTTTGGTGCTCGGCGCAGAGCCTTCTTTGCTCGACAGTAAAGTAGCTAGGCGATACAATACTTCTCTGCACTGCATCGCTCATATCTTCTACTGCGCCAACAAACCTCTCGCGTCCCTCATAATAGCATCCAGCGCGCTCAGCCTGTCGCCAGCGCCGACCGGCACGTTCGCCGAGTCGTCGAAGAGTTGCTTTTTGTGGCTGCTGAGACAAAGCTCTGGTCAGCGATACAGCGAATAGGAGGTCAAACTCCGACCCAACTCACCTCGTCTCCGACGGCGGCCCCAGGCTCGCCTTGCGCTTCTTCTCCGACTTGAGCACGGAGCCGAATCCGTTCTCCACCGGCGAAAGGGAGGCCACCGACTCTTGTAGCGAGCTCTCCAACCGTGCGAGTGAGGTAGAAAGTGTATCGATGAGACTGTGCTGCTGAGTCGTGGCCCTGGCTGTGTTGGCGAGGGCGAAGCTGGCGAGATGCTCGAGCAGCAGTTTGGCGAGGGCGACTGGTGGGGCAAAAGGTCAGCTGTGAAGCTCTGGTAACGGGAACCGTGAGGAGCGTACGATCCGTTATTGGTGGGCGTCGAGACAGCTCGGCGTCGACGAAGGGAAAATGTCCGGCTGATGCGAAGGCGGGGCGCTCGATGTAAGGCCGCAACCTGCTCCGAAGTGGTCTGCGAGGGCCGAAAGGATCAGCATCCGTGCAGACGAGAGAGGACAAAAGAACGTACGAGTCGTTGGCTCCAAAGCTGGAGATAGCAGCCAAGTCGGCGGTAGGGGTTGAGGCGGTTCTGGCTTCGCCGAGCACAGTGTTGAGCGCCTCGATGAAGAGGTTGAGAAGTCGGGTCGCTGCGGATAGGAGCGGAGAGTCAGCTTTCGAGGCCGCTACAGACCAAGAAGCGGTTTGAGCTCACGATCCGGCGAGATGGGAAGCGCGGCCGCTTGCTGCAGCGCTGCTCGCCAGACGTCCAAGAGAGGCTTGACGAAGGCTGCAAAGCATAGCAGGTCAGCATGGGAGGGAGAGAGTAAAATCGAGCAAGAACGCACCGCTCAGTGGCTTGAGAACCCGCTCGGTTCGCACCTCGACCGCCGAGAGCGGACCATCGAGAGCGTCGGCGAGTTGAGACTCGGCATCTTGCAGTCGCGCGAGCAGCACCGAAGTCGACTTGAGACCGCTGAACGACGAGACAGCGAGGTCGGAGAGCAGCTGTTGAAAGAAAGCGGGTCAGCTAAAGCTCGGCGCAAGCAGCATCGACTCGACTGACCGCGGTCTTGAGAGCAGATTCGGAATCTGGCAGCAGCGAGCGGTCGGGGCAGTAGATGATGAGGAGGTCGCTCTTGTAGAGCGACTCTCGATCGGCCTTCTGCACCAGCGCAGCGAGACGTTGCCGAGCCAAGGTCCAAGGCGAGCTGTGATGGGGGAAGGCGTTAGCAGCTGCCGCCTTGACGACGAGTAGCAACGGACGCACTCGAGCGATGTTCCGTAGGCGGTACAGTCGAAGATGACGAGGCCGGTGTCGTCCATGGCCTGAATGGGACAGCAGATTAGCTTCTCGTCGACGGGGCGAACAAGGCAAGCTCACCTCGTCCGATGGTGTGTCGCCATTGCCGACCATCTGTACATCGACATCGGCATGTGCTGTATCCATCGATGCGACCATGTCTGAGCCCGAGAGGTCGAACTTGCACGCCAACCAGGAAGCGAAAGGCGAGGACACGTCGGCGGTGGAGACAACCGCGCTCCAGGATGGACGCTTCGACAGGTGCTGGTGCGAGAAGGCGGTGTCGATGCGCTCGGCGATGATGTCGAGGAAGGTCGCAGGGGACCAGATGCGGTGACGGTCGGTCTCGGCCTGAGAAGCGCAAGGTTAGCTAGGCTGGGGAAGGGGAAACGACGAGACGACCGCACCTGCTTGAGCCTCGCTGCCATCGAGCGATCAGCCTTGGCTGCTCCCTCGCCTTGCGCGATCCTTCCTCCTCGTTCAATGGAGAGCGACGACATGTCGAGCCCTTCAATCTCCTCGTCCATGGACTCGTCGCCCTCCTCCCAACTCGGCCCTACCCCAATCTCGCCCGCCACCTCACCAAACCTCTTCCGCCTTTCCTCCTCATCTGCTCGACTCTCCTGACTCTGCACAGTCCTCACCCTCCATTCGGCGAAGACGTCCCTCGCGAGCCTGCGCTCTCTCGCCGCTCCAATCGCAAGTCGTCGAACTTCCCTCCGCACAGCTTCGCGAACGAGCTCATCCGTCAGTCTCTGCGTAAGGATCCGCCGACCCTCCAGCTGTCGCTGCCGAACACGCTCCCACCGCTCTTTGAGCGCGAGCTCGACTGCTCGGCGGACGGGGAATTGAACGACGTAGCGGAGTAGCTCGTCGGTGAGAGAGGCGGCGAGGGACTTGATGAGAGGGGTGCGGTCGATCTTCGGTGCGGGTGGTGGTGGTGGTGGAGGGTCCACTTTGAGTGAAGATTTGGGAGGCGTGGAAAGGGGAGCGGGAGGTGCGGAAGTTGTGAAGGAGGGTGTTGGGAGCTTTTTGACAGGTCGAGAAGCTGGCGATTCGAACGAGACGGGTGGTGGCACAGATGGAGGTGCTGAGTTGGTGAACGAGAAGGCAGGCGGTTGAGATGTTGGCGGCTGCAACGGTGCGGGTGATGGGCGAGAGGGAACGAAGGAGGGCGCGACGGGATTGAGATTGGGAGGGACTGCTGTTGCTGGTGAGGGTGCGAAGGGATTGGATGCGGATGCTGGATCGGCGAATGCCGGAGTGAAAGGCGAGGCGGTGGGCTGCAGAGGCGCCGAGAAGGCCGAGGATGGGGCGGCGGTCGTCGCTGGAGGAGCGGAGAAGCCAAAGCCTGAGGGTGCTGGACGAGCTGCCGATACTTTGGGTGGTGGAGCGAAGGTCGTGGTGGTAGCGACGACGGGTGGTGCTGACCGAGCGGCGGGAGCTGAGGAGAATGCCGGCGTTGCTGCTACCCACGGGCTCGGAGGGATGATGACGACATCGCCTGAGCTGTACGAAGCGCCGTCGATAACTTGTTGGTAGGACGTTGAGCCCCGCTTGGCCTCGACGAGCCGTTGCGAGACGTGAGGAGTGACGACTCCGTCTGTGAAGTAGGCAGGCGTCAGCGAGAGGTTCGGCCGAGAGTCGCTGGTACTCACTCTTCATCACCGCCGCCTTATGCAACTCGATCACCAAACGTCCATTCTCCCCTTGCTTCGAGTTGATGCCCAGCTTCGAGCAGACCGCTACGACCTCCTCCTCGTCGTCGCAGCCGAGCACCTTTGCAAGCGTCCGAGCCGGGTAGAGACTGTGCTGATGGAGGTACGAGTTCTTCATCGCCTCGAGCGCATTCTTGCGGATGTCGGCGAAGTGGGTGGAGAGGATGCAGCCGAAGAGGTAGGGGACCTCGGGACGCGAGACGAGCTTGAAGAAGCGAGAGGCGGCGTTGGGGCTTGCTCGCTCGCCGCGAGAGGTGTTGGAGCGTTGTGCGAGAGCGTGGAGGGAGAGTGCGAGTTGGAAGAGTGGGTGGCCGAAGACGTGAGGAGGGAGGAGCTCGCTGGACCAGATGATGTCGGGGTCGCGGAGGTGGGTGAGGATGTTGTAGCAGCGGAACTCGGCCTCGTTGGGCGTGGGGATGGGAGGGTTGGACATTCGAGCGTCGTCGTAGAACTCGTTGAGGGATTTGAGGACTGCAAGCGGGGAGTCAGCGAGGCGCGAAGAGATGGGAAGGGGGGAAAGGGGGAGAGCTGACCCTTGCGAAGCTGCTCGAGCTCCTGACTCTCGCTGAAGCCGCTCTGCTCCCGCAGGGCGCCGAGAGCGAGGACATGGTAGCGGGCTATCCGCTCATTGCACTCGATGGCGACGACGCCGCGCTCGTTCTGCATCGTGAAGTCTTGCCGAATCGCCCTCGTTCGGTCGCGGAGGAAGGGGTGAGTGAGGTGAAGAGGTTGGGTGGGTAGAAGGTCGTGGAAGAGGTAGTCGAGTGTGCTTTTGAGTATGAGAGGTGGGCGAACATCGGAGGGGAGGGGTTGGTCGTTGCCAGCCGCTGGTCGATGGAAGGCCTTGACTGCTCGGCTGGGGTCGATCCGATTGGTGCCAGAATACTGCAGAGGGAGGCCGAGTCAGCGAGGCCCCATCTCTCAGCTACAGCCATACTCACTCGTTCCAGCACATCGACGTTGTTCTGGTATTCTCGTTCCTCGCGCTCGAACTCGGGGCACATCTCGACGCAGGTGCCGAGGAAGTCCGTGGCTTGGTCGAGGCGCATGGGCTTGAGAGGATCGGGGATGAGTCCGGCCTTGATGTCGCGAGCGCGCTGAGCTTCTCGTAGCGGCTTGAGCTGCGAAAGGGCGGCGAGTTAGCGAGAGATTGAGCGCCGAACCGCTCGACGACTCACCTCCATGAACCGATTGTTGGCCAGCGAGCTCTCGAAACGCTTCTTGCGCGAATCTGAATCCTCTCCTAGTACCTCAAGGGTTGAGATCTGGTTGGTAGACGGCGGCCGTGAGGGTACGAAGGCGGGCGCTGGTGCTTCGGCGACCGTTGTTGGAGGGGCTGGGGGCGCCGAGGTGAAAGCGGAGGGGGTTACTGATGCTCCAAAAGCGCTCCCACCGAACGTGCTAGCTCCTGCACCGAACGCTGAGCCGCCGAACGCGTGCGTTGATGCTGCCCCTCCTCCAAACACTGAGCCTCCTCCGCCGAAAGCGCTGGACGAGCCTCCTCCCGTAAAGGCAGGCGTGCCAAAGGCGCTAGGAGCGCTGCCGAATGCTGGGAAAGCGGACGGCGTGGACCCTCCCGAGCTGCCTTCCTCCTGCTCCTCCTCGTCGCCCTCGTCCTGACCTTCGTCCATAGCGCCGTCCTCCGCTTGTTGTACAGCAGGAGCTCTCCAGCTAAGATTGCTGCTGCGCGGGAAGCCTCCTGCCCCAGCAGCTCCTCGCGAAGCACCTCGAGCAGCTCCCCTGCCTCTCCCTCGAGGTCGACCAGCTAGACCTGCCGGCAAAGCGGGTGCGCTGCTTCCTCCTCGTGTAGCGCCATTCGAGGCTCCTCGCCAGGTTGCCATGCTGTCCCCTCTGCTGGGGCTGAGCTCGTAAGGGCGTAGACGAGCGGTAAGTAGTCTAGTGGGGAGTGGGAGAGAGTTGGATGAGGTGGTGAGGCTGACAGACTCTGTAGAGCTGCAGGGGGGTAGAAGGCGCTGCTCTGGCTGTCGCTATAGTCGATTGAATTAGACGAGAGATGTAGTCGAGGTGAGAGTTGCCTTTGGCCAAACGCCTCTTCGTCTTCCACCGTTCACTGCTCGCCCTGCTCGCTCATCTCGAGGTCTCATGCACGCCTTCAAATCTCGCCTACCGCTGGACGTATACCACGAGATCATACAGCTCACCGCTCTCGACGAAAAGACTCGCCAGGACGCGCTCGCATCGCTATCGCTCGTCCACTCAGCCTTCCGCCAGCCAGCACAGGCTCTCCTGCGCCAGCACGCCGACGTCTACGAATGGAGTCCATGCCATCAGCGTATCCTGCGTGAAGCTCTATATCCTGCGCAGCGCAAGACGAGCAAAGCGCAATGGAAGCAGGCGCTCGCAGGGCTCCGCTCGGTGAACTGGAATCTGTGGGAGAGCTACTGGCCTACGTACCGGGAAGAGCCAGACTGGTGGGAGCAGCAGGAGCCGGAAAACAAGCTATATCGGCACTCTTTGATCGCTCTCAAGGGCTGCACGGCGCTTCGCAGGATTGTCGTGAACGAGCTCGAGTCCCCCGGCCCAGGAGATGAGTTTTTTGACGAGGTGTTGAGTTTCCTGCCGAGTGAGTTCTCCTCTTCTCCCAAGTCGGCTTTAAGTGACATCCTCGCCGAGCTGCAGGATGTTGAGTTCCACTACCCGAGTATCGGACAGTACGAGGCTCGAGACCTGCCGAACGTCACGACCCTCACCGCCAGCTATCGACCAAACGGTCCCTGGTATAACATGCGCATCAAGGAGCTCCCCAAGCTCCAGTGCTTGATTTGGATCGGTCCGGACCCCGTCAGTCACCATGCGGGCTTTGCCAAGCTCGCGCCGAACCTGCAAGCTCTCGCGCTACTACAAGGGAACGAGCTCGACAACGATGACGAGGACCCCAAGGCGTTTTCCCGCCTCCGACTCTGCACCTCCTTGCGGCACTTCTTCTACGACATTGAGCCTCTGCACTTCGGAGAGCTCTCGGACGCCCTCGCCGCCCTCACCTCCATTCGCACTCTTCGTCTCGGCTCTCGCGGCGACATCACCCCTCTCAACTTCGCTCGGCTCATCGCCGTCCCCAACAGCCCCCTTCAACGCCTCGAGCGGCTGACCATTCGCGCCGGTCATCCGCTCGAGAAGTGGCTCGACGGCGAGGAAGGCGAGGAGGTTAGGAGGGTGCTAGAGGAGGCGGAGTGGGATCCGAAACAGCTTGTGGTGGAGGTGCTTCCCATGCTTGCCGATGGAGAGGAGGAGGTTGCTCAGGATTGGCGACCTTTAGCTTAGGCGGAGGTTCGGAGTTGACGTTGGAGAGGCGTCCACCGGTGGCGCTGGTTGATGTAGTCAATACCGTCCACATCTCGTACTTGCCATTCATTCTAATGTTTAATATCTCGCTCGAAACATGAGCCCTGAAAGACAACAGCTTCCCAGCTCGGCTGACGACTCATCGCGTTTCTCAAGCTCGGCGTTTTCCTCGAAGCTTGATAAAGATCTATTACGCGATACGACACCTAAAGAGTACACCAAAGCAAGCGCGACATCCTCTGCAGCCCATCTACGACGACAGCGGCGTCTGATGATGATGCTTCTTCGCCTCCTTCTCGGCGAGTCGTTTGTCGATGATGGCCTTGCGCCGAGCCTCAAACTCCTCCTCATCCTTCTTGAGCATCTAGAGTACGACAGCCGTGTCAGGTCGGGAAAAAAGAAGAAACCCGAGGTCACTTACATGCCAAACCTTGCGAGAGACCTCAGCCTTTCTGCGAACACCGAAGGAGGGGAAAGATCAGCGAGCTCTCATGGACGCAGCAAACAACGCCACTCACCGCTTGGTACGCTCGCCGTAGATCCAGATCATGACCGAAGCACCGATCATACAGCCGAAAGAGAGCGGGATGAGGCTGCCAGAGAGAGCGAGCTGATAAGCGACGAACCACGCCGCGAGGAGCAGGCGGGCTAGCTCACCATCCTGTTGTCCACGCAGGTCGATCCCAGCGGTTCATGCCCCACCTATTGAGCGCGAGAGATGGTTAGCGGAGCGAGCAAGACGAAACGAGTAGCTCGACGCACATGACGCCGCAGAGGAAGGCTTGGAAGACGCTGTTGCCGATCATCTGCAGTTACAAAGCGCATGTCAGCAACATCCAGACACGAGATGAGATAACAGCTTACAAAGAGCGAGATGTAGAAGGCTTGACGGATCGGGAAAGCGTGGTGGGTCGGGGTCGTGTGGGCGCGATACCACGTCTGGCTCTTTGAGTACCTCACCTGCACATGCGAGAGACACGGTCAGCCCTTGAGTGTAGCTTCACGACAAACCAGAGCCCACCTGAGCGAGACGCAGGCGCCACTGCTCCTTGTCGGTCAAGACGACCTCTTCCTCGAACGTATCGACCGAGCTGCCCGCCTTGGTCTCCATCGCAGCGAGCTCTACTGCTCCGTCCTTCGGTGGCGAGCCGTCGGGAGTCTCGTCAGAGGTGTGCTTGTGCTTCTCCTTCTTGTCCTTCTTACGCTGAGACTTGACGGATGGGATTGGCGCAGGTCGAGGGCCAGTCATCTGCGAAATGGGAAGGGTCAGCAAGCAATCACGATAGAGCTCGGAGCAGCTGCGTACCTTCTCTCCTCCAGGGCCAACCCAGTACTGCAAAGGGCGAACCGTTAGCTCAGCGCGCTGGATGAAGCTCGATCGAGGTCACCTCGGCGTCGATGGGGTCAGGGAGGTCGTTGGGGTCGCGCAGAGGAGGGAGACCACGCTTGAGACGGCGCTTGGCGGTGATGCGGGCGTAGTGAACGATGACAAAGATCTCGCACGAGTCGTACATGCGCCAGGGGAGAGGGAGCAGTGAAGTGAGAGTGAAGAGACCTGCGAGGAGGTGAGGTCAGCTATAGGCTCAACGTCAAGCAGTTCCCGTCCTGCGTGGTAGTCGGGAAGCTAACACACCAGTGAGAATCTGCGAGGCAATTTCTGCGAAATGGGAGCCAGAAGTCAGGCTCGGTCGGCGTTGACGGGAACCAAGCTCGCTGCACTCACCGACCCAGAGCTTCTTGACGTAAGAGTTCATCGGGATCATGAGAAGTAGGACGAGTCCTCCTCCCCAGACGACGACGAGGATCATGTAGATGGCCGCACAAACGCCGAGAGGTGTCTTGAGGAAGGCCCACACTCCCCTCATCGCCGCTTGGAACTTCTCCTTGCGCTTCTGCTGCTTCATGACCTTGGCCAGATGCTTTCCAAGCGGATCCTCCTCGTCGTCCTCGAGTAGATGCAGATCCTCGTGGGAAAGGGCCGAAGCAGCAGTCGCCGCCGACTCGGCCTTCTCCTCGGCGGGGCTGGGAGCTTGAAGTTCGACGACGGGCTGGCGACAGAGAGCGTTGGGCCAGAATGCTGCTTGGATGTTGGCGAGATGGGATGTGGTCGATACGGACTGGTCCAGCACATCGAGCTGAGAAGCACGGTAAACATGCGCGAACCGATCAGCTCGGCCTTGCGGGGAGGCTGTAGCACATCAAGGCAGCTCACCAGTTCGACCTCTTGCTCGTGATGGTGCTCCTCATCCGCCTGCTGCTTGGAACTCATCGATCCTCTCCTCCGACTCGCCTCCCTCTCCCCCGGGACCACCACCTCGACCGCCCTCCTGCCGCTTCCCATCGACCCCTGCGAGGACGAGCGAGTCCTTCTTCTAGTCGCGGGATCCTCGTCATCCTCGACCTCGACATAGCCATCTGCAGCAAACAGCCTTTCCGTAATCGTTCCTCTCCGCCTCCTCCCCGCAGGCGCTGTTGCTCCTAGTGCATGCGAGACAGCTGGGCTGGCGTGCTCGTCAGAGGTGGTAGCTTGATTGGAGGTGATGGTGCTGAGCGCCGGCATGGCGACGGTCGGAGCGCGGTTGCGCCGAACTCGCACTGAAGGTGCGGCGAGTGAGAGGCTCGAGGAGCGCTCTCTAGTCGCTTGAGGGCGATCTGGTGTTGGTGAACTGTGGAGAGAAGGAAGGTGTGAGTTATGGGCGGGTGCAAGCTCTGCTCGCCGAGCTTACCTCATTGCGAAGTGATGAGAAGAGACGAGAGATGGCTGCTCGCAGAGGCCAAGTTGGGTCAGGAAGGAGCGAGGTGCTTTAAGATGCGGTGGAGTTACATTGTACAGCTTCAATCACACTGAGACGCCATCTAGATCCAACACAAACAGCCCTTGACTGGCAATTTGTACAGCTTCAATCACACTGAGACGCCATCTAGATCCAACACAAACAGCCCTTGACTGGCAATTGGCAGCACCTCGATGTTCTGAGATCAGGGGTAGGCCGAAGGTCAGCTTCGCCGAGCGAGCAAGAAACGAAGAGGGACTCACGGTCGCTGCGTTCAGGTGCTGGGTTTCGCACGAGAGTGGATGTCTTGATGGCGAGATGGGTCGAATAGCCACCGAGGGGAGGAAGAGGGCGCCGGCTCGCAGTGGAACGAGAGTGAGCTGGATCGCCGTCTCCTCGCCGTCCTGTGCGTGCAGATGTTAGCTGTAGCTCTTCTGCGCATCTCAGGAGAGGCTCACCTTTGCTTCAAACTCGCCCTTCTTCCGTCCACTAATCAGCCAATCGTCCATTTTGGCGGTAATATCGTAGGAGAGCACGAGAGGGTCGGGAAGGCCGCCGCTGGACCAGCTGAAGGTTGGTCGAATGGAGAGGGTGATGGGAATAGCTTGTCCAACTTCGACACGGCTGAAGCTTGCGGCGATGTGGACGAGGTTCAGGATCTGTGAGAGCCAGTCGAGATTAGCGAGCGAAGACCTGAGCGCCGAGCATGAGCCTACGTTGAGAGATGGTAGCTCGACTGGGATCGTGAGTGTGCGCCATGCCGTTTCTGGTTCTCGAGCGCCGCCTTCGCGCAGAGTCTGTAGGCGGGAGAGCGTCAGTCATCGGGCCGCCGCCTCAGGTCACTCGGACTCACCTCATGGATCCGCCGAATCGCCTCCAGCGCCTGCTCGACCTGCTTGCCGAACCTCAGCTCCACCGCCGACGACCACGCCTCAGCATCGAACTCGAGATGGTCGAGTGTTCCTCCCGTGCTGAACTCGTGCAGGTTCGTCCGAGCGCTAACCTCGGCGGTGACGAGCTCGAGAAACCACCGAACGTCGTCGACGAAGTCGCTGGAGGCGACGATGCTGTTGATCGCTTCGTGTATCCGAGCTTGAAGCTCTGTCAGGTGAGGTGAGGTGAGCGACGTCGAAGCGAGGGGGCAAGAGGGAAGCTCACGATCCTCAACAGAGCAGTACGTGAGGGTCAAGCGAAGGGCTTCTGTGTAGTGGAAAAGGTGTCAGTGACTTCACATGGACGGCGAAATGCTCAACAACTCACGCTCCACCACAGCTGCTGGCTCGCGGATGATTTTGAACAGGAAGTTGGCCGTCTGCAGCGGCAGGATGGTCTGTCGGGAGAAGCTGTTAACGAAGCGCACGGCTTTCGTGAGAATCGAGCTCACCAAAGTGCGCGACTTCGGGCTACGACATGGCTTGACGACGATACCGGCAACCGCCTCAAGGTGCGCCGAGCGAACCTTGAGACCGCGAAGGCCGTCGGTTGTAACGGAGAACTTGGAGAGAAGACTGAGTGTGGGGAGAGAGAAGCGGATCAGCTTCGACCGGTGTAGTCGAGTCTGAGCTCGCTCACCAGTCCTCGCGAAAGAAGTCCTGAACGTTGACGGCGAGAGGCAGCGCGACGGGGTAGCTGATCGCTCTCCGAATAATACGGCGAGTGGTCGGTCGTTTGGTGGTGAAGTACTCTGCGACAATGTTGAGCTGCGAGATTGGGCATCAGCGACTGCTGGGCGGCGAGGCGAGAGAGCAGCTCACGTCTATTAAGGCATCGCGGATGGGGCCGATGATGGGCACCTGAATTTTGACGATGGTAGCAGCGTGTATCCCTTCCATGACGAGCGACCCTTCTGGTGCCGACGATGAGACCTTGGCAGCTGCGGAACGAGCCGAGTCAGCCTCGGTTCGAGAAGCTCGAACGGGAGAAGTCGAACCTCCGTCAATCACCTCGGCGTGATCAAGAGCGAAAGTGAGGTCTTGCGTTGGTGTAGTGATCTTGAGCGAGAGTTTGACGATATGGTTCCGCCCGGCGGCAATGCAGATGATGGCGTGTCGGCCTTGGTCGAGGTGGACTGCACAGAGAAATGTCAGCTTGCAACTCGGAGCTGTGCGCGTATTCATGCTTACTAGTCCGAGGTAGCTCGGTGTAGATGTCGAGCGCCTGATGGTCCCGAGGAAACTGGACGTGAGGCTGCTGGACGGTGAGGGGAGCGTTGCGAGGGTCGGGAGCGAGGTTGCGAGGAGAGACGGGACGGTGGGAGTATTGGAAGATGATCCGAGAAAAGCGAATCTGCGAGAGCTCGAGAGCGAGACGACCAGTGACGGCAGTCTGCGAAGACGGGCGGGTCAGCGCCGAGCCGAGTCGCAAGCGAAGGAGAGCTTACGGGACAAAAGAGCGTAACTCGTGTCTCGCCGACGGCGAGCGTACATCCTCCCGACGTGAACCAGATCTGCTCGCCCTCGGCGGTGGCGAATTTGAGTCGGACCTCGTCAATCTTGAGGGTCTGCGAGGGCGAGCATGATCAGCTCGGTCGCGTTCTCGCTGGCAAAGCAGGACTCACGCAAGGTAACAAACTCTTGATGATGAGCTGGACCGTAACGCCATCTTCATCGGCTGCTGCTGATCCATGCTCGCTGCTGAGGCGCATCGAGAAAGTCGGGAAGGCGATGGCGGCGAAGTCTGGTGGAGCCGAAGAGTCAGCGGGGTTCGCGGAAGGCGGAGAACGAAGACCCACCTTTGCTCAATGTGCTCGACAACGAGTAAACATCGTCCATCAACTTCTTCGCGAGTGTTACTGAGTCCTCCCCTCTTGACCGATGCACCGAGGGATCCTCCACAGCGTCGAGACTCCACGTCTTGCTACCAAATTCGACTCCAGCGCGAATGAGAGCGAGCGTGGAGAGGAGCCGTTCTCGTGACATGTCGAGCGTCCTTTGTAGTCGAGTGCATTGAGTGAGGAGCGAGGACTCGATCTTGACCCAGCGGAGGTCGACGTAGTGGGCGGGAAGGTGCGAGTAGAGCTTCTGTGCGGAGGCTTGACGATCTCGATGGCTGAAGGAGAATCGTATCAGCTCCGAGCTGGGCGAGAGAGGCAGCAGGACTGACTCTTCGAGTGCCGCCAGCGAAGCATGCAGCTTGAGCGAGCACCTCTTCCTCCCTGCGCCTTGGTACGCCTGGATCGAGCGGTTGGTGAGGTCGATGTAGAGCTTGTCAAACACCTCGCGAGAAGCGACGGCGTCGATGAGATCGCGGCGAGAGACTGGTGGTCGGTTCTTAGCGTCTCTTGTTGGGTCCGACGAGATCTCGGCGACCGTCTCGTTGAGGCTCATGGAGAAGGGATGGACGAGAGGAAGGTGACCTGCGCCGATACCGATCTTGTCGAGCTGTAGGGGGGCGTGGTCAACGCCGATTTCGACTGGCCGTAGAGAATGCTCACCTGCTTGCGCGCCAGCTCAAGCAGCTCGGCCTTGACTGCTAGGAAGCTCGATGCTGTCGCCTTGTCCACCAGCTCGCCGTCGACCCGTCGCTGGCACTCGTCAACGATGCTGAGGCATGCAGAGTAAGTCCACGACTCGATGAAGTTCTGACCGAGCGAGTTCTAGCGGGACATAGGGTGAGCAACAGCTCGCAGCGGGTCGAGTTGTAAGCTCACCTGATCTTCTCGTAACCGCCTCGCAAAGGTCGAGATGAAGAAAGCGCCTCGTTTGGCGACCTCGGTGATCTTGCCGAATTGGAAGAGCATAGCGGCCTGCCTTGCGAAGAGGTATATCCGGAAGTCGAAGATGGAGATGTCGTTGGTTTGGATAAGCTTGCGGTACGGCTTGTTGGAAACGGAGAGGAGAGGGAGTGCATCGTCGCCTGGGGCGAGTCCTCCGACCTTGCCGAAGGACGACATATTATGCTCTGCTCAAAGTGAGCGGGTCAGCGGTCGCTCGAAAGAACATACGCAAGTCCTTTCACCTTTCATTGCTTGGAAGAAGGAAGCCTCAAGCTCATCGTACTGCACGAGCGCATCGTCGAAGAGGTTCATCGACTCGAACGAATCGGCGAGTGCTTCCTGTGAGGTCAAACAAGGGTCAGTGGAACAGAATTAGACACAGGACATCGTCACTCACCTTCTGTAGGAAGAACGGGAGGTATTGCCAGCCCTCGAGCTGTCGCTGACTGTCGGCCTTGCGCACGTCTTCCTCGTAAAGCGCGACGTTCGAGTCGAATGTCGCGATGATGCCCTCTTTGACCTTGTTCGAGAACTCTGCCCATGCTGTAGGATCGTCTGCCGAAGCAGCCTGGTAGACTTGGATGCACCTGAGAGGCGAAGAAGGGGGGTCAGCGGCGAGCGCCGAGGTTCGAGGGAGGGTCGCCTGACCGGTCCTTCTTGCCCGTGTTGAAGTCGGCCTTGATCTTGTCGACTACAGCACCCTTGCGCTGGTAGAACTTGGCCCCAGCACTCCGCCCGCTAGTGACATGGACGATGAGCCACTCCTGGTTCTGTCTCGCAATGACCGAGTCCAACCACTCCCTGATCTGCGTGCGAATCGTCGCGCGATACGTCTCGTTGTCCTGTAGGGTTGCACGAGTCAGCCTGGTGCCCTACAGCTTGTCTAGAGAGCTCAAAGCCTCGCACATCGCAGACGACAAAGAGGAGGTGCAAGTATGGCCTCTCGAGCAGGCTGAGCCCTCCCTGGTTGCTCGCGAACGAGTGTAGAGGCCGAAAGTCGACGGGGAGCGTTTGGATGGTCCGAATTGAGCGGTTGGCGCCCGAGGTGCGGACCCAGTGGAGGTTGCGGAGAGGCAGCTGGCGCTCGACGTCGCTCCGTACAAACTCGTAGTCGCCTGGCCCTGGCAGAGCTTCATACGAGACGCGCACCCTCATCCTGCTCCTGGCCTACAGCCGCTATCCAGGCTGCTCTGGCGCGAGACGAGAGAGCGAAACGAGGCGCGTGCCGGGTGGGGGGAGGTGAAGGGGAAGCCTAGCGAGCGAGGCTGTCGTATGTAGGAGCTGGTCGATAACCTAGAGACTCTTGTTGAGCTCCTCGAGGGCGATGTGTGGTGTTGAGCGATTTGAACGGTGCTAAGAGTCGTTGAGAAGCGAGCTCACCTCTTTGATTTCGACGTCTCACTCGCCTCTGGCTCAGGCTCGCGCAAAAGCCAGAGTATCATGTGAGTACCCCCGCTGAGCTCTGAGTAAGCGTCAGCTGACTCTGGATCCTTACAGGCGGCTCTCCGCCGCGTTGCTGCTCGCCGCCCTCCTTCGCTTCGTTCTGATCCTGTGGTCCTTCCACCAGGACTCGGCGAGCAGCGTCAAATACACAGATGTCGACTACACGGTCTTCAGCGATGCCGCCCGCTGTCTCGTCCACCCTTCCTCCTCAGCCGACTGCACGCTCGCAAGCGGACCCCTCGCTTCTCTCCCAATCTTCAGCAAGCTCGGCGACCCCTACGCCCGCGACACATATCGCTACACTCCTCTACTTGCCATCCTCGCCGCTCCCAACATCCTCCTCCACCCCGCTTTCGGCAAGGTCCTCTTCTCCCTCGCCGACCTCCTCGTCGGTGTGCTCCTTCAATCACTCGTACGGAAGCGAGGTGTCTCAAGCTCGAAAGCGACCCTCTATGTCGCCTCGATCTGGCTGCTGAACCCCATCATCGCCAACATCTCGACCCGAGGGAGCGCCGAGAGCGTGCTCGGAGTCTTTGTTGTCTCGGTGCTGGCGCTGGCGGAGCGGGGGAGGTGGAATGCTGCGGCTGTAGCGTTCGGATTGGCGGTACACTTCAAGATATTCCCCATCATCTACGGATCGAGTTTGCTGGCGGCTATTGGGGCGAGCAAAGGAGGATGGATCACCTCGGTGCACATCAAGTTCGGCTTGATCAGCTTCGCTTCCTTCATGGCCCTTAATGCGGTCATGTACGCTCTGTGAGTAGATCGAGTCTGAGTCAGCCGGTCTCGATGGATCGCTGACCCGGTCCGCTTACAACAGCTGGGGAGAACCCTTCTTGGAGCACACCTTTCTCTACCATATTCACCGCCTCGACCACCGACACAACTTCTCTCCCTACTTCTACTCCTTCTATCTCTCCACCTCCTCGAACCTTCCCTCCGTACCCTGGTCCTCCTTCGTTCGCCATCCCCTCGCCGCCTTCCTCCCTCAACTCGGCCTCTCTATCGCCCTGGGGTTCGCGTTCGGTGCCAAGGATCTGGCGTTTGCATGGCTAGTGCAGACAATGACTTTCGTCACTTTCAACAAGGTCTGCACGTCACAGGTGAGCTCGTGGTTTACTCTTTGATGCTCGGCGCTAGCGAGCTGACCTTCCTCTACGCTTCTGCAGTACTTCCTCTGGTACCTCTGGTTCCTTCCTCCAGTACTCCCGAATCTTCACATCTCGGGAAGGCGAGGTATCGTCCTCATCGCCGTTTGGGTGCTCAGCCAGGTGCGCCGAGCCCGTTGTCAGTTTTCGACTCCCTTGAAGACTGTGTCGCTGATTTCACGTCGCTCTCTTTTGCCGTTTCGATCACCTTTCTCTCGTCTGCCCCTTCGTTCTGCCCCCGCAACCTCACCTCTCCCTCGCCTCCCCTCAGGCCCTCTGGCTCTCGCAAGCCTTCCAGCTCGAGATGCTCGCTCGGCCAGTGTACCTCCGAGTATGGGCAGCAGGAGTCGTATTTTTTGGCGTGAATTGCTGGGCCATTGTTGAGCTCGTGCGGGGGTACCGTTCGATGGAGCTTGAGGGGGTATCAGAGGGCTCCGAGAGGGTGCAGGCAGCGCGTACGGCGGAAGGGGCTCGGATAGCGCGTGAGAAGGCCGAGTGAGCATGCTATGGAGCTGTGTGGTACGTTCTTACAGCCCAGCTGTGACGGACTGAGGCCAGCAAACGTCCACCACACGAGAGCGAACGAGGAGAGCTCCGCGCTGTTGAGCTGCTCATCGCCGAACGGCGGTTGCGCGAGCTGCAAAGTCGACGGCAGAGTTTGCAGAGTATTCGACTGCCATGGAAGCCTACTCTACACCTGCTTAGAGCCCCTGAATAGTCTGGCTACCCCTTAGTAAGTCTGAACGCGGGTAGACGAAGCCCGCTCAGCTCGACTTGCTCCTTGCTCTCCCGCCCTCACCTCGTCTCTGTCAGCTTTCGACTCGCAGGGAAGCACTGGGATAGTAAAACTCGCTACTTGGCTACAACTCGACACCCCAAGCACCTCTCGCCCTCCTCGAAGCCCTGCCAAGCGCATCGCACCCCCTCCGCTCGAAGCTCTCTCATCGCCTCGCCTCTCTCCCAACTCATCACAGCACGGGATGATGCCACCACTCCCCACCGAGATCCTGCACCACATCATCCAGCTTTCCCTTCCCGCCGTCTCGTTCGGCACCTACAGACAACGCTACCGGATCTTGCTCGCCTACTCGCTCGTCAACTCGACCTGGAGGGCCCTGGCGAGGAAGGAGCTGTACGAGGAGCTGTTTGCGAGAGATCCGAATCGTGCTGCTGCTGCGTTGAGGGTCGAGGGAGCTTGGGAGATGGTGAAGCGCGTGCATCTCGGCGGAGACGGCCGGTTCGACAGCGACGACTTGGACGACCTCGATCTTACGCCAGCCAAGCTGCCGAGAAGTGCGCAGAGACTGGTCGTCTCAAACCTGCGTCTCGACGTAGTGGACCTGCCGTCACTTGCTCGTGCGTTTGACCCTATGCTCAGCTTTGGCCGCGAGCTTTCGGCGAGCGCCAGCTGACCATAACACTTACCTCCAGAGCTCAAGGTCCTGCATTTGCGCTGGATCGACCTCGGGTATCCCGGGGGCCCACCTTACGCCCTCCGCGCTCCACCATCTCTCCCTCACTTCGCTTCGCTCTCCACGCTCTCCCTCCTCGATCCATACCTCTTCCCTCAAACCTTTCCCGGGTGGACTCACTGGCTCAACTCCACCCAGCTTCCTCTCCTGCGCCGCCTCTCCGTTGGCTTCACCGCTGACGGACAAGAGTTCGGCGAGGACAACGACTTCGACCGAGCTCTCTCCGTGCTCGCTCCTCAACTTACACACTTCTCCCTTGCTCAAGGCGAATCAGCGCTCGGCATTAAACCCAACTTCCCCTGGGCGATGTTCACCGGGCTATGCAAGCTGGCGCTTTATCCGCGCTTCTCGGAGTCGGCTCCCCTCGTCCGAGCCGCTCTCCAAGGCGTCCCAAGCTCCCTCTCGGCGCTTCGCGTTGGCGATTGCAGAAGTACAAAAGTCAAATATCGCGTAGTGGCACCCTGGCAGCGGGATGTGCTGGAAACTATCTCGGATGCCTTCGATCAGGCGGCGCCGAGCGTTCAAAAGCTCAAGATGCTATCAGTTGAGCGCATCGACGAGGCGACAAGCGAGTAAGCCGTCTGTAGTATGGAGAAGCTCATTCGGGTGATGGAAGATCGAGGAGGATCATTCGAGTACCGCTTGGGATGGGAGGGACATGACGAGCTGCTTGAATGGGAGCGCTTCTTCGAGCCGTGGTGAGTCGTCTCCCTTTTTTCAGGCTCGGCTTCATCTCACTGACCCCTTCTTCACTCAGGTGATCGACCGAGAATTTTAACAAGGCTCTGTAGGCTGCCTGGAACGTTCCGACGCTCGCTTTGGCTTTACTCGGCGGGGGCGACGGGCTGCGAGGGGAGAGCTGGAGTGGAGCATGCGCAGCGAAGGAGCTGCGAGAGCACAAATCAAGGCCTCCAACTCGGCGAGTCGAGACCGTCGAGGCGATCATCTGAGCATCCACTGAGCGCACAGGGCAGCTTTAAGTTCGAACGCCGAGCAGTTGGAGTATGGTCCGAAGAGTCTCGAAGGGCTCTCTGCGCGACTGTAGACTACTTTGGTACCTCAGTGGAAGCTCGTAAAGCTCTTCAGCGCATGAAGCGCAACAGCCCTTTGCTCAGAGGTGGACGGCCAGACTCGTTCGACTCGTTCTGGCTCTCTCCCATCCCCTCGTTCCGCCGCTCATTCTTAACGCTCAGTCAGCAGCCGGAGGAGGACTACACTGAATCTCTGCGTGCTTCGGATGCCAATACTCGCCTCGATCGTATCAGCGGCGCGTCTACTGAAGGGCAGGCTCGTCCGAGCCCGGCGCAAGCAAGTCGACGCTGTCTCGCGCTTGGAGGCCTCAACTGCAGCTTGCTCGTCCACTTCTCCTCCAACGCGTTTGGTGAGTATCTGCCTCGCTGTCAAGGCAGCAGAAACGGCTGACGCGTTTCTCGAGGCTCTCAGAATCCGCCGAACGTTGACGGCGGTGAGAAGGGGAGCTTGCTCGATCAAGCTGACTTTGTGAGCTGGTATAAAGGCCCCTCCAAGTACGCTGTAAGTCAAGAGACGTCTGATGTGCCCATCAGCTCCACTAAAGGTCTCCGCACTTTGCAGTTCGACGGCTCGGCGCTCCTTTCCCCGAGTGAGGTCGAGACGGATCCCGGCAAGCTCTTGCTCGACATCTGGCCGACTCGCCGAGTCAAGCACATGTCCAACAACATGATTGTCAAGTACGGAGCTCCCGAGTGGGTCAGAGAGGACGAGGGCCTGGCAATGGAGCTCGCAAGCCGTTACATCGCCGAGGCGCCGAAGGTGAGTTTCGCCGCTTCTCGAGCTCGAGTTCGAAAAGCCGACCGACTACACCACCCCAGTTCCTCGGATACTACATCAACGACAATGTCGCCTACCTTTTCATGTCCTACATCGATGGCGAACCCCTGGATAGGCCTCTGCAGACGCTCAGTCGAGAGCAGTACACCACCCTCGACGTCGCTCTCAAGCGCATCTTGGACACCCTCCGATCCGTCACACCGCCCAAGCATGCTCAGATCGGCAGCCTATCAGGCCGGTCCGCGCCTCTCATCCTCCCAGGCTTTGACCGAGAGGTCGGCCCCTTCCGTGATGAGGACGCCATGGTCGACTTCATGGTCGAGCTCTGGGAGAAGGAGGCGTACAATGGATGGGATGGGCTTCCGCCAGCCCTGAGAGCGACCTCACGGCTCCACCGGCTCGTCTTGACGCATGGCGATATCGCCGAGCGCAATATTCTGGTGGATCGCGACGGGAAACTGGTCGGTCTCATCGATTGGGAGCTTGCTGGATGGTATCCTAGCTACTTGGAGGTGATGAGGATGGAACTGGAGAAGAAGAAGAGGTGGTCGAAAGTGTGCATCGGCCTGATCGCCAGGATGGAGTGGTATCCTCGTCAGTTGATGGACCCTTTACTCGAGTGGCACATAGAGATGTTTAGTACCCTTGTCCAGCGTGGTTAGTCGTGTGAGAGATATGTATATTGCTTGCGCCGTCTCGAGATGAGCCGCCTGAAGCCAGTCCGAAAGACTCTCGGCGATCCCAAGTCGCCACCGCCTTGTAGCGCTCCACATTAAGGTGAATAGCAATCAATAGCACGCAAAGAATAGTGTAAGAAAGGCGAAAACAAAACTAGAGCACAAAGACTACCTCCGCGCGCGCAGCGCCCTTCCCGTCGTCGTCGCCGGCGCTTCCTCCTCCTTCACCACCTTCTTGACGGGCGCTCGCCTAGCCTTAGGAGCGATGGGAGCCGAGTTCTCCGACTCGACAGCCTTGGTGCGAGTAGTCCTAGTAGCCTTGGCGGGAGCAGCGGCGGAGGGAGCAGCGTCCTCGGAGCTCGACTGCTCGAGGATGGGGCGCTTGCCTCGAGTCGCGCGAGTGCGTGCAGGGGTCGGAGCGGCGTCAGATTCCTCCTCCTCTTCGTCTTCGAGGACGGCGATGGGGGCCTTGGCGGCACGACTTTTGCGAGCAGGAGCGGCCTTCTTGACCGGTACGGGCTTCTCCTCGACTGTGCAAGCGAAGGTAGGTTAGCCAAAGAGTAGAGTGAAGATGAGCAGCAAGTTAGCGTACCCTTCTCGACCTCAGCGTCGGACTCGTGCGAAGACTCGACCTCGACGACCTTCCTGGCGGCGACGGTTCGGCGACCTCGAGCAGGAGCGACGATGACCTCGACGACTGTGTGGAGCCGATGAGGTCAGCATATGGCTGCGAGAAGAAGAAGGGGAAGGTTCGGACTCACCAGGCTCCATCTTGCGTCCACGCTTGACGGGCTTGAGCTTCTCGTCCTCGGCAACAACCTTGGCCTTCGCCGCTCGACCGCGAGCAGGCTTGACGACAGCGACCTCCTCTGCCCCCTCCTCCGGCTCGTCCTCGACCTTGGCCGCCTCGACGACCACAGGCTCGACCTTCTTGACCACTCGACTACGACGAGCAGGTGCAGCGGGCGTCTCGTGGCTCTCCCCATCCGAGTCGGTGGCCTTGGCGGTACGGGTCGAGCGAGTAGAGCCTCGAGTAGACTTGGCGGCGGAAGTGCGCTTGGGAGCAGGAGCGGGCGTAGGCTCCGAGTCGGCGGAATCCTCCTGCTCGGGCTCGGCGACGACGGGCTTGGCGGCCTTGCGAGTAGTCGACTTCTTGCTCGTGGTAGTCTGGGTCGTGCGAGTCTTGCGAGGTGCAGGAGTGATGGCCTCCTCGACGATGGGCTCCTCCTCGACGGGCTGCTCCTCGACAGGCGACGGATCCTCCTCGACCGGCTGCTCGGGCGCCGACTCGACCTGCTCCTCTTCGACCTGCTCGACTTCCTCGGTCTGCTCCTGCTCTTGCTCTTGCTGCCCAACCGTCTCCTCGTCTTCAGCCTCGACCTGCTCGACCTCGACCTCACTCTCTTTCGGCGAAGGCGAGACAGGCGGCGAGACCTCGTCGTCAATAAAGCTCGGCCTGAGCGCACTAGCAGCGAGGATATCGGCCTCGATTCCGACGCCATGCGATCCCAGGTCCACCGAGTTGAGGCCGATGGAAGGCTCGTTCCCCTCCTCATGATGCTGCTCGGGCGAAGCCTCGCGAACCGGCGTGGACGGCTGCGAGTTGACGGGCGTAGGAGCGAGCGTCGGCTCCACCGCGGCGGCGACGGGGGTGCGGAGCATCTCTGCTACTCCGTCGAACTGAGGCGAATGAGCTGGCGATCCAGGGATGGAGAAGAGGGAGCGAAGGCCCGTGAATTTGGGCGTCGCTTGAGGAGGGGCAGGGGCGGCGAAGAGGCGGCGGAGGCTAATGGAGAGGTTGGGAGTGGGTACTGAGGCGATGGGGAGGTCGCGAGTCGGAGTAGAGGTCGAGGCGACGGGCGTCTCCTCTGCGTCGTCGTCGAGGATGAGCACCTCGGGCTCCTCCTCCTTGGCGGCAGGGCGCTCGATAAAGTTGATCTGCAGGGCAGGGAGGGAGCGCCTCCTCAGCGCTTCCATGCGCTCGATGAGGGCCGAGGTGGACTTGGGAGCAGCGATGGTGTTGGGAGCGGCCGGGGTCGAGGAGGAAAGAGCTGAGTCGGGGGTAGCGAGAAGCTGTTGGATCTGCAGTCAAGCTGGAGGTTAGCGAGAGCCGAACGAGAGAAGCCGCAAATCGGACTCACCTCAATCTGACGCTGGGCAACGACCGAAGCGCTGAGCTCCTGCCTCTGCTGCTGCTGCTGCTCGGGCTGCTTAGGCGTAGCGACCTTCCCAGCCTTCCTCCTAACCGATCCAGGCGTCGACAGCCTGACCGGCGTCCCACTCGCCTCCTCTCCTCCCTCCCTCGCAGGCGTAGCCACTCTCCCCGCCTTCCTCGGCGTACTCGCCTTCATCGCCGAACTCGACTTGCTGGGCGTTCCGAACGTCGCTCCTCGAGGCGTTCCCTGGTTCTGAGTACCGACGGGAGGGAGGGCGAAAGGCGATACGGATTTGAGGAGCGAAGCGGTGAGGGATGCGGAGAGGTGAGGGTTGCGTTGGGCTTTGCGAACGGAGGTGGTGGGGGTGGTGTTCGCTCGAGCGATGATCGTTGCCTGAGGGGTCTGTGGCTCGAGGATCAGGTCAGTTGGACGCGCGGAAGAGAAACGCGAGAGAGTAGGAGAACTCACCCTCGGCGCCGGCGAGCCGAACAAACTCGTCCTCGCACCCTGCTTCCTCTCTTGCACCTCCCCCTTCTCCTTCTCCTCGGTAGGCGCCCCATCAAGCCTCTCATCCCAATGCATCGTCTTATCCCGAATATCCACAATCTCCTGAATGTACAACTGCTCATCAAACACGACGCTCTTGCGCTTGGTCGACGGAGGAGCGGCGAGGAAAGGAGCGAGGAAGCCGCGAGCGGATTTGCGACGGGCGTTGGGGGAGGAGGGGAAGGGGGGTTTGGTGGAGGAGCGGAGGGCTGAACGGGGAGTGGGGAGGAGACGGTGCTGTTTGAGGTGAAGGAGGGGGGTCAGCTCGGCGCTCGAAAGAGAGTCACGACGTGACTTCCAGAGAAAGAGAAAGCGGACGCACTCCAGTAACAGGACTAGTCATCTCACTCCTAAACGCCTCCCTCATCGGCGTACTCATCATCATCTCCCTCCTCTTCTCTCCACCACTCTGTTCGGGCGTCGCCGCTTGAACAGCATAAGGTCTCGCTCCCTCGGGCGTCTCGGGGAGGGGGATCGAGCGGGGGGTCTTGCTGCTCCCAGCCGCAGCGGAGGAGGAGAGCGGCGAATCGGTCGTCTGAGCCATCGAAGCGGGAGTGCGAGGAGTGGAAGGAGCGCCGAGCCCGATGGAGGGTTTAGGGGTGTAGGAGTAGAGGGCGCCCTGTTCGTTGCAGCGGGAGGGTCAGTGAGAGCGAGAAAGCAAGAGAGAAGAGCGAGACGAACAGCAGGCGTCTCGGGAAGAGGAACAGCGGCGGCGCGTTGGAGAGCTGGGGTCGAACGAGGCATGGCGGGCGATTGGGACGGCGCGAAAGTGGTAGCGGGGGCGAAACGGATGGCCTATCACATCGCGAGTGAGGGCGTCAGTCCTTTTCTCTCGGCGGTGAGCGAAATCGATGAGCAACTCACCGGCGAAGGCGATCCTCCCACCTCCTCCTCCTCCTCGTCCATCTCTCCCTCTTCGCTCTCGCTCTCACTATCCTCCTCACTCTCACTCTCACTCTCACTCCCCTCCCCATGATCCTCCACCTCCGTCTCCGCGCCCAACAGTCTCTGCGCGCTCGAGACCCTCTCAGCGCTTCGGACCACCATCAAGTCCATCGAGTCACGAGGCGTGTTGCGCGAGAAGGAGGGTGTGAGCGTTTGGGTTTGCTGCTGAGGGCGGGAGGGGGTGTTGAGCTGTATTGTATTGTATCGGAAGACGTGTGTGAGAGAGAGGGTCAGCGAGCGCGCCCGACCTCGCGAGGAGAAGGGAGGGAGGGAGGAGCAACGTACAGCGACGGCGGGCGACTCGGGAAGAGGAACGTCCTCCGGCCTGACCCTCACTGCGACGGGGACGATCACATCCTCCTCTTCCTCCTCCTCCTCGTCCTCTCCATCAGCGAAATCATCCCTCATCTCGACCTCTCCCTCCCCGAGCTCGGGCTCCTGCACCTGCTCCTGCTCCCGCACCTCAACCCTACTAGTAGCGGGGGAAGGAGCAACAGCGACGACTGCGGCGGCAGGGGTGATGGGCGGCGTGATCGCCTTCTTGATCGCGCTCCGAATCAATACCTTCTCGCGGAGGGAGTGCCGACGGGCGGAATAGCGGGGGATGTAGATTGGTGTCGTTTGCTGTTGCTGTTGGTGGGCGACGGGAGTGGGAGTGAAGGGAAGGGGGGTGGCGGTGGGAGTGTTCTGTTTGATGTCGACAGTCGAGGGGGTCAGCGCAGCGCCGAGCCGAGCCGAGCCGAGAGCGCGAGAGGGAGAGAACGTACGTAAGGCGATTCGGGCAGAGGGACGGCGGCTGCGAGCGCTACTAGATCCTCCCTTTCCTGCTCGGGCTCGGGCTCGGGCTGGGGTTGAGGCTCCTCCTCCTCTCCGTCAAAGCTCTGCTCCTCGTCATCTTCCAACCCCTCGTCCTCCTCATCGCTACTCTCCTCCTCCTCCTCCTCCTCCTCCTCCTCTCCCTGCGCCGACCCCAAAGACCCCGCAGGACTCAACAGCAACGCCGAGATCCTCCTACTCGTGCTCGACCTATCCGAGGCCATCACCCTTCCCTTTCCACTCGAGCTGGGGCTAGCCGATCCAGCCCTCTGCTTCACGGGCGTCACCTCCTGCTCCCTCTCCCTCTCCCTCTGCTCCACCTCCACCTCAAGGCGAGCCTGTTCGCGCAACACCCTCTCCTCCTCCCGACGTTTCTCGTCACGCTCCCGAATCCACTCCTCCGCGCGAGAGCAAGGGACGATCGTCATGCGCATGGAACGCCGGCGGGCGGAGCGGGGTGAGTCGAGGGCGGTGGTGGTGGTGGTGCGTTGGGAGGCTTGGGCGGAGGAGGGGGGGCGGAGGGAGCGGGCCTGTTTCGGGTTGGAGGGAGGGTTAGCGAGAGAAGGAGAGGTAGAAGGGAAGAGGAGGGAAGAGTCATACCCTGTTAGGCAACGACGGCGTCTCTCCCATCTCGAGCTGCTCCCCCCGCCCGCGCTGAGGGGTGCTGGGCGCCTCCCTCTCAGCCAAAGCGACAGCAGCGGCCTTCTCCAACTCCTCGACCAAATCCTCCTCCTCCTCAATCTCATCCCACGTGATCAAATCCCCCTTCTCCCCATCCAACAAATTGTCGGGCCTCTCATCCCAGGACATGAGCTCCTCGTCCTCCTCTTCGCCGAGAGGGAACGAGGGGGCGATGATCCTCTCCTTCTTCTCCTCCTCCTCCTCCGAGGGTGAGGTGGATCTGAAAGGCGAGAGAAGGTTGCTGAAGATTGAGGGTGAGGCCGAGGCCGAGGCGCAAGAGGGTTTGGGCTTGGAGGGAGTGATGGCGAGGGCGGCGGAGATGAGGGATTGACGCGGGGCGCGACGTTGCGAGGGGGGCGGGGACTGTTGTGTTGTGTTGTGTTGTGTTGTGGATGATGCGAGTGAGCGTTGGAGGAGAGGAATGTGGGCGACGAGATCAGCGAGGGGAAGGGAGAACGAAGCGAGCCGACTAAGTACTCACGTCTACGTTGATCTCGAGAGCAGTAGCGCTTCCCCAACGGAAGGTCCGATCGCAGATGATGATTTCGTCGTTGTTCTCGAGGGGAATGTGGCATCTGCGTAGTCGAGTCGGAGTCGGGAGAGGGAGAGATGAGGGAGCGCCGAGGGGTCAGCTCCAGCTTGTGCTGTAGTACAGCAGAGTAGATGAGAAAGACATACCCCTTCTCGTAGACGATACCATTGTGCGTAAGGCCATTGACGCCGTGTACTTCGAGGACGGCCTGTTGTTTGGTCGTTCAAGCGAGTCAGTCAACTTGTTTGGCCCGTCTCTCCTCGCGCGCTGTACCACTCTACATCCCCTTCTAGCACCCAAGGAGACTCCAAACATACCTGATAAGGAGCCTGCTGATCTACGACGATACGAGCGTGCAATTTGGATACCGTTTCAAAGAGCAAGCGGCAGTCAGAGGAGGAGAGGCGGCCAAAGGTGAATTGAGGTGAGGAGAGTGAGGTGGTGCGGCGAATGGATCCTCCTGGCCGCACGAGGCTCACTGTGCCGTACACGAATAGCGAAGGCGCTTCCATTTGGGGCTGAGCTGAGCGCTGAGAGCGGGAGAGAGGGCGAGTTGAGTGATGGCCGAGGGAGAGAGCTCTGTTGCTTGGAGCTGTGGGTCGGTAAGGTAGGGGCTATAGTCGTAAAGTAAGAGGCTGTAATAGGGTGTTGAATAAAGGGATTAGTAGAGGAGTAACTCGTGGCCCTGGCGAGACGAGCGACGACGACGACGAGCACAAGAGAGCGAGTTTCGACTTGGCCGTTTCAAAGTCCTCAAGTCAGCTCGGGTCACGTGAAGCACCCTCTTTCCCTCCTACTTTTACCTAGTCTTCTGCACCTCATCACCTCTCATGACGGCAATCCCCTTCCTCGAACGGCTCATCACCCTCACCTCAGCCGAGCAACAAGCCGAAGAAACTGAAACCTCTCTCCTCTCCTCCTCATGCCCCTTCAACCAACTCGTTGCCAAAGGAATCGCTCTCGGCGGACTACAACCCGTCAAAACCTCTCTAGGACTAGGCGGACGAACTCTAGTCGACTTGGAACGCAGCTTGGCCCATCATCAGGAGCAGACGTTCCCTCCTCATGGATTTAGGTCGGGCGATAGTGTCGTCTTGCTGGGCGATGGAGCTGGAGCTGGAGCAAAGGGCAAGGGAAAGAAGAAGGGTGATACGACTGCTGTTGGGGGTGGACAGGGTACAGAAGGAGGCTTGGAGGGCGTCGTTTGGAAGGTGCAGGAGAAGCGAATCGTCATTGCACTGGGAGGAGCCGGCAAGGGTGCTAATGAGGGGGATGAAGGCGAGGAAGTACCTTCGAACATTCGATTGTACGTGCTTGCTCTGTCTGTAGCTGTACGACCTTGTGCTGATCTTCATTCGGCCATCTCGCTCCCTCCCGCTCTGAACAGGCTCAAGCTCTCCAATCCATCTACCTACACCCGACAAATCACCTCCCTCCGCTCCGTCATCCGCCAACTCGCCTCCCCCTCTCCTCTCCCACCCTTGATCTCCCTCTGCCTAGGCCTGACCTCGCCCGCTCCTCCAACCCCCCTCCCCCCCTCCTTCACCTTCCTCGACCCAACTCTAAACCCCTCCCAACAACTCGCCGTCCAACATGCTCTCACGCACTCTCTCTCCCTAATCTGGGGCCCACCAGGGACGGGCAAGACCCAAACCCTCGTCGAAGTGATTCGGCAGTTGGTCCTCGTCCAACGCCTGCGAGTGCTCGTCTGCGGTGGATCCAACCTCAGCGTCGATAACGTCTTGCAACGTCTCGCCGCGCGCCCGGCTTCCGCCTCCGCCCCCACCGACGTGGACCCGAGGCTGGCGACGCCGATTCCATTGACAAGGCTCGGCCACCCCGCCCGAGTGCTCACTTCCCTAACACCCTACACGCTCGATTCGCAGTCTTCCTCCTCCGACAGTTCAGCACTCGTTTCCGACATCAAATCCGAGCTCGAGTCGCTTGAAGGGAAGCTCCGGATCACAGGCAAGGAGAGAGTGAGGGGGAGCGAGAGGAAGAAAGGCTGGGAAGAGGTCAGGGAGTTGAGGAGGGATTATAGGAGGAGGGAAGGGGGTGTGGTGGGGGAGGTGGTGGGGAAGGCGAAGGTCGTTTTGGGGACGACTCATGGGTGCGTTCGTTCTCTTGCTCGCTTTCGAGATTGGAAGGCTCGGCGATGAGCTCGGTGCAGGCGCTGATCCTCGAGTTTACGTTTCGTTTTCGAGATAGAGTCGGCTCCCGAGTCCTCCAGAACCAGCATTTCGACGTCATCGTCATTGATGAAGCTGCTCAAGCGACTGAGCCGGCATGTTGGATCCCTCTCGCCAATCAACCGAGAGCGACCAAACTTATCCTGGTGCGTTGGGCTGGGCGTCCGACCGCTCCCCCTTCCTTTCTCGCAGTGCTGGATGATCGATTGCTGACTTGCTGTGAATCCGCTTGAATAGGCCGGAGATCATCTACAACTACCGCCGACGATCAAAACGCTTGATTCGCACTCGAGCTCCTCGGCGGGGGGAGCGAAGGAGGGGAAGAAGAAGAAACCCTCATCGTCGCAGAAGAAGGAGGAGATCAAGATCAAGGAGAAGACGCCTCCTCTACCTTCGACTTGTCCTCCTCCAATGGACGAAGACGAACCGACGCCAGTGCAGCCGAGAACACAAGACTCTACCGCCGTCTCGAACTCGGACTCGTCCTCAGCCTCAGCGCCAGCTCCTCCTCCTCCCTCGCTCGACGCCCTCTCCCTCCCCCCCTCTCCCCCACCTCCACCTCTACCCACCAGCACCCTCAGCAAACCCTTCCCTCTAGCTCCTTCCTCCGCCCTAGCTTTGACCTTGTTCGAACGCCTCCTCGCCCTCCACGGCCCCACCATTCGCACCATGCTGTCCACCTCGTACCGGTTCAACGACAAGATCTGTCAGTTTCCGAGTCGCGAGATGTATGGCGGGGAGCTGAGGGTTAGTGAGGGGTGCGCCGAGCGGAGAGTGAGTGGGTTGATCGATGATGGTGGGGAGAAGGAGGGAGGGGCAGGGGACGAGGGTGTACTGGGGGAGGAGGTCGTGTTCATTGATAGTGAGTCGAGTTGGGCTGCTTTCTCTTTCTTTCGTTTCGGCCGGTTTTGAGCTCGGCGCAGCGCGGGTGGGTGACTGACTTGGTCTCTCTCCCTTCCTCCTCTCTCCGCCTCCTCCTCCTCACATCACATCCCTTACGTCCGCTCCGCCACAGCCGCCGGTCTCGCCATGTACGAGCGTTCGGGCGACTCAGGCTCAAGCTCCTTCGGCGCTTCCTCCAAGTCAAACGAGAATGAGGCGGATCTGTGTGTCAAATACGTGGAACAACTCGTGCGTTGTCTCTCTCTCTCTCTCTCGCTCTCTTCCCCCTTCTCGGCGTGCTCCTCGGCGCTCGCTGACCCATCCCATCCCAACCCAACCCACGCCCACGCCCGCGCCATCAGATCGCGTCCGGTCTCCCACCCTCCTACATCACCCTCCTCTCACCCTACAACGCCCAAGTGACGCTCCTCGCCTCGCTCCTCCACCCACGCTGGCCGGAGATCGAGGTGGGCAGCGTGGACGGCATGCAGGGGAGAGAGAATGAGGTGGTGGTGATTAGTTTGGTTAGGAGTAATGAGACGGTGAGTTTTTGGTTTTTTTTTTCTTCTCTCTCCTCTTTTTCTTTGGGAGGTGGCGAGTGAGGAGGGCTGATGGGTTGGGTTTGGGCGCCGCCGAAACAGGGAGAAGTTGGATTCCTAGCCGACGAGCGGCGGTTGAACGTGTACGTCTCCTCTCTCGAGTCTGCTCTCCCTCTCCCTCTCCCTTCTTTTCCTTTGTTCCTCCCTCCCCTCGCTGACGCTGACGCTCGAAACCGAGAGCAGAGCCATGACCCGCCCTCGCCGCCAACTCGTCGTAGTGGGCGACTCGGAGACGGTATCCAAAGGCTCGGGGTATCTGAGGAGGTGGATGCAGTGGTTGGAGGAGGAGGCTTGGGTCGTGGTGCCCGAGTGAGTAGGGGGGAGCTGTAGGGCGTGGCAGGAGGATCGGAATGGGGAACGAGTGTGCGCCGCGCCGCGCCGAGCAGAGCCGGTGCGAAGGGGACTGGTAGCTCTACGTATTTGGAGAACAGGAGTTTGAGTTAAGAACTGTTGGGCACCGTCTGCTACATCGTTTGGAGGGCGGTTCACAGCTCGAGGCAGGTCAGGGCTCGCTCGCTCGGCGAAGGGAGGATCGACTCGGAGCGCCGAGCTGGCGCTGGAGGCAGAGAGCAGGCTAAAGAGGCGGCGCGGCGTAACTCCTTGAATCTATTATTGTGGAGCTGTAGCTGAGTAGACGGAGAGCAGCCGCGCGTCGAGAAGCGAGTATTCGACTGCAAGTCCGAGCTTCTAATCGCCCCGAATCGCAAGTCCAAGTTGAGCGAGTGGGATCAGCTCATCAGGCTCTAGCCAACGAGTAGCTGTGTACAAGTGAGTAGGAGAGCAGTGGCGAGGTGTAGCTCTGTAGAGCCGAGCTGCAGCCTGCCGCCCTACGACTGTACTCAGCTGCAGCAGCTGATCCCTCTCTCTCCTCTCTCTCTCCCCACTCCTCCAGATCTCTCTTCGCCCGTTTGAAGCCATGTCGTTACCACCATTCCGAGGCGGAGTACTAGGGAGCGCAGTAGGATCAGGAAGCTATCCAGGCGTAGGACAAGGATTACCGGTGAGGTTCCCTGTAGCAGGACGACAAGGGAGCGGAGCTGCTGTTGCCCCAGGAGTGCAATCACCGCCGTTTGGGAGGGGACAGTTCAATTTAGGTGCAGCTCCTACAGGTCAGTGTACATTGCTACATTACAGAGATCCTCGCTTCTGTAGGAGAGTAGTGATGGGTCACGCCGAATCGAACTCAGTAGCTGACGCCTCGCTCGCAACTCTCTCTCTCTCTCCCTCTTGCTCCCGCTCCTCGTCGTCGTCGTCGTCGTCGTCGTCTCGCTCTCTCGTCGCCGTCTACACAGCAGGAGGACCACCCCCTGAAGGCAACCTCGACCCTTCAGACTTTCCTGCTCTGGGCCAACAACTCCAACAGCAACAGCAGCAAGCAGCCACTTCCTCCTCAGCCTCAACCTCACTCCCTCCTCCGCCTCAGCAACAGCCAACGCCGACGCTCTCGTCGTCTTACGCTTCACAAGCAGGCAACAGCACTCATCCACCACCACCACCCTTAACCAACAACACAGCAGCAGCAGCACCAGCACCAGGCCAACACCTCTCCTCGACCAGCGCACCAACGAGGTCCTTCTCCTCCCCCTCCCCCTCCTCCGACTTTCCCGCTCTTTCCCCCTTCTCTCTCACCGAACAGCAAATGAACGGCCAACAACAGATGAACGGCATCTCGCTCCTCCCCGGCGGCGTCGCCAGGTCCACTGCTCCTTCCGCCTCCAACCTTCCCCCCCCTCCTTCCAACGGACAGGAGCAAGCGAGCGCCATGGCCGCATTGCAGCAGCAGCAGCAGCATAGAGCCAATTTATTGGGCAGTATGAATGGTCAGGCTGGACAGCAGCAGAGGATGCCTTCCAGCGGTGGACAAGGACAGGACGCGGCTAAGGTGGGTTGGTTTTACGGGTTTCAGCTTGCTGGTACCGAGGCGAGGGAGGGATGTAGACGAGTAGGAGGCGGAAGGTAGACTTGTTAGGGATTTGTAGGCTGATCTTTCTCTTCTCTCCACCGTCCTCGCCGACGAAACGATTCGAGCAACCACAGGCCTTCGCCAACAAGCCCTCCTCGTCCTCCTCCGGCGGCAACGCTTCCCAACAGCAGCAGCAACAGCCATGGGCCTCGACACCTCCATCCCAACACGCCCAACCTCCACTCAACAACGGTGCCAACCTCGGCGGAGCAGCTTCCTCCCCCCTCCCCCCACCAGCAACCTCCGACTCGCTGCGCTCCCCCTCCTCCTCCGCACCCCCTCCAGGAGTCCCCCGAGCAGTCGGCGCTCCTTCCAACAGCTCTTCTCTTCCCAGCTCCCTCTCCGGCGGGGGCGGCGGCCTTCCTCCAACTTCCCTCGCCCCCCAAACGCCAGCCGATCAAGTCCTCTTCAGCCCGGCGGATAGGTATGGCTTGCTCGGGCTGTTGCAGATTATCAAGACGACGGATCCGGATTTGAGCATGTTGGCGTTGGGGAGCGATTTGACGAGCTTGGGATTGGATTTGGGGGCTACCGAGTGAGTGTCCTTTCCTCTCCCTTCTCTCTCTCCTTCCTCCTTTTCGCGCGCTCGCTAACGCTCCCCCTCACCTCAAAACAGCAACCTCTACTCAACCTTCATCACCCCCTGGTCCGACAGCAAAGCGGCCTCGGCGTTGAACATTGAGCCCGAGTTCCACCTGCCCAGCTGCTACAATGTCCAGCCCCCACCCGCGCAGAGCAAGATTGGCAACTTTAGCGACGAGACGTTGTTCTTCATCTTTTACTCGCAGCCGAGGGATGCGATGCAGGAGATGGCGGCGCATGAGCTGTGAGTACCGAGCTCTCTCTTTCTCCTCCGAGGAGGCAGGGAGGGAGAAGAGAAGCTGACAGAGGTCGATGATCAAACAGGTACAAGCACAACTGGCGGTATCACAAGGAGCTGCGCCTGTGGTTGACCAAGGAGGCGGGCACCGAGCCGACGCAGAAGACGAGTTCGTACGAGAGGGGGAGCTACATGTACGTTCAAGTTCTATCTCTTCCTCCCTTCTCTCTCGGGATGAAACCTGACGGCGTGTGATCTTAATAGCATCTTTGACCCGACCGTGTGGGAACGAGTGCGCAAGGAGTTTGTGCTCGAGTTTTCGGCGCTGGAGAGTCGGAGAGGTTAGCCCGAGCGTGGAGATGTGGTGGGAGTGGTGCAGAAATGGCTTTCCGGAGACTGCTGTGGCTAGTTGTGTAACTTCTTCTTCTTCTTCTTTCTCGGCTTTGACCATTACTCGCTCGGTCGGATACGAGAGGGAGAGGCCAGCGACTCCGAGCGACAGTCGACTCTTGCCTTCCGCCGCTCTCCTCGCTTCAAACCTCGCTCGTCGAATTGAATCGAATACAGAAGGCGATGACGGCCGTGCTCTGTACTAATCGCTCGGCTCGGCTCAGTCGGCATTCGAGCCCCATTGTCTCAGCGAGGACAAACAAAGCGCTCTCTCTCACTTCTCCCTTTGTGCTGGACGACGAAGATGGCTGAGGGCGGTGGCTGAGGGCTGAAGGGGCTGAGTCTCCTACCTACCACATCTTAGCACCTACTCGCCAACACAACACCAACCATGACCAGCACGCCGCCGTCCACCCCACCCCGCTCCTCGTCGCTCCCTCTCCGCTCTTCCACTCTCTCCCCAAGGACCACCTCGCTCGCTTCCCGCTCTCCGAGGCTGGGTCAGCAGTCGTTCGACCAATCCGTCGCTGGTGCTGCTGCGAGTCGGAGCGCTTCCCCTTTCGCCCTGGACAGAGGAGGCGGGAGCACTGTCCATCCTAGCCCGGTCGCTGCTTTTATGAGTCCGAGTTCCAGTCCGAGGGCTTTTGAGCCTGGGGCTGGAGAGCAGCAGGAGCATGGGATGGAGATGGAGATGGGGATGCCGAGGTTGGGGATGCAGCCGAGGCAGCTGTTTGTCGATGAGGAGGAGGAGGAGGAGAGGCGAGCCGAGTCCGAGCAGGAGAGCGACGAGCAGAAGAAGAAGGGAGGCGGGGCGGAGCAGGTGGCTAAGGCGGATGAAGTCACTCGGACTACTACTACACCCCGACCACCGAAACTCGACCTCTCCCAATCGACCCAGCAGTCGAGCAGCAGCGGCAAGACGGTCATCGCCGAAGGAGTGCCCATCTCGACTCTACGCTTCTCGACCGCCACCTCCTCCTCGACCTCTAGCACACCCTCTCCACCTCCCAAGAAACCCACCATCCGCCCGACCCTCGGGCTCATGTTCTCCCTCTCGCCCAAATCCACCCACTACACCATCCTCCTCCCCGCGACGCTCCTGTCCATCATCTGCGGCCTCTTTCCACCCTACATGACCGACCTCGTAGGCAAGGCCTTCCAAGCCTTCACCGACTACACCCTCACCACCTCCACTCCCGGCCTCACTCCCACCCTTCTCAAAGAAGCGCAGGACAAGCTCCTCCATACCGTCCGCGATGCGACCATCAAGTTCTGTATCCTCGCGGCGTTGACGTTCTTCGTTAGTACGGGGATGGTGTATCTGTGGGTTGTCAATGGGGAGAGAGCGGTTAGGACGTTGAGGATGGAGGTGTTTAAGGGGGTGGGGAGGAGGGAGTTGGCGTGGTTTGATTTGGGGATGGGAGCGGTTGAGGAGGAGGGTGAGGAGGTCGAGGGGGAGGAGAAGGAGAGTAGTCAGGGTGCTGGTGGGCTGATGGGAAGGTTCACCAAGTGAGTTGTGTCTCTTGTTCTCGCTCGAGCCGAGCTCGGCGGAGGAGAAGCTAACTTCGGCGCTCGCAGAGAAACCGACGACGTCCGCCTCGGCGCCTCGCAGAACATCGGCCTCGTCCTCCAATACCTCACCTCCTTCATCGCCTGCCTCATCCTCTCCTTCTACCGCGACTGGAAGCTCACCTTCGTCATCCTCGCCTCCTTCCCCATCGTGACCCTCATCGTCTCCATCACCGAACGCTTCTCGGGCCCTCTCTACCAACTCGACCGCTCCTACTCTACCAAGTCCTCCTCCCGCTTGGACCGAGTCCTCGGCGCCATGCCCACCGTCAAAGCCTTCAACGCCGAGGAGAACGAACTCGCCTCCTTCGGCACCATCACCCGCCACGCCCACGCCGCCTACAATCGCCTTCATTTCGTCTGGGGCATTCGAACTGGCGCAACACAGTTCATCATGCTCTCCATGTTTGTGCAAGGGTTCTGGTTCGGAGCCTACCTCGTCAGGACGGGCAAGTCGACCGCCGCGCAGGTCAATACCTGCTTTTGGGCTTGCCTTATCGCGGCGACCTATTTGCAGCAATGCGTGCCCATGCTGGTCACGATCGAGAAGGGCAAGATTGCCGCGGCGGGGTTGTTGGAGTTGGCGAGAGAGTTGCAGGAGGAGCCGCAGGTCGTGCTCGCTAGGTCGTCCCCTTCTTCTCAGCCGACTTCGGCCCTCTCCCCGCGCTTCAACCTCGCCAAGAAGGGCCGTCAATCCCGCGGTCGGTTCCCCTCCCTCGAGTCCTCCGAGCCTTTCGCCATCCGCCCCTCCTCCACCGGCGCCGACCTCTCCGACTCTCCCCTCTCTCCCCACCCCTTCCAACTCGCTTCCCCGACCCTCCCCAACACACCCCACCTCATCCCTCTCTCCGCGACCCAACCCTCCCGCCGCCGAGGAGGTCGCAAGCTCGCCGCTCGAGCAATGGCCAAGCTCCGCCCCCAACTCTTCACCGGCGAGCTCTCGCTCCGGAACGTCACTTTCCACTACCCAACTCGACCGCACCCCGCCCCTCCAGCGCTCCAAAATGTCTCCCTCTACCTCGCGGCGAAGGAGACGACCTACATTGTGGGAGGATCGGGGAGCGGTAAATCGACCGTCGGGAGTTTGCTGCTCGGCTTGTATAAGGCTGAGGAGGGGAGGGTCGAGGTGGACGAGCAGGGGTCCGAGTGGATCGACGAGGAGTGGTTGAGAGGACATGTCGCTTGTGTCTCGCAGGGAGCGTCGGTCTTGTTCGACGGGACGGTACACGATAACGTCGCCATCGGCATTGTCGGTCAGATCCAGGAGGACGGGACTAGGAGGAAGGCCAAGGATGTGACGAGGGAGGAGGTCGTCGCTGCTTGCCGAGGGGCGCTCATTCACGATTTCATTAGGGATCTGCCCGAGGGGTATGATACTTGGTTGAGTGGGGAGAAGGGTGCGAGCCTTTCGGGAGGACAGAGGCAGAGGTTGGCGATTGCGAGGGCGTGGTTGAGGGGCCCTACGGTGCTCATTCTCGGTGAGTTTCAATTGTCCTTTTTCCTCGGTGTCCGAACAGCTCGCTGACTTGCGCTCGCTGCCCGACAGACGAAGCCACCTCGGCGCTCGACGCCACCTCCCGTCTTCTCGTCTCCGAGGCCATCAAAGTCTGGCGCCAGAACCGCACCACCATCATCATCACGCACGACCTCTCTCCCATCGACCCACACGACTTTGTCTACGTCATGGCCGAAGGCAAGGTCGTTGAGCAGGGCTACCGAGTCGACCTCCAATCCAACTACGGCGGTCCCTTCCACTCGCTCGCTCACATCCAGGCGACTCACGTCGTCGAGGAGCTCGACGATTCCGACTCGGTCGAGAATCTCGGATGGGAGTTCGTCGACGAGGGATACCCTTCGGTGCACTCGACGCCGAGGATCGAGATCAGCGACGCCGACGACTTCCGCCTTCCCGCCGGTGGGTTCCTCGTCGCTCCTCCCGTCGACCTCGGTCGAGCTAGTCGCGAGCTCAAGGCGATCCGACGCGCCTCCTCCACCTTCGTCGAGCGCCAGGAGAGTCGCCTCACCGGCACCCCTCCTCGCACTCCTCCTCGTTCATCTTCGAACCGCAGTCGCCCTTCCTCTCGCACCTCCGTCAACACCGCCGTTCCTCCTCCTCACTACGACTTTTCGCACTACTCCTCCTCCCCCGACAATCGTCGAGATTCGAGCATGTCGATGGCCGCTCTCGAGCTCGCTGGTCAGTCGGCGACGGTTCGCCGGCCTGGAGGAGTTCGCATCAAGCACAAGACGATGCTCGATGGCGGAGACTTGCAGAAGGAGTGGACGGCGCTGCAGAAGAAGGAGTACGGCGGCGGAGAGGTGACGATCCAGATGGACCAGAGTGGCCCGCCCCGAGTCGTCATGTCCCTCACCCAACTCGTCCGCCGCTACTACCCTACCATCCCCAGCAAATGGCTCCTTTTTCTCGGCTTCTTCTTCTGCATCGTCGTCGGCGCCTGCACCCCCATCTTCGCCTCGCTCCTCTCCAAACTGCTCGCCAACCTGTCCAACCCCAACGCCTCGACCGTCACGACCACCTCGCTCCTCGTCCTCCTCATCGCCTTTGTCGATGGAGCTTCCACCTTCCTCAAGTACTACCTCCTCGAACGCTGCGGTATGGGCTGGATCGTCGCTCTTCGCAGGGACGCCCTCGGCAAGGTCGTCAAGCAGGACAAGTCCTTCTTCGATCAGCCCGAGAACTCGACCTCCTCGCTCTGCCACTCCATCATCAAGGATACCGAGGACGCGAGGCTCATGGTCGGCACCATCATCGGCCAGATCGTCGTCGTCGTTTCCATGCTCTCCATCGGCCTCATCTGGGCGATGGTCTCGGGCTGGGAGCTCACCCTCGTTGGACTTGGCCTCGCTCCCGTCTTCGTCATCGCTACTCGTCTGCAAGCTGGCGCCCTCTCGGTCATCGAGGCGCGCAACAAGGTCCTGCGCGAGGACGTCTCCAAGCGGTTCCATCAGGTGAGCTTCTTTCGAGCGCTCTCGGCGACGATGAGCGACGAGCTGACATCCTCTTCTCTCCGCCGTAGACTGTTGCCAACGTCCGAGCCATTCGTTCCATGTCCATCGAGCCCGTCTTCCTCAACAAGTTCGAGCAGGCTGCCGCCGAGGCGTACGCTGGAGGACTCAAGGCTGCTCCCTACGCCGGAATGGGCTCGGCGACTGGAAACGCTCTCACGTACGCTGCTGATGGTGAGTCCCAGTCGCCCTCTATTCACCGACTGAGCGCTAACTTCACCCTCGACTTGATAGCCCTCATGTTCTACGTCGGCGCCATTCTCGTCGTCAAGGGCCGCTACGACTTTCAGAAAATGACTCAAGTCTTTGCTCTCATCATCTTCTCCATCACCTTCGCCGCTCAAGTAATGGTGTACTGTGAGTCGAGCTCGCTCTTCGCCTCCTTCGAGACCTCGCTGACATCCCTCCGTTCTCGCAGTGCCCGGAATCGCCAAGGCGACTCAAGCGGCGATGGACTTCTGGCGTCTCCTCGACCTCTCGACCGAGACCAGGGAGGCCGAGGGTCGCATGACCTTCCCCATCAAGGGAGACATCAGCTTCGACTCGGTCAACTTCGCCTACCCTACTCGGCCCGACGTCCCCATCCTTCGCAACACCTCCTTCACGGTCAAGGCGGGCGAGTGTGTCGGTATTGTCGGGTGAGCTACTTCTCTGCGACTCGAGCCGATCATCTCGAGCTGATCTCGACCTCTCCTCCTACAGCGCCTCTGGATCTGGCAAATCGACCGTCACCGCCCTACTCCAGCGCCTCTACGAGCCCACCACCGGCTCCGTCCTCCTCGATGGCCGCCCTCTCAGTCGCATGGACACTCGCTACCTCCGCGACCACGTCGCCGTCGTCTCCCAGCACCCCGCCCTCTTCGACATGACGGTCGCCGAGAACATCGCCTACGGCCACGGCTCGGTCGAGCAGGAGGCCGTCGTTCGCGCCGCCAAGGACGCCCACGTCCACGACTTTATCCTCTCGCTACCGAAAGGATACGAGACGATGCTTGGCGAGAACGCCTCGCTCATTTCGGGAGGTCAGGCGCAGAGGCTGCAGATTGCGAGGGCGCTCGTTCGGCCGAGGGAGATCCTCATTCTCGACGAGTGCACCAGCGCACTGGATCCCACCAACCAGGCCGCCGTCCTCGAGACAATCTTGAGCGTCAAGGAGGGCAAGACGACCCTTATCGTCACTCACAAGCTCGCCATCATGGAGCGCTGCGACTACTTGCTCGTTATGGCTGATGGTGTTGTTGTTGAGAGGTGAGCTTCGAGTTGCGCTTCCCTCGCTGTACAGCTTGCTGACTCTTCTTGTCCTCGCAGTGGATCGGTCGAGGCGCTCAAGGCGAAAGGAGGGCTATTCTCTCAGCTCGCCAGCGGAGGAGAGTGGGAGGGCCAGTGAGGTTCTGTATCACCCTAGAATTTATGTTGTACTATTCTTAATCCGCACCGCTTATTTTTCATAGCCACTCGAGCACCAGGCTCGCAAATCGGAGACGAAACGAGAGTCGTTAAACGCCGAGATCACTAATCGGCTCGCGAAGCTCGACCCGTCGAGCGAGTGGGATAAGAACGATAATGCACAGATGTACAGCAACACACGGCACTAGCTCGGCTCCCTCTCGTCCATCCTCTTCATCCAAACTAAGCCCTCATACGCCCCAGCCCCTCGGCCCTCTCCTCCGCCTCCTCGTCGTCCTCGTCAGCGTCGACCCCTCCCAGCGTCGGCTTCTCCTTCTCCTCAGTAGGGCGAGTGCGCTCCTTGGGCGTCGTCAGAGCTCCCTTGACACCGATCTTCATCCGCTCGGCGAGCTCTTGACCATGCTGATTGTTGGGGACGGACTTGAGGGCGAGGCCCTCGAGCTCGGCGAACCACGTCTCCGCTTCTCGAAAGAGGGAAGGAGCCTGCTCCAAGCGAGCGCGAAGTTTCGCGGGAGACGAGGCGATGATGAGGGGGTTGGAGGCTTTGAGATTGTCGAGGACGGCGGCGAGGGCGTGTTGGAGCTTGCTGTAGAACCAAACAGCGGCTGGTCAGCGATAGTACAGCATGAGAAGTAGGTGAGCACACCTGCTCACCTTCCCGAGGTCATGAGGTCTCCAGCGAGCTCGAGAACGTCCTCCTGAGCAGTCTTCCACGCCTTCTTGAGAGCTGGACAACGTCGAAGCGTCAGCATTGGTATCGGTGAACGAAGAAGAGATTTTCACTTACCACTGCGAGACCTGATGAGCTGCTTCAGCTGCATGTCGAGGGTGAAGGCGATCTCGATGACGGGGCCGAGAGTGAAAGCTCGGTGATGCTTTCCGGCGGCGGCGAAGGTAAGCCAGGAGATGGTGAATGGCTGTCGGGAGAGAGCTGTAGAGTTAGACGCGCTCGTCGAGCTCGACTGGACCCGGACTCACCGTCGCAGCATGCTGCCGCCGCTCCTCCTCACGCCTCAGACGAAGCCGAACTCGTCTCTGGCATACTATGGCGCTCTTCGTCTCTAATGCTAGCTGCTCTACTTCTCGAGCCGCAGTAGCGGCGTCGAGAGCTTGCTGCTCTACCTCCGAAACGGTCGACTCGCCGTCGCCGCCGTCGCGCGCCGAAGCATCCTGTAGGGCTTGTCGTGCTGACGCGGGGACGAAAGGTTTGGCCTTGGCCGAGCGTGCGGTGGGGAATAGTTGACTTTGGATCCCGGTGAGAGATGTGGCCCGACTGCCAGAGCAAGGGAGTGCGAAGGAGGGGAGGGGAGAAGGGAGAAGAAGGGGTGGCGAGGTCAGTTTGCTGAGCTGCCGTAGAGCTCGGTGTAGCGACCCACACAACACGAACACCAACAACTCCAGAGAGATCTGCAGCCGGCGCCAAGTCCAGTTGGACCATGCCGTCGAGAACGAACGCGCTGCCGAAGTTGAGCGCCGCCGTCTCGAGCTCGCTATAGGTGATGGCCTCGGCGAATCTGCAGGCGAGTACAAGGTCAGTAGGCTACCTCGGCGAGAATACCAAGAAGAGATAGGCGCACTCTGCGAGAACTGGCGAAGCCCGAGCGGCGAGCCCGCTGACCTCCCTCAAACGACTGAGAATGTTACGCTTGAGCTTGCCTCCATGATCTCGTTGTCCGAGCAAACCGAGAAGACGAAGTCTACAAGGAGGAACTGGTCAGCTCCAAGCTTGTAGTGGAAACAGCGCGCTACTCACAGACGACTTGCGAGGGCGACGTTACTAGCTTCGGAGCTGCTGGCGCTGACGGGACCTCCTACTTGCAGACACGAGCTGTCCTCGAGCAAAGACCAGAGGACGCGGATGATGACCTTGACTAAGTCGTTGACGAGGCGTTGACTGGAAAAGAAGATCAGCTTTCGCTCGTCTCGGCGCCGAGCCACGAAGCAGGAGAGCGGAACGCACGGAAAGTCGACAACATCACGGCTCGATACGAAGCGAATGAGTCGACGCATGACGGATCGCGGTAAGAGCAGCTCGTTCCAACACCAAGGATCGTCCAACGAGCCTGATTTGGTCGCCGCCGAAAGGATTGCGAGAGCGCCGAGATCCTCGAGCAGTTCGACGAGAGCGGTGGCGTCGAATGGAAGGTGATAGTTAGAGATGTGTCTGCAAGAGTAAGAACCTTGTCAGCTCGGAGCTACACCCGTGGGGAGGCGGAGACGGACTCGACGACGTTCAGAATCCCCTGCAGCGGTTGCCAAACGATGGGAGCGTCGGCTTTAAGCTGCAGCCATAACACGAGACCTTGAGTGACCGGACGCTGTGACCGACCGTGGTGGTACTGCAAGTCGCGATTCTTGCTCGTAACGAGAGGGATGCGGCTGCCGAGCGCTGAGAAGGAGGCGGGAGAGATGTCGGAGGCCARCATGGCCAAGCGAGTCCACTTGGGGAGGATGGCGGAGCCGATGGTTGATGGGATACGAAGGAGAGCGTCCTCGGCGCGGCGGGCRATGCGTGCGGTGGTGAGGAGCCAGTCGCCCTCCCTCTTGCGGTCGAGCGCCTCGCCCGACGCTCCCGAGAAGGCGTGAGGAGGATGAAGAGAGAGGGAGAGGATGTCGAGCCATTTACTGTTCTCRAAAATGTTTGTTAGCAGATGATCTTGCGAGGAAAGCGGGCTTGAGCGACTCACTTTTGCTCAGCCCGCCGAGCCGCCCCATCCGCTCCTTCGCCGAGGATGCTAGTGACAAAGTCGAAGGCTGCAGTCATCCGAAGGACAGCCGAAAGGACGTCTAGTCGCGATTGGAATCGAGCCTCGGTGAGATTGCCCGGCGAGACGTGCAGTCGGTCACATTGTGGATGGGTGCAGGAAGCCGTTGCGAAGGCGAAGCATGGCGGCCGAAGGTCTCGAGCCTTGCTGAGCGAGTTGGAGGTGAGGAAGAGGAAGTCGTCTAAGCGTTTGGCCAGGAAGCGAGAGGCGAGAGGGCGAAGAACGGCGACCGGCACGAGACGTGCCGCCTCCTTCTCCTCGCCTTGTCCAGGCTTGGGGAGGAGRAGGAAGAGAGGCGACGTAGGGAGAACCTTGATGWYGGAGAGCTCGAGCTTCTCGCCGCTGTCGGCTTGACGCAGGCCCAGCAGGCGTTGYGTTGGCGCWTCGGCGATGTCGAGCTTGCCTCCCTGCTTGAGAAGGCGTCGAACGAGAGAGCTGTACGTCTCGACGTCGCTGATGTAGGCGCTGATGTGGTCGAGAGAGGTGTAGCGGAAGTCGGGAAATTCGGAGAGGGCGGCGTCGAGCGAGTTAAGGGCGTGGGCGAGGTTGTCCTCTTCCTTCCATTCGAAGCCGAGCGTTCGCAGCGACACGAGGTCCTTGGAGGTGACGAGCTGGTACATAGAGATCTAGCAGAAAGGGAAAGGGTCAGTAATCGATAGCATGAACGGTCTCTCGAGACTGACCTCCTTGCGAAGCTCCTGCTCGCTATCGAACGGCTCCTTGATGGCTTCGAGCACCGATGACGTCTCCTTAAGCATCTCGGATGCTTGCTTGAAGCGCTTCTCGTCTGTCCAGTCGTCCGAGGCTCCAAACGGGAGCTCTGGTGAGGCCGAAGCAGGGTCAGCGGGGGTCGGGGATGAAACGACTCGAGAGCGACTCACGCTGCGAAAGCAGCTCCGAGAGGCAGCGGGCGGCCATGACACTCGAGTCGTGGTTTCCCACTTTCGCGTAGAGTGTGGCGGCGATCCGAAGCTGACCGTCGTCCATACCAAGCCGAGCCGCTTGCTCGAACCGACCGAGAGTGACGAGAAGCTCGCGCTGCACGTCGTCGAAGCCGTAATCCTCGGCGCTGTGGTACGAGATCGAAAGCGTAAGTGTCGCGGTACAAGAAGAACCGAGCGGAGGACGACTCACAAGGCTAGCAGCTCCTCGTCGGTAGTGAAGAGGGACTTGGCCGACTCGATCTTGCCGCGCTTGAGATACGACAGGCGAGCAGGGTAGAAGACCTTAGCTCGAGTAGAGTCTTCCACCATGTTGACGTGAGCCTTGACGACTCGAACCGCCTCCTCAATCTTGCGGGCGCGGAGGAAGAGCAACGCCGAGCGGTCAAACTCGCCGGCTTGCTCGTAATCGCTGGCAGCGTCTGCAAGACGGTCGGCGGAGAGAGCCAGCTCGGCGGAGACAATGTAGAGCTTGACGCGCTGTGAGGATGAGTCGCCGGCGAGCTGAGCACACGCGCGGAAGAGGGTGGCGACTCGGGCGAAGGAGGCGACGACGGCGGTAGTGGAGCGACCAGCGAGACGGTAAGCGGCCTTAGTCTTCCTCCGCTCTTCGTAGGCGTTGGCAATGGCCTCCTCCAGCTTGGCGCCGGCCTTGCGGAAGCACTGAGCTGCTTGGCGGTAGAGTCGGCGGCCGTACATAGCTCGGCCTTGCTTGAGCCATGATGCCGACGAAGAGGCGGCCGCGAGGTTGGGAAGCGGGTCTCCGGAGCGTATCGTCCTAATGAGCTCCAGATGTTCGAAGTAACTCCTCATGGCGTCTCCAGTGCGATCTCGGTCAACGATACAGAGAACGTTCCGAGCGCGAGTGACGGCAACGTCTGGGCGAGGCGAGCGTCAGTGCGAGCGGCGGGAACGTCTGGGCGAGGCGAGCGTCAGTGCGAGCGGCGGGAAAAAGAACATCAGGCGACGCACAGAGGCAACGAAGCTCTTGTCCGATGGAGGCGTGGCGAACGGCGTCAAAAGTGGGAACTCCCTTGCCACTCTTCCAGAGGTTCAAGACGACTCGCCAATCGGCAGCGCTGTTGGTCGAGAGCTGGAGTAAGCGAGGGCCTGCGCTCGCGTCGCACGAGAAGGCCGACTAACCTCGAAGTGCTATCGGCGAAGTAGTCCCAGAGCAAGATCTCGCTGAACTCGAGACCTTTCGACTCGGCGATGGTCCTGCGGCAAGTGAGAGACAGCAGACTCGTCAGCGGCTGAATTGGGGCGGCGACCTCATGCTTGGATGTGAGTCGACGTACATGATGAGCCCGACGTCTCCCGTCTTCTTGCGCAAGCTCTCTCGTGCTGCTTCGTTGCGAACGAGAATGACCTGACGGAAAGCGGGGAGCATTAGCGGCAGCCTCGAGATCATCGTAATGGTGCAGTATAGACTCACCTGCTCTGCACCAAACTCGACAGCCGACCCTGCCTCGCCAAACAGGAAGTTCGAGGTGAGATCGTCGCCCGCATCGGGATCCTCACTGCTGAGCAGCCAGATCGGCTCTGAGGGTGCGCAAGGATGGTGAGCTTTCATCCTGTATCAGAGGAGAGCCATGTAGAGCTCACTTGGACCCTCCACGAGACCCCTCTCTGCTGGAAGACGGTCGATCGACTCAGGGAAGAGGCGAAGGAGGGCGTCGACGAGCGAGCTGCCGACGCGAGTGATCCCCTGCAGAGAGACAGGGTCAGTAAGAGCGCTTTCCGAGCCAAATGGTATTGACTCACAGCGTGAGAACGGTAGTTGAGCGACAGCGAGAAGAGCTTGGACTCAACGGGCTTGCGGTCGGCGAGCTGGGCTTGACGCTCCTCCTGACGATAGACGGCGGCCTTGAGGTCGTTGAAGCGAAACGAGGAGCCACTCGCGATGGTTTGAGCCGTGTCGCCTGTTGCGAGTGTCTAGAGTCAGCGTGCTGTAGTCACGTCCACAAGCAAGCCACTCACCAGCAAAGAGCCAACCATTCGGGTTCGATGAGAGGTAGCGGATCATGCTGCAGTCGGCTAAGAGCAGGTCTTGAGCCTCATCGATGTAGAGGTAGTCGAGTTGAGCCGCTAGTGGGAGAGGAGCTTTGCGAAAGGCTTGGATGAGGGTGTGGGTGCGGTCGGCTCGGTCGAGGTCGTTTTGCTTCCGCTTGAGGTAGGCGAGGAAGATGTCGTAGATGGCGGGACGAAGGGACACGTAGGTCGAGTGTCGTTCCGAGAGGTCGAGGTACTGCTCGCGCGAAAGATAGCCCTTGGGCGTCTCGACGGCGAGCTCCGAACCGCGAATGATGCCGAGGATCTCGCTGAAGCAGAGAGCGGGGTCGACTCCCTATAGACAAAGGAGTCAGCATAGCGCGAGTTATAGCATCACATCTTCGACTCACCTTTGTCAAACGTTGGTCGAAAGAAGCGAACCAATCGGCGAACGTTTCGGCGTCGACGAAGCGCTCCCAGAGACGAGACGAAGTAGCTGACGTCTCGAGCGAGTCGAGAATATCGCCGTCGGCGTCCAAGTCTACTCCAGCGTGCTCGATCGCATCCGAATCCTCGAGCTTGTAGCGCTTGAAAGCCGCCTTCTGTCCATCGCTCGTGCGCCGAGTTCCCCAGTCGATCGAGTACTCGGACTCGAGGAGGGTAAGAAGCGTGTCGAAGGAGAGGAAGAGGGGGAAGTGCTCGTCCTTGAGGTCCGAGAAGCGAGATGGGAGGCCTTTCAGGGCGGACGACTCATCCTCGAGGTCGTCGAGATCCTCCCGCTCGACGGCTTGAGCTCGTTGCTGAGCGAGCGCCTTAGCTTCCTCCTCGCTGAGCTTGGACGAGGCGAGGGTAGCGACGATGGACTGGTAGTAGAGCTTGACCTTGCTGGCGAGGACAGGCGACTGCGTAAGGAAGACTTGACGGAGCTTGCCGCGAGTAGCGAGTCCTGGGGCGAGCTTGGCCGCCTGCTCCAGACCGATCATCTTGAAGAGGATGCAGGTCGTCTTGCCGGTTCCCGAGCGACCGATGATGAAGCTGGAGGAGGGATGGTCGACGACCTCGCGTTCTCGTGGCGACATGTTGAAGACGTGCCGAGCATCGTCGTCCTGCGCGAGAATCGAGCGGGTGACCTCCTGCGAGAAGGGAACGACTTTGGAGAGGGCGATGAGGTCGTGTAGCTGTAGGAGAGATTAAGAGAATCAGCTTTATTTTCTGTTCCTTCAGGGTCAATTCACCTTGAGCATCTCGGCTTCCGTGAACCCGGTCGACTCGAGCGGACCGACGTCTGGCTCGTCTTCGAAGGGGAAAGACTGCGGCAGCGTTGTTGTCTGAGCTTTGGCGCCTCGCTGTAGCGCTTTGCGACGGTAGTTGCATCTGCGAGTCGTTGAGCGAACGTGAGCGATGAGGTCGCTGCGCTTCGAGCAGCACCGAGAAGGCGTACCGACGACGATACTCACTTTTCCTCGAATAGTTGGAAATGGCGCTCCAAACTCGGTTGTCGAGAGTAGAAGCCGCTCGATGCCCCAGATGCGAAGAATTTGCGTGACTTGCTCGGTTCCGTGTGGCAGAAGGTCGACCTGAGCGAAGCGACCGTCAGCGCCGGTTCGCCGTACTTGAGAAAGTAGAGCCGACACACCTGGTACACGAGTCGAAGATCTCCGAGGACTTTTGCCTCGTAGATGGGAACCTGCGAGCGGGCATCTCGAGGTCAGTGATGCGCCGAGCGAATCAAGGAGGCAGCTCACATCGCCGTGGTTGCCGACGAGCTGCTTCTGGTTGTCGCCCCCGAAGTCGCCGCCTATAGAGCGAGAGTATCAGCACGTTGGTCTTTCTGACTGACCAAGAATCGACGCACGAGAAAGAGCAATGAGGATCTTCTCGACCGCGCCGATGCGAACAGGATCCTTGAGCGCTCGCCAATCCTTCAGAGCTCGACCAGCGATGAGAAGGGTCCACTCCCCACCTTCGGAGGCGACTCCATCGAAGTAAGAGGCCGCACGAAGTGGGAGGATGGTCGTAGGAGCGCTGACGGTCTTGGCGGGAGCTTCGGTGGCGACGGGAGGGGGCGGAGCGGGAGCTGCTGGCGTAGCTTTACGACGAGGCTTGGCCGTTTTGGTCGAGGGGAGAGGAGCGCGAGGAGGATCGGGGGTGGGAGCATGCGCGAGAGCCGAGTCGGACGAGGTGGGAGGCAGGCCGACGGTGAGAGTGCGGTTGGTGGTGGCCGGAATCGGAATGGGAGCAGTTCGGCTAGAGCCGACGCGATCCAGATGGGCGTCGTACAGCAGCCCGAGACTCAAATCGGCCTTGAGCACGGGGTAGGCAGGTGACGAGCGTCTGAAAGGAGGCAACAGGGTCAGCGCGCGCCGAGCACGAAGATGCGCAATGAACTCACTCCGATCACTTCCACTGCTCCTCGCGACAATGCTTGAGCGCGCCTGATGCTGCCAGCAGCGTAGTCGGCTCGGGGAGCTTGCACACCTCCTCGAAGCGCTCCGTCTTCTGCCAGTCAAGGGCCGGCCGAGTGAGCTTGCCGCCGAGGCCAGCTCGCTTCCGCTCCTTCTGCGACAGTCCACGGCCGTTCGAGACCTTCTGAGAGCTCGCCTCGAACCGCTCGAAGCGTCTCACGAGGTCGTCAAGATCCGCAATGACTTCATCCAGCTTGGTGAGGTTTCGGAGCGCGCCATCAAGGCCGAGGTCCCCTACGCCTCGAAGATCGAGGGCTCCTCTGACGTACTTCCCGCATCCCTCGACGAGGATGCCTGCGAAGGCGCTCGCCGCAGCGTCGGCGTAGGTTGCCTTAGCGAGCCATTCGGCGAAGCCGAAAACGGTGGACTCGGGCACTGGCGACGGTGAGCAGGGTCAGCTGTGGTTCGAGCGAAGGAGAGGTGTGAGGAAGCTTACGCGTAAGGAAGTAGCAGGCGGCGAGAGGTCCGAGCTCCAGCAGAACAGGGACGATGAGCGATGCGTAGTTGAATGAGGGGTGGGAGACGCCGAGACGGATGTCTGCGTGTTTAGCACGAGTCAGCTGCAGGTAGCTGGAGGGGAGAACACTTGAATCGACCGACATAGTCGAGTGGCCACCAAACGACCGCTGAAGCCAGCAGACTCCTTCGGTGCGAACTCTCGGAAGCTGCGAGGCAACGAGAAGGTGAGCTTGCGGCTGGGAAGGGCTAAGCGACCAGGGCTCACTCGACGAATCCTTGGTGCGTCTTTCCCCCAAATGCGCCGACGGTAGACCAGCGAGCTTGAGGTGAAGGGAGAGAGTGAACGGGACGGCCGAAGAGGACTCGGTCGAGCTTGTGGGAGCTTGGCGAGCGGAAGGTGAAGTTGAGGAAGGTGAGGGTGCTGCAGGAGGATTATCGTCAGTGATGTGCGCCCGCTTCCGGCGTAAGGATTGCTTACCTCCCGTCTCTTGCCCAGACGGTGAGATACACCATGTCGAACTGGCGGAGGGGACGAGACGTGCCGTCCTTTTCCCTACGAGCGAGTAGGGATGGCTTCGTGACGACACCTTCTACGCAGGTCTCGCCGTCCGAAAGCGTAATTCTGTGTGAAAGCGGTACGTAAGCTGCAGCGCTGGCAGGCGCGGCGGGGGTTAGCGCTGCCGGATATCGAGACACGCCGTGTTGCTCTGTACTCACTTAGTCGAGCCTGTGACGGCAGCAGACTTGTCGCTGATGACCTGTAGTACGAAGTGCTGGTCCTCGTCCTCGCAACGAGGGAGCGGCGCGGTTCTTTGAGCGAGATACAGCGCGGCCCCACGAGTGAGGAGATGTGCCATGGAAGCGACGAGCGGCGATGATGCAGATGACGAGTGAGGTGTAGTGGGCTCAGGATGTGCTGTCGAGAGCGAGAAGCATGGAAAAGCAACAAGCAGAAAAGCGAGGCGGCGGTCAAAGCACAAGCAGCGGAGGACTCCTGAGCAAGATCCCCTTCCGTCCACTTCGCACCGCTAGCTTCTTATAACGCTACAATAACTCTCAGATTTGTACTAGACGACCTGCACTGGCTGCTCAGTGACATGCTCACTGCTCTCAGAGCTTCGACGCGGTCCGAGCTCCACATCAGCCAGCAACCTCGGCGGGGGAATAGCTACAAGCTTTCGGATCCTGCTCTAGCAGCAGTCAGGTCTTCATAGTGCATCAAAGACTCGCCTCCTGCTCTATTGAAGCCTGGGGAGCTGTGCTCGGCGCTCAGTCGTGACCTGAACGAGAGCGGCCGAGCGAAGCTTCGGGATGGTTTCCCAGCGTCGCAGAGCGTCCGTTTTGAGCGAGAGTCGATCCAAGACTTGCTCGAAGACGTTACAGATGATTTGTTGTCGCCCTCGGGTGCAGCTTACGCCGTCAAGCTCCATCTCGGCGGTCGGTTCCGAAGCGATGAGGCTGGCAGCTCGTATCCAAGTCGAGCAGGACTCTGGATAGCGCAGACGAGCCTACAGCACTCGCGACACTCCCCGAAGTGTATCTAACGGGTCCCGAAGCACCACAGGTGGCTGTCGGGACGTCCTCTTCTACGCCGAACTTGCTCCACTCTCCTTCTCGCTCTCCGCTTCATGCGACGAATGGTACACGACATCTCACAGCTCCATAGCACAGTAATAACAAGGGGGGAAAGAAACGGAACTACTGACCATCAGGATCACAGCAAACAGAAACCATCCCTCACTCGCTCAATACGGCTCCTCGACCCTGCCCAGCCTCTCGGCCTCCCTACTAACCTCCCTCAAATCAAAGACGTCCCTCCTTCCCTCTCTGCTCTCCTGCCTCCCACCCTCTCCGACCGCACCGTGAGCGCGCTCCCTACTCCTCCCCCTACTCCCCTCCTCGCTCTCAGCCCTACTGCCCGCTCTGGCCCTCCCCCCTCTCGTCGAACTCCTACTACCACTCCTCACCCCACTCGCACTCCCCTCACGATCGCGCACGGCCGACCTCGAGCGATCCCACCGCATCTTCCTCTCCTCCTTCTCCAACTCATGCCTCTCACTCGATCTCGTCCGCTCCGAAATGCCAAGATGCTTGACAGCGGCTGAAGAGCGCGAGGTCGAGCGCTCCTTCCTCCTTGTCGTAGTGGGGTTCGATGCCGTCGTCGGTGGATGAGGGTGAGGATGATGGAGGGGAGCGAGGCCGAGTCCTCCCTCCGACCCCGAGCGAGAAGCGGAGGAAGGCTGGCGGGAGCGGGAGGAGGAAGGGTTTCTCGAGAAGGGGGGGCCACGGGAGAGTGGGCGACCGCGGGTGAAGGGTGAGGGAGGGGGAGGAGGCGGTCGAAGCCAGGTGGAATCCCGAATCTGTTTGATGGTCCATCGTCTCTGAGGGTCGACCTCCAGACAGCCGCGAAGGACTTCGAGGCAGCGCTGCTCCTCTTCCCCTCCCCCTCCCCCTCCTCCTCCGGGGAGAAGGTTACTCGGCACCTCCCAAACCCCCTTCATGACCTTACTCCTCAACCTTGGTTCAAACTCGTCCATGAACGGCAGCGTCCCCTGCACTAAGGCATAGAGCACGCACCCCGCCGCCCAGATATCCCCACTCGGTTCGAGGATGGGGACGGGGGACCTCATCTGCTCGGGAGTAGAGTAAGGGAGAGAACCGGCGGGATGGAGATGATGGTCGATCGTGTCGAAGAGGGGGAGGTTGGAGGAATGGGAGGTGCACGAGTCGGGGCGGGAGAGCGAGTTGGCGCGCGAGAGGGAGGCGAGAGGCAGGCCGGGTGTAATGTGTCCTGTGCTTGAGGTCGTGGAAGCCGAGCCATGGGGCGTCATCATGCGAGGTCGTTTAGGCTTGGAAGAGGGCGGCGTAGGGCTCGGCGCCCTCGAAGACGGCCGACTCGTCGACGCTTCCCTCTCCCTCGCCACCGCACCCTTGGCCACCTCCTCCACCCTCCCCGCCCCAAGACTGGCCGATTCGGCCAACCCGAAATCCGCAATCTTCCAAGTCCCTCCCCCCTCGCTCTCGGCCGCATCATACTCGTCGCACAGGATATTATCGAGCTTGACATCCCGATGAGTGACGCCTGCCTCGGTGTGGAGGTAATGCAGTCCTTCGACGAGTTGGCCAAAGATGGTTCGAGCGAGGGGGAGGGGCAGCCCTTTCCTCTGAGCCGACGAGGTCGAGTCGTCCGAATCGGTGACGGCGCACTCGTCCTCCCCCATCATCGAGCTGCTCATCGCCATCGTCCCCGCAATCCCAACACTGCCCCCTCTCCTCCTCTTCTCCCTCTCCTTCCTCTCCCTCTCCTCCCTCTTCTTCCGATTAACGCCCCCACCATTGAGGAAATCGAGCAAATTCCCTCCCTCGCAAAGGGGCATAAAGATGTAGGTAAAGTCGGAGGTCGAGGCGGTGGAGATGAGTTGGACGATGTGGGGGTGCGGGGAGAGTTGGCGCCAGAGGTGGATTTCTCGGGAGAGGAGCGCTTGGATGAGGGAGGGGGGTTCCTCGTCCGAGTTGGTCGTGGGCGCGTCGGCGATGAGAGGGGAGGGTTCGAGTGCCGAGGCGATGGAGGAGGAGAGGAGGGCCGACTGCTCGTCGGTGGTGGTGGTAGGTCTCGAGGAAGAAGGAGCCGGCGTCGACTCTCCCCTCGCCTGTTGCTGCTGGTCCTCCATCCTAGCGAAAGCAGGCGCCATCGGACTACTAGTACTCCTCCACCTCTCCTTATCCCTCTGCTCCCCACCAATCACCAAACTCATCCTCCGATCCCTATTCCCGACCCCACCGCCGACCCTACTGCCCCTCTGATACCCACTCGCACTCCTCTTCAACGCCTCTCCCACCAAACTAACCGGCATCACAGCTTGTTCCACCCCCGCAGTCTGCCGATGCTTAACCACCTTGCACGCGACCTTCTCTCCTTCCCTCCCTCCTCCAACTCTCGTAGCCTCCCGAACGACCCCAAACCCTCCTCGACCGAGCTCCTTCCCGAGCACATAGCCGGCGATGTGGAATCCTTCTTCATCGCCATCTACGAGGGCGGCGAAGCGACCGGAAGAAGAGGAGAGGGAGACGTCTCGTGAGCGGGGGCCGAACGAGGAGAGGAAGGAGGCGGCGGGGGAGAGTTGGGTCGAGGTGGCCGAGGCGGTGGAGGAGGAACGGGAGCGGGCGGTAGTGCTCGAGGTGGAGGTGGTGGTCGTGGTGCGGGAGTGGCTGAAGGAGGAGGAGGGCTCGGCGGCTGGAGGTTCGGGCTCGGTGGTGCTGCTGGGCGCTGGGGGAGGGGATTGGAAGGAGCCGATGCGAAGGCGGTTGAGAGAAGCCATGGCTCCTCGTGCGCGAGTTGGAGCCGGTGTGGAAGTAGGAGGAGCGGCGGACGACGAGGCGGAGGAGGGATCGACGTTGATGGGCGAGGAAGGGTGGTCGTTGGTGACGGTAGAGGTGGACGAGGTAGAATCCTGTGTAGTGAGAAGCGGCAAGATTAGCTCTTGTACCCCAGCAAGAGATGAGCGAGCCCCGCATCGGTAGCTCTCGAGAGGGAAGAAAGCGCACCTGTTTGGTCAAGCTCCCCTCGGGCAACTGCAGGTCCCTCCTAGGCGGGCTTAAGCTGGGTACCCTATCACTGACACTACCCTCCTCGACTAACCCTTGCTGCTCGAGCCTGGGGCTAACAGTCCTCTCTACGAGGACAACGTTCTGCTGCTCCCCCGCATCACCCGCTTTGCCCGCTGAGGCTGAGGCTGAGGCTGTAGAGGAGTAAGACGAGCTCTCTCTCCGCTTCAAGTTGAGACCTCTAGGGTCGTATAGTTGAAAGTTGCTATCATCGGCGTAAGGGTCGGGGAGGGGGAAGGGCAAGGGCTTGCGAGAGCGAGAGTGGTGGTGACCTGGAGGGGCCGAGTTGGCCGTGGCGAGGAAGGGGGATTTAGTAGGGGAGGTACTAGTGGTAGGTTGTTGTTGCTGTAGGGGAATACGAGGGTTGGTCCACGCTAGGGACCTAATCAGGTGCAGGAATGGGAGAGAGAGAGATGGAGCGAGTCAGCTCTGAGACGGCCAAGACTGAGAGAGAGTAGAGAAGAGAAGAGACGTACATTGAACGTCCAGAGACGTAGAGTAGCTTGGCTGACTGAGTTATGTAGCTGATTCGAAGAGCCGAGAGACGAGCGAGCGAGGTGACTTGGTAGCGAGTGGGGGGAGGGAGAGCCTCTCATCACCTGCTCGCTGTGAAACGGCCAAGTCGTCAAACTCCGCTTCAACTCCCTCTCTTTCATCTCTCGCCTCATCCCTGCTCTGCTACAGCAAATGTCCTCATTACCTCGCATCCAAGCAATCCGCTACCCTCAACAACCAGGCCACGACACCTGTTACGGCATCCGCCTCTCCTCCTCCAGCTCGGCGTCATCATCAAGGAAGGGCAAAGGCAAGGCTACAGAGCAGCCACCGGAGCGCAAAGATTGGGCCATCGAACTAGGCAAAATCACCGACGATAGCCTCAAGTCGCAGCTGGTAAAAGGGTGAGTCTAGTTAGAGCTCCAGAGTCCGCGCGCGGCGCCACAGCTGTGTAGCTGACAAGTGCGCTACACTACGCTACAGATACGTGGGATTAGCAGATGGGTTCTACTACTTTCACATTACTACTCCAACCGAGACGCACACCCTGTTGGCTACTCTCTTCCTCGTCCGTCGCTGTCCGCTCGCGTCGGCGCGCCGCCGAACCTGTCGCTGACCTCTTCCCTCGCTTTTCTCCCATTCTCCCCACTCTCTCCGCATCTTCCACATCCGAACCTGAACCACACTACAGACAGACCTAATAACCTCCTCTGAAGCCTCCTCGATCCTCTCCCGTGGCCCTCTGTCCCCCTCCCCCTCCCCCTGCTCTCGGTCCACTCTCTCCACCCACGCACAAACGACAATCCACCGTCTCCCCTCCCTAGCAACCCTATACGGCGCCTATTGGGCTGCATCATCAGCGACGGCGGAAGCGCTGGCTTCTGCTTCGGCCGCGGGCTGGGTACTAGGGGGGATGGGAGTGGGTGTGCTGCCGGTGGCGACGGGGATGATGGCCGTTGGAGGGATGATGATGGTTTTCAGTCGGAGCAATCGGGGTGTAGGAGTAGGAGTAGGAGCAGAGGGGAGCGAGTTGGTCCGAGAAGGACCGGGACCGCTCGCCGAGGTCTACGGAGAAGAGGAGGAGAGTGGGTTGGAGATGATCCTGTGGAAGAAGGCTGAGGGGAGGAGGTGGGTTCAAGTTGAGAGGGTCGAGGTACTGGAGGGGAAAGAGTTGGAGGGTGAGTTCGCGGCTCGTCTCAGGCTTGCTTTGAACCTTCGAATCCTCGGTTTTGAAGAGGGCGCTGCGCAGATTTGTTGGCGGGCTGATGTGAGAGAGGAGGAGAAGTAAGGAGCTCGGCGCTGACCCGTTGCTTCTTCATCCACCCTACCCCTTCACCGTACCGACCGATCTCTTGATCTCGCCGCTCGCCCATCGTCCCATCTTTCAACCCTTGTTACGCTCACTCTGGCCTCTTCTTCGCATACCCAAAGACCACCCACTATTCCCACCCTTCCCTCCCTCCGGCCAGAGGAGCTTGGAAGGCCTCGCGGGGAGGTTGAGGATTCGAGGCGGTTGAGGAGGAGTTTGACGAGATTGGGCAGGGACGATGAGCAGGAGGCCATGAGGATTTTCGGTGCGGTAGATAAGTCGTTTCTTTGTTGTTGAATCATATGTGACTTCGTTCCACATAAAGAGGGGTAGGGCGAGCGCGACAAGGAGCGCCGAGATGGAAAGGAGGCAGCTCCGAGTTGGTTCGGCGCGCGGGACTGGGCAGTAAAAGCTCAACGCTCTTCGGTGCTATCCCTCTCTCAGCTACACCTAAGAACGTACGTACTCTACAGTAGCCTATACACCTCGGCAAGCATCAAGCGGCGGGGGTTGCTCTCGCTTCCCGCTACCGAGCGAGCAAGTGGGGCTTCCCTCCTCCCCCCTCTCCCGCTGCCCGCTCTCTCTCTCTCTCCTCCCACATCCTCTCCCCTCAAATTCAGCAATGTCCTTCCCTCTCCTCCGCCCCGAAGTACCATCCCCCTCTCTCTCCCTCCCTCGGCCTCACTAACCCCCCTCCCCCTCTCGCAGTTCCGCCCCTTCGCGTCCCACTGGCCCCCCGGCGGTTTGGACTTCAGCATCCCCCCCGCCGAGTTGGTGAGGCCTATGATGGCTTCCCTACCTTCTCCTCCTATGCCTCATCCGGAGAGAGTCGAGGTGAGGAATCAAGTCGTCCCCGAGGGTGAGGGAGGGGCAGGGAGAGGGGAGATGAGGTTGCTACTTGTTGGCCCTGCGGCGGCGCCCGGGGCGATGGGGAAGGGGAAGGGGAAGGGAACGGTAGTGGTGTTTCATGGTGGTGGGTTCATGATTGGCGCGCCTGAGTGAGTCGAGTCGAGGCGAGAGAGGGCTCGGCGGCCAAGTCGATTTGGAGCTCAAGTCTTCGGGGGAGCACAGGATGGACCTTCCCCTCCTCTCCTTCTTCGCGGAACAGGGCTACCAATCTATCTCAGTGGACTACCGGTGTGTCTTCCTCCTCCCTCTTCCTGCCAGCCGCTCGGCGCTGACCCTCCCTACCATCCACCCGCCAGTCTCGCGCCGGAGAACCCCTACCCCGCCGCCTTTGACGATGCGGAGCGTGCTTGGAGGTACATCACGTCTGATGCAGGAGTGGAAAAGCTCGGCGTGAACACGGAGAGGTTGGCGATCTATGGTAGTTCGGCGGGAGCGGCGTTGGCTACTGCTTTGGCTGGGCGGGTAAGAGGAGAAGAGGTACAGCCTAGGATTGTCGTTTGTGATTCGTGAGTCCTCTTTGCTCTTTAGCAGAAGATGCGAGCTGATGTCAAGGGGAGGGACAGCATGCTCGCCGACGACCGAGTCGATGTTCACCCAAGCTCGAGGGAGGAGCATCCGGATGAGAAGTACTTTGTGAGTAGTCTTTGCTTCCACTGAAGCTGTTCTTATGGAAGCTGACTAGTCTTGCCTACAGCTCTGGACCCGCGCCAACTGTCAGCAAGCGAGCAGTAAGCTGGCTCGAACCCAGCGCCGAACGCGCTCGCTGATCGTTTGCGCGCACAGAATGGGTCTTTGGCGGCAAGGACGCTCCTGTGGAAGCTGCACCACTCCGCTCTACCTCTTCCTCCGACTTCACCGGCATGCCACCCCACTGTACATGACTCTTCGTTCTCCTTCCCTCCTCTCCTCTCGGCGCCGAGCTGACCCTCTCACCTCGCAGACATCTCCTCCTCCGCCCTCGACTCGCTCGCGGACCACGGACCTCTTTACGCCGCCAAACTGAAGGAAGCAGGCGTGCAAGTAGAGCTACACGTCTGGCCTAGGGCTTTCCACGCTTTCTCGTCTTTCCAGCCTGAGAGTCAGTTGGCGAGGACGGCTTATGAGGAGTTTGTGAGGGTGTTGGGGGAGGCTTTTGAGGATGAGGAGTAGTGGTTGAGTGCTTGAGATGGCTGGGATGTAGGAACGGGATGTAATAAGAGTTGCCTTAAGCTCCCCCGAAGGTCAGCTGCGAAGGGCCGCTCTTGCGCCGAACTTGCCTTTTCCCGCTTCTCCTCCTCCTACTACGCATGTTCCGACTAGTGAGCTGTTCTCAGAGCAGTACAACCTCGACTTCCCGCTAATCTAATCCAATACAGCGCACCTCTCTCCTCCCCCTCCCCATCCGCGCCGCTCGAGCAGCTCCCTCTTCTGCCTCCCTCCTCCACCTCAAGCCCAATCTCACCATGTCCCTCTCCGTCGTCGCTACTCAGAACGCTCCTTCCGCTGTCGGACCTTATGTGTATGTTCTTCCTCTCTCCTCGCTGATCTTGTGCAGCGAGAGAGCTGACGAGACGCGTTGAAACAGCCAGGCGATCAAGACCGACTCGCTCGTCGTGCGTTGGCTGCATGGATTACGCTGGAGTAGAGCTGACTTGTACTGCTACAGTTCCTCTCTGGGTGCATCCCCTTAGTGCCAGAGACGATGAAGGTCGTGGAGGGAGATGTTACTGCTCAAACCGTGAGTCGGAGGGCAGCAGGGGAGCAGGGGAGCAGGGGAGGGTTGCTGGCGGAGTAGCTCGAGCAGGTGGGGTGGCTGTAGGACAGCTGGGAGTGCTCAGGACGGCCGCCGAAGGAGATAGCACGGAGGCAGCCGGATAGACCAGCTTGGGAGGGGCGGAGGCTGATGACTACTGGGATGGCATACAGGAGCAAGTCCTCAAGAACCTGTCGGCCGTTATCGAGGCGTCAGGAACTACCCTCAACAACGTCGTCAAGACCACCGTCTGTGAGCTGCCGTCTCGACTTCCTCCGCTTTGCCGAGGGCTTGCATTGACCGTTGATCTCGTCTACAGTCATCCAGAGCATGGTACGTTCCAGATGTACCCCTGCGCGCCGAGCTACAGCTGATCCTCTCGCTCTATCTCGCTCGCAGGACGACTTCGCCAAGGTCGGTCTCCCTCGTGCCCTGCCCATTCTCACACTCCCACTTACCTGCTTCCCATCCGATACAGATCAACGCCGTCTACTCGACCTACTTCAACGAGCACAAGCCCGCTCGCTCCTGCGTCGAGGTAAGCCGCTCCTCTCCGTTCTCGGCGATGCCTAACTCGTTCGCTGACCTCGCTCTGGATTGACACAGGTCGCCAAGCTCCCCCTCGGCGTTCTCGTCGAGATTGAGGCCATCGCTACCCTCCCCAAGTAGATCTATTGATCCTCATTCGGAAGTACAAAATGGAATCGACGATGTGAATGTCGACCGACGAGCCATTCGGACCGAGACAAGCACGCGAGCTTTCGCTAATGCTGAAGGGTAGCTCTTGACCGACGCCTACAGCTTTCACTGGGCTCCACCACCTCGGTCGACCTGAAGCTATCGGCCTCCTTCCCCAACCTCCGCACCAGCCCCAGAGCGAGGTTCGGTGATTGCTCCCACCGGCGCAAGTTGGAGCGACTCGGTCGACTCGTTCCCTCTTGTACCTCTGCACCGACTCGCTCTCCCCTGTACACTCGTACAGCGCCTGCAACGTCCACTCCCTGCCCTGCTGCAGGGACTTTTGCTAGCTCGGCGTGACCGACAAGCCCTTCCAAGGACAAGGAGGACTTTATGCTCCATCAAGTGACTGAGTACTGAGGGGCGCTCATGTGCAAAAGACGCCTTGACCACTTCTCACCTGACGCGCCAGATTTTTTCTCTTGACGTGCTCGAGCGCCCAAGGTCACGAGCAGGCTCGGCGCAACTTTTCGCTGGCAATGGCTCACCCGGCAAAGCTCGGCGCTAGTAACGAGGCTCGGTTCAGCTGTAGGATAGTAGGATTCGTTCTCCAGGTCTCTGCACGGGCTACAACTGCAGCTGTAGGCTGTGGAGCTGGCAAGATCTGTCGGAGGAGGTCAGGGGAAACTCTCCGAGCTCGACCCCGCTGTTTTCCGGTCGGCGTCGAGATTGCGAGCAGAAGAGGGCTGTACTGCAGCATTCTAACCGCTTACAACGAGTGCAAGCAAGGGCGAAATGGTAGTGAAAAGGCCATGCTGCTGGTGAACCGAAATGTGGTACACTGCATGTGCTGCAGAGCAGCGGACCGGCGGGCGCGATCGAGGCGCAGACTCGAGTCGTCGCTCACAGGCTGGGTGGTGGTCAGGTGCGTCTGCGCGCCCAAGTCTGGAGAAATCTCCCTCAGCTCCCGCCCTCTCGCTCTCTTGTTCTCCTGCCATTCACATCTTTCCGATCCATTACACTGGATTCTTACCTATAAACCCTTTCCCGCTCACCCCCAATACATTAGAGCATCATGGTCTCCCTCAGCCCTCTTAACCATCTCGCCGCTCAGCTCGACATCCCTCGCACCCCTTCTCCCGCCAACTCGGGTCGCATCTCGCGCGATGAAGTCGGATACGAGCGTGTAGGTCTTCCCTATCAGCTACAGCCGAACGAGCTACAGCTAACTCGCTGGGCTACAGGTCAAGTTCGCTGGCAAGGACGCTCACCTCGCCAAGGTCGTCGAGATTGTCTCTGCCAACGGCTTCATCCCCGAGCCTCTCGTCAGCTCCGAGGTCGACTGGTTCTACACCTCGCTCGGCATCGACGACGGCTACTTTGCTGTAGAGTCCCCAGAGACTTGCGCTGACCACATCGAGGTTCGTCGCCAGCTCGGTTCTCTCGCTCACGCCACGTTCCGGCTCCATTTGCTCATCCTCTCGCCTTCACAGTCGCTCTACGGTGCCAAGGTACAAGCCCATGCTGCCCACCAGGACTACCTCGAGATCAAGCTCGAGAAGGAGACCGAGGTGAGCGACCACGACAGCGCCCTCGTGCGAAGGCCGTCAGCTGACGTCGTTTTTCCTCTTTCTGCACTGAAGAACTCGGCCGTCTTCATCTACACTTCGCCTCCCGGAGTCTCTCTCGTCGATGGACCTCAATACGAGCAGCGCATCGACTCCAAGTACCTCGACCCCTCCACTCCTGAGTCGGCCTGGCGTCTGGAATCGTACCGCGCCTCGGGCAACGTCTCGAGCAACGCCGCGGTCGCCCAGCAGCTTCGTTGCTACTTTGTCTCCAAGTGCACCTACCCTCCCATCACTGCTGGAACCGACTTGACCAAGCCCGTCGACATTCGCACCGTCTCGGACAAGACCTTCTTGGAGAAGGCCACCTCCAACACCCTCGAGATCTACCAGTCGGTCATGGACGAGGCTCTCAAGAGGTGAGTTGATGTGTAGGGGGCGAGAGACGAACCTAATGCTGACTTGTTCGCGCAGGATGGGACCCGTCGTCGCCGCTTACGAGGTCGAGCAGTCGCGCGAGCGCAGGCTCGTCATTGCCTACAAGCAGGGAGGAACCAAATCCTTCTTCTCGGCTCTTTCAGACCTGTACCACTCGTACAACTTCTACTCGACTCGCAAATATGTCGGTGAGTGCTTCATTTCTCGCTCTCGGCGAAGACGCCCAAGCTTTCGACGACCAGGAAGCTGACCCTGATCGGTTTTGCGCACACAGAGTCGTTCAAGAACGGTATCACCATCATCTCGCTCTACCTGAGTCCCCTTTCGGGCCCTCCTGTCGAGGCCAGCATCCTTCAGATCATCAAGGAGGCCTCCCTCATCTGTTCGTCTTGCGATTTGGGGCTCGAAAAACAGGCGCTGATCTTCTCTCACTACAGATGTCCTCCCAAACAACCCCCTCTTCGACGCAACCTCGAAGCTCGCCGTCCAGGAGGCCGCCTACGCCTACTCGGGATGGATCTTCGCCCAGCACTTCCTCAACCGCCTCGGTCCCGCCTACTCGGCGCTCAAGGACATTCTTGACGAGTCGGACACTGCCCAGGCTGCCGTGCTGTCCGACATTCGTGCCCGCTTCCGTCAGGAGACCTTCACTCGTGCTTCGATTCTCGAGACCCTTCAGAGCTACCCTGAGATCGTACGGCTTGCAGTTAGCTACATCTCGCGATTCCTGCTGATCCTTTGAACCGTACAGATCCGCCTGCTCTACATCTCGTTCGCCATGACCCACTACTACAGCGTCTACACTCCCAATCAGCTCATGTGAGTCGCCGCCGAGCTTCTGACCTCCTTCTGCCGAGCTTTCGCTGACCTCGCTCCGCCCCATCGCTACAGGCCCACTCTCTCATACGCTCGCATGAAGACCGGCACCGTCCTCAACAACGAGGAGCTTCTCGCTCACATCAAGAAGACGGTCCTCAACAAGCACGACGCTCAGATTCTCGAGTCGTTCGTCACCTTCAACAAGGCCATCCTCAAGACCAACTTCTTCACTCCTGTACGTCGATCGCGGTTCTCGCGAGTAGCAGGCTGTCACTGACCTCGCCCCATGCGCACTCGCAGACCAAGGTCGCCATCTCCTTCCGCCTCGACCCCGCCTTCCTTCCCGCTTCCGAGTACCCTACCCCCGCTTACGGTCTCTTCCTCGTTGTCGGTGATGGCTTCCGGTGAGTTTCAGAGCTCAAGTCGATGCTCGGCGCCGAATCTGACCCGTCTCGCCTCCGCAGTGGTTTCCACCTTCGCATGAAGGACGTCGCTCGTGGTGGTATCCGTATCGTCATGTCGCGTAACCGCGAGGCTTACTCTAGTACGCTCCCTCGCTCTGCTACCTCCAAGCTCGGCGCTGATCTCCCTCCCCCTTCGCAGTCAACCAGCGCAACCTCTTCGACGAGAACTACGGACTCGCCTCGACTCAGGCTCTCAAGAACAAGGATATCCCCGAGGGAGGATCCAAGGGAGTCATCCTTCCCGACATCGGAGCCGTCCCCCGTGTCGTTTTCGAGAAGTACGTCGACTCGATCATCGACCTTCTCCTCCCTGGACGCTCGCCCGGAATCAAGGAGCAGGTTGTCGACCTCTACAAGAAGGAAGAGATCGTGAGTGGTTGTCGAGTTTTGCGAGGAGGCGAGCTGACCCTCGTCACCGAACAGCTCTTCTTCGGACCCGATGAGGGAACTGCCGAGATGATGGACTGGGCTGCTAGTGCGTTACTCTTAAGCTATTATCTCGCTCACTCGAGCTGACCCTCGTCTCGCTCAACAGCCCACGCTCGCAACCGTGGCGCTCCCTGGTGGAAGTCGTTCACCACCGGCAAGACCGCTGCTACCCACGGTGGTATCCCTCACGACGCGTAGGCTTTCTCACTCGCATTGCCTCTCGCTCATCGCTTACTCGAACCTCTTTTACAGCTTCGGAATGACCTCCCTCTCGGTTCGCTCCTACTCGACTGGCATCTACCGCGTTCTCGGCCTCAAGGAGGAGGAGGTGACCAAGGTGCAGACTGGTGGACCCGATGGAGATCTCGGATCGAACGAGATTCTCCTGAGCAAGGACAAGACCGTCGCGTACGCTGCCCGCCTACCTCGTTCGCTCGGCACTTGCGCTGACACTCTCTCCCTTCTCATAGCATCATTGACGGCAGTGGAACCATCCACGACCCTCTTGGACTCGACCGCGAGGAGCTCGTTCGTCTTGCCAAGGCCAGGAAGATGATCTCCGAGTTTGACGCCAGCAAGCTCTCCAAGGACGGATACCGCGTGCTCGTCGATGACCGCGACCTCACTCTTCCTTGTACGTGATTCCCCCCTTTCATCCTCGAGCTTCCGCTAACACCTCTCGTCTCTCACAACAGCCGGAGAGGTCGTTGCCGACGGAACCGACTTCCGCAACGGCGCTCACCTTCGCTACAAGGCCGACATCCTCGTCCCCTGCGGAGGACGTCCCGAGTCGATCAATGTCAACAACGTCAGCAAGCTCTGGGATGCCGATGGTGTCACCAACTTCAAGTACATTGTCGAGGGAGGTGAGTCGTCGATCCTTCTCGCTCCGGCCGCCGAGGATCATCGCTGACTCTCGCTATCGCTCGACAGCCAACCTCTTCGTCACTCAGTCGGCTCGTCTTCAGCTCGAGAAGAAGGGTATCGTTCTCTTCCGTGATGCCAGTGCCAACAAGGGTGAGTTCTGGCAAGCGGCTCTCGACCGACTCGGCGCTGACATCTCTCGCTCGCAGGTGGAGTCACTAGTTCGTCGCTTGAGGTGCTCGCCGGTATGGCTCTCAGCGATGAGCGCTTCCTTGAGCTCATGTACGTCGCGTCTCCTCTTTTTCCGCCCCCCCAGCTGGAGCTGACCCTTCCCCTTCTCGCAATCCAGGACGAGCCCCAAGGGAGAGGAGACCTTCTCCGACTTCTACCTCAGCTACACTCGCAGCATCCAGCAAATCATCTCTGCCAACGCCACCGCCGAGTTCAACACCATCTGGGCCGAGCACGAGCGCACCGGTCGCCCTTACACCCTTCTTTCGTGAGTCCGGCTTCTCGAGCTTTTCCCTCAGGGCTGCGCTGACCAACTTCACTCTTACAGCGACGACCTGTCACAATCGCTCATCAAGCTTCAAAACGAGCTCGAGGAGTCGTCGCTTTTCGACGACGAGAACCTCGTCCGTGCTGGTGAGTCTTAACCAGCTCTTCGCTCTTGAAGCTCGCCGCTTACCTCTCGTTACCCTCTACAGTCATGTCGCGCGCCATTCCTAAGGTCCTTATCGAGGAGGTCGGCCTCGACACCCTCATCTCGCGCCTGCCGCCAGCCTACGCCCACTCCATCTTCGCCTCGTACTGCTCGAGTCGCTTCATCTACCAATACGGACTCGATAGCTCCCCCGTCGACTTCCACTACTTCTTGACCTCCATCACCTCCCAGAACTAGACGCCTCGCTACCCTCTCTGCATCTCCTCTCGTTTTCTCCCCTCCCCCTCTACGTTTGAATCAAGCAATGGACTTTGTGATGTTAGTGCCCATCATCAACCTTCTTACCACAATGTGAGATGCGAGCGCCAGAGAGAAGCCCGTGAGCAAGGAGAGCGAAGTGGGCTATCTCGTCGCTCGGCGCCGAGCCTTAAGCTTCGTCTTGACGGCAAGCGGCCACTGCACAACCCTGCGTAGTGGCCGGCGAGGGCTGAACTTCCATTTGACATGAGAACGGTTGGGTGAGCTGAGTGCTGTATCGTATGCTAAGCGAGTGTGTCTGTCGGCAGCCCTCGTCCAGCCGACCTCCATCGACCGAGCTTGACCCAGATCGAGCAAGACCTTCGCCGAGATATATATAGTATGCACGGGACTGGCCGACGGCTTGCTATTTTCCCCTGCTTTCCTAAACCTGTCATGCTCGCTCTGTGCGACTTGGGAGGAGACGACAGCGCAGCGGGCTGCTTCCTAAAGTCGCCTGCGCCGAGAGCATCGCCAAGAGAAGCCTGATGGAGAACTTGTCCTGGTGCGACAACGAGGAGAACCCTTGGAGGCGCTGGAGCTGTTCTAAAAGGGTCTCTCCGCTTCTACGGACCCAACTCTGTGCAGCATCGGATCTCTCGCTTTTCCTTCGACGTTCGGCGCTGGCCCTGCCTGCCTCACAACCTGGACTCCTGCGGGCTTTGCGATCGAAGACAGAGCTGCACGTCGTACAGCATGAGCTTTTTATCGCTAGGGCATACTCTTGATGGCGTGAAAGCTGAGCCGTCAGCTCTGCGATCGGACGAAGCGCTCTTCCAATAGCTGGCAGGTCAGCGTCGAGCGAGAAGTGGCTCTCCTGCTCGAGTGCACTCTGACTGCTTCCCGAGAGTCAAGATCACGCCCACCCTCGCCAATGTACCGGTCTCAGACTCAGATCGACGTCTGCTTCAGTAAACGAGGAGCGTTTCGAATTCCAAACTTAACACCACGACCCCACCTCTCTCTCCTCTGCGCTTCCCGCTCATCTTCCTCTCTCTCTCTTCACCTACACTCGCACCACCATCCTACACAAATCATGCTGGTCTATAGCGCGCCCCTCCTCCTCGCTGCTGCGTCTCTCGCTGCAGCCATGCGCCTCGCTCCCGAGTTTCGACCGAGCCTGGGAGACCTCGTCAAGCGCCAGCGTGAGTCTGCTCTCTCCGGAGTGTACAGAGGGATCCTCACAGTGCTTACTAACGCCACGGAGTACTCCAGCTGGCTCACAGCCCGCCTCACCCGTCACCTGCCCTTCCGGAAAGTTCAACGACGGTTCGTCTCCTTCTCTCGGCGATCTCTCTCTTGCCTCAGCAGCTGACCCAAGACCCGTGCGATAGGAACCAACAAGGCGTGCAAGGACTGTTCGGCTTCGGGACAACCTCACTCCAACACCTGCACCGCCACAGCCGCTTTGAGCTGGTGAGCTCGCCGAGCAGCTGGCACTGGCCGGGCTTCGCGTCTCGCTGGGCTTGTCGCTGACTCTGTCGTCTTCCACAGCAAGGACAAATGGTTCCTCTACAATGGAGCATGCGGCTCCACCTGCCCCTCATCCACTTATGTCAATTGTACGCCCGCTGCTCTGACGACCGGACGCCGAGTTTGAGTCTCGTCTGACTTTCACCGTGCTGCTTCTTACTGCAGCTGCCGCCAACGCATGTACCGCGTGCACCACGGTTGACCCCGATGCCGCGACGTGCACCTCCACCGCTGCCACTTCCTGGTGAGCTTCAAAGTTCGGCGATGATCGTCCGCTCATCTTGCCCTTTACTGACTCCTCCGTTGCGCAAATATCAAGCATGACCACGTTCCTCAGCAACGGGAAATGTGTTGCCACCTGCCCCACTGGTCAATATGGTGACAGTGCGCCATCTCATCAGGAAGCGATGAACGCCGAGCTGACCAATGAACTCTCACCGCTGAAAGCCACGTCTCACACATGCAAGGCCTGCCTCGATCCTGACGCAGCCACTTGCACGTCTACTGCTTCTACCTCGTGGTGAGTTTAATTCCTCTCATGTTCCCTTCTGGCTTATACCGGCGGAGCGCTCGGCGAAGCGGTGTCTTGGGGTCCTGTCCCTCACCCGAACCACCCGAACTAACATGACTTCGCCACACGTACAGCCAAACTCTACTTCTACAAGGCGGATCGTGTGTGAAGACGTGTGCCGGAGCCTCCTTCCCGGACAGCACGTCCTCTGCCAGCTTCCGTTCTTCGCGCCGAAGCTGACCGAGTCTTCATCGTACAGCTACCAACCATGTCTGCAGTCCTTGCACGGATCCCAACGCCGCCACATGCTCTTCGTCCGCCGCCTTGTCGTGGTGAGTACTCAACGTGTTCTTCCGCGACCCGAGATTGCCTGATCGCCGAGCCAAACCATCGCCGACACTCGCAGCTAACACGGACCTTCGTGTACAGCAACAACAAGCACTACCTGCAGAGTGGCGGATGTACTCAGACCTGTCAGGGAGCTGCCTACGCTGACGGTAAGTACCTCTCGAGCTTCTCTCGCAGCATCGCCGAAGCTGATACTTTTGCTGTCCCCGCAGACACCACCAAGACGTGCATTGCTTGCTCTGACCCTCAAGCAGCTACATGTTCTTCCTCTGCTTCCCTCAGCTGGTGAGCTCTCACCTTCCGACAGCTTCAAGGTCTTCCTCCTGTTAGCCCAAGCGACGACCTGCGCCGAGCAAGCTGACGTTGGCTTGACGTTCTTCTGATCACAGCAAGAGCGGCTTCTTCCTCAATGGAACATCGTGCACGGATACATGTCCCTCCGGTACCTATGGTGACGGTGCGTGTCTCACTGGACCCTTGCCGAATCATCGCCGAGGCTAAATCTTGCCTCGGTGCATGCTTCGCAGTCTCCACCGGAGTCGGGATCTGCAAGACCTGTTCAACGTACCCGGATGCCGCCACTTGCAACTCCAACGGCGCTATCACCTGCATGACTGCCGGCAACGTCGCGGTCAACGGCGTTTGCGTTGCTGGAACCGCCTACGCGCTCTATCCCGGCTACTCGCTTCTCCGCATCGAAAGCTACCAGTCTGGGGGGCAAACGTACACCTACCCGACTTTTGATGCTCTCGACTACAGTACGGACCTCGCTCTACGCTCCTTCGGCGCTGGCTAACGGCTTCGTCTGCAGGTAACACCTACTACCCTCATGCCCAGTGTCAATCGTTCTGCGGAAGCAGCGATGCCACAACTCTATACGATACGTCTGGATCAAACAACTACTGCCTTTGCACCTCCTCCGGCGCACAGCTCACCACTTACAATTATGGTAGCTACTACAATGTCGCCCAGCTCCCGGGGACCTGCGCCACGCTCAACGAGGGTAGTAAGTACCATCTCTCCGGCTTCCTGTTGTGTCTGCCCGCCAGACTTGCTCGAGTGCTCGGCGATTCAATTTCGGCGAACCAACAAGCTAACGTTTGTCTCGGCTTGCAGTCGACTCTTGTGTCGATGTTGCCTTCGTTGGTGGCTCTTGTATCCGTGTCAGCGACGGAAGCAACTGCGACACTCTTCATTAGGCGCGCATGCTTCGCCCTTCATCCCTCCCTCGTCTCGGTCCACTTTCGGCTTCCCCTTCTTCACCTCTTCCGGCTCTCTTTTCTCTTTGGGGAGCTTCGGCTCAGACATGCATATGGTGTACTACTGAACTGTAACAAACGGGCATGCTTAGTGTTTGAGTGCGAAGGCAGCGTGCGAGAGCCGTTCGACCGCTCGGCGAGCTGTTGGGCGACAGGTAGCTCGGCGTCTCCTCGCCGCAGCAGTGAAGTCAGCTGGTAGTCGCAACTACACAGCTTTATTCTGAGTGTATTGTCTGGAGCGGTAAGGGAGCAGAGTGAGAATCTGCAGCCTCGCCAGCGACCGCAGCTGGTGTCGACTGCGCCGAGGTGAACCACGAAAGCTCGGGACCAGCGGCTTCTCGTCGAGTTACCTGGTCAGGACAGAGAACGCTAGGCTCAGCAATCTCTCCAAGCCCTCGCTCGCCGCGCTCGCTAGTCCGATTCTTGCTCTCGCAGCCCATCGCCGAAGTCGAGCAAAGCGAGCGTCGTATCGTTCCCGGCAGCCTACAAAGCCTCGTTGAACCCGTCGGTCGATCACCTGAGTGAAAAAGGGGTCAGTGAGATGAAGCCGAGCCTGAGAAAAGGGAGAAGACTCACCACGGCTCGAAGAAGCGCTCCCAGTCGAGCAGCTCGTCCCGTCCCTCCCGTCCCAAGCGGTGCTCAAGCGATCCTCCTTGCGCTTCCATCGCCTGATTGAGCTCTTCCACACTCTCCGCAACAGCCTCACTCATCCCATCCTCAACGTCCTGGACTGTAAGGACACGAAGAGCTCGAAGGCTCTGTAGTCTCTTTGCGAAAGCCACCTCGAAAGCTCCTAGCACGTCCTGTCGCCACGAGTCAGCCATCTGCCTACCGTTATTGGTATCCGTGGAGTTGCTGATGCGGAGCGTTGAGAGGGATGCGGGAAGGCTGCTGAGAGCGACTCGAAGAACGGGCACCGAATCGTGCCCCTCGGAAAGAAGTGCAAGACTGCGGAGGCCACTGTACTTCTCCCATGGGAGATGGTGCTCGACCAAGAGTGTAAACCAGCCTTCTGCGAGGGAGAAGCGAGAAAGCTGAGGAGCGAGTAGCGAGAGAGCGCCGAGGACGTCCTCGTTCTTTCCCACTGTATCGCAATCGCCCGTGAGAGCCAAGGAAACGCTTGTAAGACAGGGAAAGGTCGTAGGTTTGAGCCAGAGTGTCCACGTGGGGAAAGCGTTGTCGTAGAGGTAGGGATCGACGAGGGAGAGGGTGCTGAGCGCCGGCAGGAAGGGGACAACGGCGAAAGTCGGCGGCAGGTCGGCGGAGATGGAAGTGCTCGGGCTTTGATCTCCGAAGTCACTCCAGCGTAGATGTAGCGTACGAACGTCTGAGAGAGCCAAAGCCATGTCAGACGAGCTGGCGGGCAAGTTCGGCGAAAGAGACTTACGCTCGAGAGAATGGAGGTCGTCCTCGGCAAGGTCCAGGCCAGAGATCCTCAGCTCCGACGCCGTCGAGGGCAGCTTCCACTCTGCTAAACGTGCAGTCGGCGACTCGGTCTCGACGTCGCTCATCTCGTAGGGTCCGAAATGCACGCGCTTGACCGCCTCACGAGCTCCCTCGACCCTCAACGCAGCAGCAACTTGATTCGAGCTCCTCAGAAACAGCTCCTCGTACAGCTCCTTCCTCGCCAGGGCCCTCCAGGTCGAGTTGACGAGCGAGTAGGCGAGCAAGATCCGGTAGCGTTGTCTGTAGGTGCCGGACGAGACGGCGGGGAGGGAGAGCTTGATGATGTGGTGCAGGATCTCGGTGGGAAGAGGTGGAATCATCGTGTGCTGTAGCGAGTCGGGCGAGAGGCGAGGTAAGGAGAGACCTTCGAGGCGGAGAGAGTGAGGCGCGCTTTCAGAGCTTCGAGGAGGGCGAGAGATGCCGGAGAAGTAGAGTTGTAGCCGAATAGCGAGCTTCGATATCCTACTGCTTTCCTGCGAGTCGAGAGCTGCAAGACGAGGTGATGGCGGGAGAGCAAGAACGCTCGAGTGGAGCGGGCTTCATCTTGATCTCCAAAGGAGGTCGGACGTTGATGTTCAACAGGGCTCAAAAAGGCGCCGAGCCTACTAAGAAATATCTCCTTAATGGCTCTGCAGAGTCTGCACCTGCTCTTCGCGCCAACTTCGCTGGAGTCCGGCCATCAGCTCAGCCAAGTTCAAGCTCTCGCCGTCCCTGCTCTCCGACACCGAGCTGTGCACTCTGCTGGCATCGCATCATACATCCTGATCCACTCATCTACTGCACCAGTAGACCCCTTACGCCCCTCATAATAGCATCTAGCGCGCTCAACCGGTCGCCAGCGACGAGCTGGGCCTCCGCCGAGCTGTTGAAGAGCCGCTCCTTGTGGCTGCTGAGACGAAGCTCGGGTCAGCGGTAGGACGATTGGAGAATACAAGTTCCACGTTACTCACCTCGTCTCCGACGGCGGCGCTAGGCTCGCCTTGAGCTCCTTCTCGGCCTTGAGCAGCGAGCCGAATCTGTTCTCCACCGGCGTAAGAGAGACTACCGACCCTTGTAGCGAGCTCTCCAAACGTGCGAGTCAGGCAGGACGATCTTCGGTAAGAGTCTACTGCCGAGTCGTAGCTTTGGGTGCGCTGGCGCGCGCGAAGCTGGCGAGATGCTCGAGCAGAAGTTTGGCGAGGGCGACTGGAGGGAGGGGCGAAAGGTCAGCGGTGAAGCTCAGGTAGCGGGAGCTGTGTGAGGAGCGTACGATCCAACATCGGTTGTCGTCGAGCGTCGACGCTGGGTGGTGGCAGCCAAGTCGGCGTGGGAGTCGCGGCGGTTCTAGCTTCGCCGAGCACGATGTTGAACGCGTCGACGATAAGGGCGAGAAGCCGGGTCGCTGCGGATAGAACCGGAGAGTCAGCTCTTAACCTATCGCGAGAAGAAGACGGGAAGAGAACTTACGATCCGGCGATATGGGAAGCGTGGCCACTTGCTGCTGCGCCCGTTTTCGGCCTGAGAAGTGGAGGGTGAGCGAGGTGAGCGAAGAAGGACGAGGAGGGAGCACTCACCTGCTTGAGCCTCGCTGCCATCAAACAATCAACCTTGGCTGCACCCTCGCCTTGAGCAAGCCCGCCTGCTCGTTCGATGGAAAGCGGCGACAAGTCGAGCCCTTCCGTTTCCACGTCGTCCATCTACTCGTCGCCCTCCTCCCAAGTCGGCCCTGCTCCAAGCTCCCGCCACCTCGCCGAACCTCTTCTCCTCATCAGCTCGTTGCTCCCGACTCTGCAGAGTCCTCACCCTCCATTCGGCGAAGACCTCCCTCGCAAGCCTACGCTCTCTCGCCCTCCAATCGCAAGCCGACGAACCTCCCTCTTCACAGCCTCACCGACGAGCTCATTCGTCAGCCTCTGCGTGAGGATCCGCCGATCCTCCTGCTGTCGCTGCCGTACTCGCTCCCATCGCTCCTTCAGCGCGAGCTCAAATGCTCGGCGAACGGGGAATTGGACGACGTAGCGGAGTAGTTCGTCGGTAAGGGATGCGGCGAGGGCCTTGATGAGAGGGGTGCGGTCGATCTTTGGTGCGGGCGGTGGTGGTGGAGGAGGAACGAATTTGAGAGAGGGTTTGCGAGGTGCGGAAAGGGGAGCCGGAGAAGCGGGAGTAGGGAAAGAGGGTGTTGGGAGCTTCTTGAGGGGTCGAGAAGCTGGCGATTCGAACGAGACGCGTGGTGGCACAGATGAAGGTGCTGAGTTGGTGAAGGAGAAAGCGGGAGCTTGAGATGCTGGAGGCTGCAAGGGTGCGGGTGATGGGCGAGAGGGAACGAAGGAGGGCGCGACGGGGTTGAGATTGGGAGGGGCTGCTGTTGCTGGTGAGGGTGCGAAGGGATTGGATGCGGATGCTGGATCGGCGAATGTCGGAGTGAAAGGCGAGGCGGTGGGCTGCAGAGGCGCCGAGAAGGCCGAGGATGGGGCGGCGGTCGTCGCTGGAGGAGCGGAGAAGCCAAAGCCTGAGGGTGCTAGACGAGCTGCCGATACTTTGGGTGGTGGAGCGAAGGTCGTGGTGGTAGCGACGACGGGTGGTGCTGACCGAGCGGCGGGAGCTGAGGAGAAGGCCGGCGTTGCTGCTACCCACGGGCTCGGAGGGATGATGGCGACATCGCCTGAGCTGTACGAAGCGCCGTCGATGACTTGTCGGTACGACGTTGAGCCCCGCTTGGCCTCGACGAGCCGTTGCGAGACGTGAGGAGTGACGACTCCGTCTGTGAAGTAGGCAGGCGTCAGCGAGAGGTTCGGCCGAGAGTCGCTGGTACTCACTCTTCATCACCGCCGCCTTATGCAACTCGATCACCAAACGTCCATTCTCCCCTGGCTTCGAGTTGATGCCCAGCTTCGAGCAGACCGCTACAACCTCCTCCTCGTCGTCGCAGCCGAGCACCTTTGCAAGCGTCCGAGCCGGGTAGAGACTGTGCTGATGGAGGTACGAGTTCTTCATCGCCTCGAGCGCATTCTTGCGGATGTCGGCGAAGTGGGTGGAGAGGATGCAGCCGAAGAGGTAGGGGACCTCGGGACGCGAGACGAGCTTGAAGAAGCGAGAGGCGGCGTTGGGGCTTGCTCGCTCGCCGCGAGAGGTGTTGGAGCGTTGTGCGAGAGCGTGGAGGGAGAGTGCGAGTTGGAAAAATGGGTGGCCGAAGACGTGAGGAGGGAGGAGCTCGCTGGACCAGATGATGTCGGGGTCGCGGAGGTGGGTGAGGATGTTGTAGCAGCGGAACTCGGCCTCGTTGGGCGCGGGGATGGGAGGGTTGGACATTCGAGCGTCGTCGTAGAACTCGTTGAGGGATTTGAGGACTGCAAGCGGGGAGTCAGCGAGGCGCGGAGAGATGGAAAGGGGGGAAAGGGGGAGAGCTGACCCTTGCGAAGCTGCTCGAGCTCCTGGCTCTCGCTGAAGCCGCTCTGCTCCCGCAGGGCGCCGAGAGCGAGGACATGGTAGCGGGCTATCCGCTCGTTGCACTCGATGGCGACGACGCCGCGCTCCTTCTGCATCGTGAAGTCTTGCCGAATCGCCCTCGTTCGGTCGCGGAGGAAGGGGTGGGTGAGGTGAAGAGGTTGGGTGGGTAGAAGGTCGTGAAAGAGGTAGTCGAGTGTGCTCTTGAGTACGAGAGGTGGGCGAACATCGGAGGGGAGGGGTTGGTCGTTGCCAGCCGCTGGTCGATGGAAGGCCTTGACTGCTCGGCTGGGGTCGATCCGATTGGTGCCAGAATACTGCAGAGGGAGGCCGAGTCAGCGAGGCCCCATCTCTCAGCTACAGCCATACTCACTCGTTCCAGCACATCGACGTTGTTCTGGTATTCTCGTTCCTCGCGCTCGAACTCGGGGCACATCTCGACGCAGGTGCCGAGGAAGTCCGTGGCTTGGTCGAGGCGCATGGGCTTGAGAGGATCGGGGATGAGTCCGGCCTTGATGTCGCGAGCGCGCTGAGCTTCTCGTAGCGGCTTGAGCTGCGAAAGGGCGGCGAGTTAGCGAGAGATTGAGCGCCGAACCGCTCGACGACTCACCTCCATGAACCGATTGTTGGCCAGCGAGCTCTCGAAACGCTTCTTGCGCGAATCTGAATCCTCTCCTAGTACCTCAAGGGTTGAGATCTGGTTGGTAGACGGCGGCCGTGAGGGTACGAAGGCGGGCGCTGGTGCTTCGGCGACCGTTGTTGTAGGGGCCGGGGGCGGTGAGGTGACAGCGGAGGATGTTGTCGATGCTCCAAAGGCGCTCCGACCGAACGTGCTAGCTCCTGCACCGAACGCCGAGCCTCCAAAGGCGTTCGTTGATGCCGCCCTCTTCGTCGCCCTCGTCCTGACCTTCATCCAGAGCTCCGTCCTCCGCTTGCTGTACAGCCGGAGCTCTCCAGCCGAGGTTGCTGCTGCGCGGGAAGCCTCCTGCCCCAGCAGCTCCTCGCGAAGCACCTCGAGCAGCTCCCCTGCCTCTCCCTCAAGGTCGACCAGCTAGACCTGCCGGCAAAGCGGGCGCGCTGCTTCCTCCTCTTGTAGCGCCATTCGAGGCTCCTCGCCAGGTCGTCATGCTGTCCCCTCTGCTGAGCCGAGCTCGTAAGGGCGTCGACGAGCGGTAGTCGAGTGGGGAGTGGGAGAGAGTTGGGTGAGGAGGTGAGGTTGACAGAGCTCTGTAGAGCTGTAGAAGGGTAGCGAGTGTTGTCCCGGACGTCGCTGTAGTCGATTGAATCAAACGAGAAATGTAGATGGAGTGAGAATTGCCTTTTAGGTCGAATCGACCTCAAGCTGGGCGCCTCAAGCTCTAGCTAAGCTCGCAGCTCGCCTCTCTCTACTCTCTTTCTCTCTCTTGCTCTCCCTTCTTCGTCTCAAAGAAGTGTACAGTACCGACTACGCGGTATGAGCACAACAACACCATCAGGCTCGGTAGAAACGGCCGACCATCTCGCACGGCTTGACTTGAGCGATGCTGTTCCGCACTCCTACTACGCCTCGTCGTTGGGTCTTGACGTGGAGAAGATGCTTCTGGTAATTTCGTTATGATCTGTGCCCTGGACTGGAGCTAATGCACTCCATTGCGGCTCTGCAGGGCGACGACGAGCGCCCTTCGCCGGTCCCCTCCCTCCCGTCGTCCACCACTCCTCGCCGAAGCCCAACCTCAAGGAAGCGGACAGCAGAGAGCTCCACCGACTCGTCCAGCCTCCACCCTTCCTCCTCCGCCAACTCATCGTCGCTCGCTGAGCCCACGACGCCTCCTCTTTCCCCCCTGCCCGTCATCTTGTCGACGCTGACGACTTCCGCCCGAGCATCGGACGCTAGTGTGGAGGCCTGTCGGGATCGAGAAAAGGACGAGCCGGTGCTGAGCAAGCGCTGGTTCACCGCCGAGACGGTCGCGACCGCAACGTCGGCACAGCTCATGAAGCGAGCGGGGCGCGATGAGGGTTATTTTGCTAAGCACCGAGATGCGGCGACGCGGGCGTTCGAGGGCGAGAAGGGGATTGAGAAGCTGCAGAACTTCGTCGCGCGCTTCAAGGCCGAACCAGGGCGCGACCTAGTAGGCAGCTCGGTCGACAGCAAGTGGCTGGAGGAACTCGGCATAATGGTGCGCTTGATTTTGAACAGGCGCTACAGCTCGCTGAGACTCTCTTATCCTGCAGGCGTCCCCAACTTCCGCTCCGGAGAGTCAACGCGTCTTCGGACAGCCGTCGCTGGCCAACAAGACCCTCAAAGGCGCCGTCGTCATCCGCCATAGACGCAAGCTCGACGCGGCCTTCACCCTTCCTCCGACTTCGAGCGACGATTTGAAGATCCAGGACACAATGTTCCCCGTCGAGTTGACCACGACAGAGAAAGCGGAGGACCTACGGCTCCCACTCGGCGACAAAGTTCAGCAAAGCGTCTTCTACCTCATCGACCTTCTGGTCGAGCAGCCGGGTCGGATGTACGCCTTTGCTTTGACGATCTGCAGCTCGAAGGCTTTCCTCCTCCTGCTCACGCGCGAGGAGCTCTCGGTCGTCGAAGTAGAGGACTGCTGGGGCGCAGGCATCGCCGAGCTCAGCGCTCAGCTTTACTTCCTCCACAACCTCGATGTTACAGGCGCCGGCTTCTCCCCCCTCCTCCTCTACCAGCGCTCGCCGACTCGCGGACTCCAGCCCCTCACCTTCTCCCCCGCCTTCGCCGCGCTCCTCCCCTCTCAGCTCAATCAACTCGGACTCGCGACCATCTGTCACCCACTACCTCTACATACACCTCTGTCCCGCGCCACCACCGTCTTCGAGGCCATCACCATCAACGGGACTCGCTACATCATCAAGTGGCAGTGGGTCTCCGACGACCGCTACTTGAAGGAGGTCGTCAGCATGCGGAGACTGGAACGGTCAGCGCTGACAGAGGAGGAGCGCCGCCCACTGTCCAAGCTCGTCGCGCACTTCGCCTTCAAGAGGATGCCGCACCAGGCCATCGAGCTTCCCGAAGGAGCTGAGCGACGCCATTTGGAGATCATCGTTACCAAGGCTCCGACACGCTTCTCGTACCGACTCGACGACCCAGCGCATCCTCCTTCCATCCCCCAACTCCTCTCGGTCATGGCCGACGCCCTTCGCTTCGTCTCCTCCATTCACAGCAAGGCGCAGATGCTTCATCGGGACCTTTCCATGGGCAACATCCACCATCTCACGGGGAGGTTCCTCGCGCTGGACTGGGATGGAGCAGCTGCTGTCGACAACCCAAACGGAGGGCTCGGGACCCGCACTGGCACCCTGGACACCATGTCGCGCAACCTCATATCCCCCGACAACATACGAGAGCCCCATACCATCAAGGACGACACCGAGTCGATCTTCAACGTCTTCTTCATCGCTCTTTGGAACGGACTTCGGAGGACCGCCGACAAGGACGAGACCGACTTTTGGCGTCAGACGTGGAAGCTCGGATGTCCCGGGGTGATGGATGTTGGCGAGTTCTCCACTGCTCGGGACGGGGCTTGGGCCAAGAACGGACAGAAGAAGGCGATGGCCACGCTCAAGCCCGTTTCGACTGTGCTGGCTACGCTCGTGGACAAGCTGTTGAAGAGCGAACCCGCCGACAGCGACAACGCCGAGGCCCTCATTCAGACTTGGATCGAGTGGTTCGAGTCGGCGGTCGTCGACTTGGAACAGGAAAGGACGTCGGCGGCGCCGCTGCACTCCATCCACAGGCGCTGGTGGAAGAAGGTGAGCAGGCCGACTTCGAGTGCTGTTGCGGATAGCTGACTCTTCTTCGGACTTGTGACAATAGTAAACACTACGCTCCTTGTCGCCCTCGTACGTCGTCAAGCTCGGCCGACTCGCTTCGCCTCGTCTCGCTTCTCGGCGGTCGCTCCTTCGCAGAGCAAGAGCTGACCTCGCTTCGTTTCGCAGAAGCGCCGGTCGCTCGTCCTCGCCGTCCTTACCACCTTCGTACGTCGCCAAGCTCGGCCGACTCGCTTCGCCTCGATTTGCTTCTCGGCGGTCGCTCCTTCGCAGAGCAAGAGCTGACCTCGCTTCGTTTCGCAGAAGCGCTGGTCGCTCGTCCTCGCCGTCCTTACCACCTTTGTAAGCCCGTCGAGGAGGAGCCCATCGTCGAAGAGGCCATCACTCCCGCGCCTCGCAAGACTCACACGACCAAGACCACCACGAGCAAGAAGTCTACCACTCGCAAGGCCGCCAAGCCCGTCGTCGCCGAGCCCGAGCAAGAGGAATCCGCCGACTCGAAGCATACGCCCGCTCCCGCTCCCAAGCGTGCTTCGGCCCCCAAGTCTACTCGAGGCTCTACTCGCTCTACTCGCACCGTCAAAGCCGCCGACTCGGACGAGGAGGCCCCCGAGACGCCCGCTGGACCTGCTCGTCGTAGTCGAGCGGTCAAGAAGGTTGAGCCCGTGGTCGTCGAGGAGGTCAAGGTCGAGGACGAGCTTGAGGAGAAGGAAGAGGAGGTCGCTGTCGCCCAGCCTGCTTGCGGGCGAGCGGCGAAGGCCAAGGTCGTCGCCGAGGAGGAGACGCCCAAGCCCGTCAAGCGTGGTCGCAAGATGGAGCCTGGTGAGTCTAGATTACTTTATCTCAGATTGCTCTTTGTAGCTGACCTTGTCGCTCCGGCAACAGTCGTCGAGGTCATCGTCGCTCTTGCTCGAGGTCGCCGAACCGTCGCCGCCAGGAAGGTCGTCGAGGTCGAGTGCTTCGCACGGGTCCGAGGCTGAGGTCGAGCAGGGTACGCTATGTCGCTGCTCTCTTTTGCTCTACTCCTTCGCTAACCTCCCTTCAATTCTTCAGTCGAGGAGAAGCCCGCACCCGTCAAGAAGGCCGCTCCTGCTCGCAAGGGACGTACCTTCAAAGCTCCCATCGCCTGCGAGGAGGCCATTTCTGTGCTACAGTGTTATTTCACCCCTCTTAGACGAGTTTCTGTGTGCTATTGATCCACTTGACTCGGTGATCTGGTGCGCAACGAGAAGATGGGGACTTGAGGTGTCTATCGCCGAGAGTCTCTCGGGCTGTATTAAGCTTATCTCGAGAAGTGCAGCAGGTCGTCGGTGTCTTACACAACTAACCGCGCTGAACGAGCGTACCAAACGTGTGCAAATGCCACTCGACTCACGAAACCATGAGCTGGGGGGACCGTTTCATTCGGGCTAAAGAGGCGATACGCGACATCGACCACTTCTTCTTCTGCTTTGAGTCATCCCCGCCAGCTGCCAATCACGCGCGAGACGAGCGCGTGTCTGTGTACGGCCTGCTGTTGCCTTTTCGGCTCGCGCTACTGCTCTTCAGCGATCCCCTTCTCGCTGGCTCGCTCGCCCTCGTCGCAACAGACTCGTCGAGCTAGGCAGCGTTACACTAGCTGTCTCGATATGCTGATACATTGTTCGCCTTCCAAGCACTATGGAGGAGTGCGCCCGAGCTGAACCCCAGCGCCGAGCTGGTCCTGTGCCGCGACGCTGCGGCAGTTGCTGTGTGAGAGGGAGAGAGTCAGCAGTTGATTCGGTAGTCCCTCGGGAGTATGCTCGAGTTTGGGAAGAGAGGACGAACTCAAGATCTCGCACGAAGTCGGGGAGAGCGAGTGGAGGAGCGCCGAGCCAGTTTCCGAATGCTGCCGCTGCTGCTGCCGAGGCCTCACCTGCAGTGAAAGAAGGAGACGTTAGCTTCTCATCAACGAGAAAATGTAAAATAACTGACCAAGGCGGCATGTGCCGTTCCCAATGCAAGTGATTCCATCCGCCTTCCCACCCGAACCGCCGAACAAATCGACAGCCTCGCTCCTCCATCGCTTTCTCGACCTTCTGAATGTCCTCCAACACCCCATCCCGCATCCCCACTGCACATCCTTCCACCTCGAGCACCTTCAATTGACGAAGCACCGGGCAATCCTCGTCAAGAGCCATCGCGAGGCATTGACTAAAGACCGCCTGATCCCATTGCTGAGCTTCTTGTTCCTCCTCCCTGCTCGTCCCGCTGGCACATCGGATGGGGTTGGAAACGCGGGGGCCGTCTGGATGACCGATGCGGAGGAAGGGGAGGCCGGCGGGGAGGTAGCGTAGGGCGCCAGGGAGGAGGGGTAGCGGTCTGAGGAAGGCGGGAAAGAGAGACAGCCGTTCCAACCCGGTCATAGCTTCCCATGGAAGGATACTGAGATCGTCGTCCGAGACGTCCCAGTGGACTAGGAAAGTTTTGAGTTGAGGACCGAGGAGCTGAAGCGAGGTGGTGAGGCCCGTGGGGTCGCCTCCTCCATCATCGAGGTTATTCTCCAGTGTCAGGGAGAGGTGTTGAAGAAGGGGGAAGTTGATTGGAGTGAGCCAGAGTGCTCAGGAGGGGAAGTTGGTGGGGAAGAGTCGAGCGTCGATGAGGGAGAGAGTGTGGAGGTGGGCGAAGACGGGCGGGCAAGGAAAGGTGGCGCGCCGTAGAGGTGCATGGCCATAGCAGCGGTCGTATTCTTCGTCGCCCAGCTCGCAAGCCTGGAGATGTAGCATTTCGACGTCTGCGAGGCGAAGGGGCCTGGTTAGCTCCGTGCTTGAAACGCCGAGGGCAACTTCCGCTCACCTCGGAGCTTCGTGAGGTCCTTGCGACAGAGCACCAAGCGCGTCAGCGTCAACTTGTTGACTCTCGGCAGCGGCGGGAGCTGAGCTTCCTTGGGGTGGAAGGTCCGAAAGTAGTTCCCGAGGTTGAGCTGCTGACCTCCTCCAGACTTCCTAGCTTTGGCTAGCAGCCGGTGTTTCAGAAGATCATCACTCGCTCTGACCCACAGCACGCGGTGCAGCTCCTTCTGCGCCAGCGCATACCAGGCCGAGTGGACGAGCGAGTAGACGAGGAGCGAGCGGTAGCGCTCTTGGTAGGTTGCGAAGGTGGGTTTCTCGGGCAGCGATAGAGTGATGATATGTTGCACCAGTTCGATGGGCAGTGTGGGAGCCATCTTGTGCTAGAGCGAGCGAGGCGAACGGCGACGAGGAGCGAGATGAGCTTGAAGGCGAAGGTCGGCGGGCTGCTGCTGTGGTGTAGCTTTGTAGAAGAGCGGGCGAGCGGTCCAGGTATCCTATCCTGTCCGGCGAGTCGAAAGAGCCAAGTCGAGATGAGCGCAGGAGTACAAGAAGCCCGCTCAGCGATTCCAGTGGTTGCCCTCCGCCAACTTTCGCGAGCATGTCACCTTCACCACCACCGACCGAGCTAGCACCAGTCAACGAAGCTTCTGTAGCAGAGCAGCCTCCTCTACCGCCTGGGACACCACCGCCCGTCGACGAGGCAGCAGCTGAGGGGGAGGGCGAGACGGCTGAGGTGGAGCCAGAGCAGGAAGCAGAGCAGGAGGGAGAGGCAGCAGCGGGAGAGGGAGCAGAGGGTACAGAGAAGGGGGGAGGAGAGGCGGCTGCTCCTGCTGGGGTACACAAGGGTAAAGAGGGATGGACGGCAGTGTGGGATCCTTCGTCAGTTCTCGAGCTGCACCTCATTGCTGTACGATCGCTAACCTTTCTTACTCGACTACAGATCCAACGCGTACTACTTCTACAACTCGATTACCAACGAAACGACCTGGACCAACCCACTCGAGGGAGGTTCGGACTCCAATGCGGAGGCTTCGACCTCTGCTGCTCCTCCTTTACCTCAAGATAGCGGACCAGATTTTGGTGGTATCGACCCCGAGCTGGCGTTCCTTGACCCGACGCTCAGTAGGCAGATGACCAGCGGAGGAGGGACTCAATCGTTTCAGGCGAGGTTCAATTCGAGGACGGGGAGGTTCCAGGTGGGTGTCGAGCTACAGGTCTCGCTGTTCGCTGTTCGCTGACCTTTTGCTTGCACCCCTCTCCCCGCCTCCCTCTCGCTGCCTTCCCTTCCTTTCCCCTTCTCTCCCCTCCCTCTCGTCTCGGCCTACAGGGCGACCCCTCGATGAACCCCGACCGCATCTCCGCCTACTCGCGCGGCAACCGCCAACAAGAAGTCTTCTACGACACCAACGCATGGACAGCTAGTCTCGAGGGCAAAGGATTGAAGCGAGCGGGCGAGGGGGCCGAGGGGAGCCGAAAGAAGAAGGCTTCGGCGGCGGAGGTGGCGGCGTTCAAGAAGAAAAAGGAGGATAAGAAGAAGGCCAAGTTGATGGACTTTTTGAAGAGCTAGTGAGGTGGAGGTGCTGTAAAGAGGCTGTCTTGAAGTGCTCTTGATGGAGCTCGGCGTTGGAGTAGCAAGGTTTCTGCTGTGGTTCAGCGAGTCGAGAACGACTAGCAGCGAATAGAATAAACTGTAGCACCATCCAGACCCGCCCTCTGAGCAGATCTGCACCCTGACCAGCCTCGGCCAAGATGGCTGGTCCACCTCCCTCTCACGCGTCGCGGCTCTCTTTGCTTCCATTCGCTCGTTCTTCTCTTCGTCTCGCTTTCGCCCGGTTCTCCAGCTGTAGGACTACAGCGACTCGCGCTACAGCTATCTTCGACTAGCCTACGACTCGACTGCACCACCTACTCGCTGCCTCCGCCTCTCCCCCACAAGATCACGAACCAATGGATTCTCCCTCTCCCAGCTCTCCCTCGTCGACCAGCTTGCAGGCGCCCAAAGGACATCGACGGTGAGTCTGAGCGTCTGATAGGCTATGCTGTAGGGTAGCAGTCTGTAGGACGCGCCTCGCTGTGCGCCTCTTGGAGCATACGAGGCAACGCGTCGAGGGGAGAGCAGGTGTCGAGGTTGACGACAAGCAGCCCATCTAGAATGGACAAGCTGTAGGATGCTATAAGCGCGTAGCTGTCATTCGCTGCTATCTCGATTGGTCTGCCAGTCGCCGAAGAGGACCCGACCCGTCGCCTTACAAGGGCTGGCGCTGACCCTTCTCCTTCTCACCACCACCAGAGTGAAATCGCTCGTACGCGAGTTCGATCAAAAGGACGTCGTTTCACCCTCTAGTACATCCAGCAACTCACCACCAGTCTCCCCTTCCGCCGCTCGCTCGACACCTCCCCCGCCCGGCGCCAACCACGTTCGAAGGGCAGCTTCCATCTCCTACACGGCCACCAGTCCTACCTCTACCGCCGCGCCGCCTCTACTACCCAGAACTATGAACTCGACCCCACCGCCAGCTGCTCGCACTACAGCAAACGGCTCGCCAAACGGTGGAGCGACGGCCGTGCACCAGCGGAGGCAAAGTCGCGGCGACTTGAGCTCGCTTGTCAGCTCTGCGGGCTCACCGAATGGCGTAGGAGCTACCAACAGCAACGGTCATACTATTGCGGAGGAGGACGAGGATGCAGGCGAGGCTCAGCCGGCGCAGGACGACTCGGGAGAGGAGCAGGACGCGTTCCTCCCTCTCAACTCGCCTACCACCAAAGCCTTTGTCGTCCCCAATACCGCCAACAGTAGCAACGGCCTTCCTCCTCCTCCCTTGCCGCGCGGCGAGCACGCTCGCAAGCACTCGCGCATCCACGAGCGCAACCTCTCCGCCTTCTTTCCTCGACCGGGACAGCAGCCAGGCGAGGGCTATGGCGATACGTATCAGGATCCGAATGTTGCGAGGAGGGTGGGAGGATGGAACGATGCGCCCAAGGAGATGCCTGCTGCTAATGGTGGGGGGTGGAAGGCTACGGCCCAGGTCGACGACGATGCTTCGGGCAAGAGCAAGGCCAACCGAAGAGGACATCATCATAAGCGATCTGTCTCGCATAACTTCTTCAGCTTCTCGGACCCCACGCAGACGGACCCTCGACTCGCCACGCTCAACAACCTAGCCGCCGAGAAGCAACGCTCCGCCGCTCCTCCCACCTCGCTCGACTCCTCCCCCTACCTCCCTGCCCCAACCCACCTCCGCACCAAATACGCGCACCTCCCCTCCCCGCTCCGGCTCTTCGTTTACCTCGCCCTCTACCTCCCTCTCTGCACGCAGCTCGCCCTCCTCCTCAGCGTAGCTCAAATCGTCCTCGGCGCTTCCCTTTGGGTGAAGGGACAGAGTGCAGAGAGCCTGGCGACGACGGGGTTGGGGTATTTGGTCGTTTTTGATGGGATGGGAGGGTTGAGCAGGGTCGTTATGGAGGGTGGGAAGGGCATGGATAGGTTGGCAAGCTTGCTCGGGTCCAACAAGGTCGATGCGGGAGTGAGGATGCCATTTGGGTGAGTTGGGAACTCCTTGTTACTCGTCGAGATGAGAAGCTGATTTTCCCTCGACTACAGATCCCGCCGCCTCATCACCCTCTCGCACTTCTCGCAAGCCATCTACTTGCTCTTCTCGGCAGTCTACGTCTGCAAGGAGTCGGTCGAGCATGTCCTCCTTCTGCACGGAGGAAACGACGAGGAAGGAGCGCATGGTGCTGGACACGGTGGGATGGGTCATGGAGATGCTGGACTCGTCGGATCGAGCGCCAGTTCGGGTCCGGATGAGGGGTGAGTTCTACTCGGCGCTCGACTATGCTTCAAAACTGACGCCGCCTCGCTCACAGGATTGTCCTCCCCATCATCCTCCTCTCCCTATCCGCACTCTTCAGCCTCATCTCGGCCATCGCCCTGCGCAACCACCAATCCCTCGCCAACGCCGTCGCTCCCTCTGGCCTCTCACTCACTCGCTCCCGCACTCGCACGACCGAGCCGACCCTTCTTGACGCAGTGACCAACCCCTTCACCGCTACTGTCCTCGTCTTTAGCGTCGGTCTCGTCGTTTCGGCGCATACGATTCCTGGGTGAGTGTCGCTCGGCGCGCGTCAAAGTCGCCGAGCAGGCGCTGACCCTGATTGACTGCAGGATTCAACTCGCTCCTCTGGATAAGGTCGTCGCGCTACTACAGTCTATCGCCATGTTCTACGTCGCCTACCCCGCCGCCGTCGCTACTGGTCAGGTTCTCTTGCAGACCTCGCCGCCAGGACAGTCAGCGCAGATGTCGGCCATTGAGAGCGGTGTACGAGATGTGAGTTCTTCGGCAGTCCATCTACGGACCTCGCGCTAATCTCTCCTCCACAACAGATCGAGAACCACCCCCTCGTTGTTGAGGTCAAGCCCCCTCACATCTGGCAGCTCACTCCTCACTCGACTTCCTCCTCCTCCGCCTCTTCCACCACACCAAGCACCACCACCAAACTCTCCGCCAACGCCTCACCCCTCATCGCCACCCTAGTAATTACCATCCGACCAGACGTCTCCGACTCGGACATCCTCACAATCACTCAATTCGCCCGCGACCGCTGTGGACCGGCGCTGAAGCTCGGTGGGGAGGCAGGGAAGGAGGGAGGGGAGTTGACGGTGCAGGTGGTCAGAGCGGAAAAGGGCGCAAACGTCAAGTTTTGGGCGGAGGGAGCGATGAGTCCGCCGCCGCCGACGAAGAGTGAGCATGCGGGTCATTCGCATGGTGGGCATTCGCATGAGCAGGCGGCGGGGCATGGACACTCACATTAGTGGTGGGAGGGAGGGAGGGAGTGGCCGACTCTTTGTTATTGTATTATCGCTTGCTTTCCCTGGGAAAGGCTTGGCCGCCGCCGAGAGGGTTGAGGTTCGGCGAAGGGTTGTGCTTGATTCTGACTTTGCGGAAGCGCCCTCCACTGAGCCGAGTAAGTGTTCTCGGATCTTAACCGTCGTCTTCAGCCTGTTCTGCACCTCTCCAACTCGCTGCAAAATCTTGAGCTCGGACCTTCTGCACTCCGAGGGGGCGGAGCGAACGCTCTGCTCTCCTCTTGCCTTCCGTCACATCGCTCGTTTTGCTCGCTCGTCTCGACTCGTCAAAGCTGCTCGCTTGGGAAGGGAGGGAAAGCTCGCTGGACCATTCGAGCCCGGCTCCAGCTGCAGCATAGCTCGGGCGCTCGCGCTGAGAAAGAAGAGCCGAGGCTCGGGACTCGCCCTGCATTCATCAAAGGCGTCAATGCTCAGCAAAATGCCTCCATCGCTTCCCACCGAGATCATCCACCATGTCATCAAGCTTGCTATCCCCATCTTATCTTTCGGTACGGTCAAAGATCGCCATCGCCAGCTCCTCAACTTCTCCCTCGTCAACTCGACTTGGAGAGCTCGAGCACGACAAGAGTACCTGCAAGATCTCTTCCTTCCTACGAGTCAGCAGATGAACGAAGCGCTGCAATCTCTCGACGAGCAGTCGACCCGCCGAGTGAAGAGCATCTGGCTCGGCTCGCGGTACAGCTTTGACAGCGACGAGCTCAAGGAGGCTCGCGTTTACTCCCTCAAGATACCCCGAAGCGTTGAGAAGATCGTCGTCTCCAACTTGCGCCTCGACCTTCGAGATGTGCCGTTCTACACGGGTGAGCTGCTCCCCGCCTGCATTCGGCACTCGGCCTCGCAAGGCTCGCTGACCTTCTTCTCTGCCTTGTGCAGAGGTGGAGACGCTACATCTTCGCTGGATCGACCTCGGAGCCTGCAAGCCCTGGCCTGCGGGTCCAGCTCCACTCCTTCCTCCCGTCATCAGCCCTTGCTTCGGCTGCCTCAATACGCTCACGCTCCTCGACATCTTCCTCCACGAAGCCTACTTCCCGCTTTGGTCCACGTGGCTCAACGCTTTCTCGATGCCCCTCCTTCAACGCCTCACCCTTGGCCTGACAGGCAATGGAGAGAAGCTCGGCGAAGAGGACGATCTCCAGCTGGCGCTCGCCAACCTCGCCCCTCAGCTCACTTCCTTCGCTCTCGTGCAAGGAGCATCGAGTCTAGGAGTCACCGACCGCTTCCCGTGGACTTCCTTTACCTCCCTCCGCGACCTCGCCCTCTACCCTCAACACTACGACCCCTCGGCGCTCGTTTCGCACGCGCTCCAAGGCATTCCACCCTCGCTCTCCCTCCTCCAAATAGGAGATAGGCGAGATCTTTCCGACTTCAATCAACTCGAAGTCGCTTGGCAGAGGAAGGCGACCAAACAGCTTTGCGAGGCGTTCGAGGAGGATCTGCCGAGCTTGAGGAAGCTGAGGCGACTTGTGCTGGAGAGTGGGACGGCGGAGGCGGGTGGAAAGAACAAGGAGAGGATCGAGAAACTTAGGCGCTGCATGTTAGAGCGAGGAGGATGCTTAGAAGCTCGCAGCAGGGGCAGCTCTCGTGGAAGCGATTCCTCGAGCCTTGGTGAGGTTCGCCGATATCGAATTCGCCCAGGTTCACTGACTCGTATCTCACATCTTGCAGGTGAAGGAGAGATCTGCCTAGACGCTTAGTTGGCAATCAGACGAGTTCGACAATAACCTCGGCGCCGAATTCTGAGAGAGTACTCCTTGCTGCTCGCGTCTGCTCATACTTCTGGATGCGCCTGATCTCCATCTATCTATCTACACCTGCTCCGACCTCTTCGACACCCACCTCATCACCAGCCCAACATCCCTTCCCCTCGCAACCACCTTCTCCAACTTCTCCTTCTCCACCTCGAGCTTCTCCATCCCCTTTCCCTCCAGCTCGACTCGAACGCCCTCTGCGCTGGAGCTGTCGACGCGGATGTGTACCGCGAGAGGCGAGGCGAGGGTGGGAGGAGCGTTGGGCGTGGGGAAGGAGAGGGAGAGCGAGGGGGGAGTGGAAGAGGAGAGGTGGAAGAAGACGGGGACGGTCGGAGAAGGAGTGGCTGTGAGAAAGCGGCAAAGTTAGCTGTGCCGCCAATTTGAGGGTCGACCTGATAAACGTGGAATACTCACGAGCAAAGAGGCTTTCGAGCGAGGGAACAGCCTCGTTTAGCTTCCGCCGCTTGTTGGAGGAGGCGGGAGTGGAGGTAGTATGGTTGTCGGGCGAGAAGGCGCTCTTGACGAGGTCGTTGATGATCTGTTGCTCTTTCAGGATCTGGAGAACGACTTGGGTTAGTCCAGTCTAGGCGGGGGGAGCGCGAGATCAGCGCACCTCGATGACCTTGAAGAGCTCGGCGGGCGAGCGGAAGCGCACGTCGGTACAGAGGTAGCCGGGAGTCGAGCTTGGCTCCGCGAGCGAGAAGTCTTGCGAGAACGGCAGGTCGTCGAAAGTCTGCGCCGAGCAGGGAGGTCAATCTCGAGTGAGCAAATCAACGACAATGTCCAGCTCACAGCCTGATACGTGTCTTCGGGAGAGAACATGACTACAGGGCCGTCTCGTGGCGATACCTGTGAAGCAGAGAGACATTCAGCGTTAAGCGTCGGAGACTCTCTCATTGCAAAGCTCACCAGCAGATCCTCGATCCAAGTCGTATTTGCCCCAAGCTTGCCGTTAGAAGAGGATGATCTGAAGGCTAAGCTCTCCTCCTCGCGTTGTCCCAGCGCAGCCATGATCCGCCCACCGGTTGCCTTCGTTATGGGCACGCCGGGCGAAAAGTGTGCGCGGAAGGTCGGTGAGGTAGTCAAGCTGGTCGCAGCGAAGTGAGGCCATTGCAATGATCTCGAGTGGTAGAGGTCGAAGGATGGCAATGTCGAAGGGAGGGAGCTGCGAACGCAAACTTAGGTGAGCGCCGCGCCGAAGCGAGGGAAATGAGAACGTACCTCGGTCGACCGGTCTGCGCCTCGTCAATGTAACTCGCCAAGGGAGCGACATCCTTTCCTGGCTTCAACAGCGACACCTTGAGCGAATGGACGCCTTCGAGCTCCAGCACTCGGTCGAGGCCTTCTCCGGCGGCGAAGCCTCCCTCGGCCTCCTTGGTCCATTCGAAAGAGAGCTGCGCGAGTGGAGAGGCGTGGAAGAGGATCTTGGCGTGGTGGGAGTGGGTGATAGGGAGAGCGACGCCGTGCGAGCGCGAGGAGAGGTCGCAGGAGGGTGGGTTGCCGCTGCGAAAGAAGGGGTTAGCGCCGACTATCGAGCTAATGGGGACAGCAGCTCGCCTTTCGACCTGTAGGATCTTGTGCAATGCTTCTAGCATCGCCTCGTGGATAGCAAAGCAGTCCACCGTCGTCTCCTCGGTCATCTCGTCCAGTCGCTTGAGCTCCCTCAACGTCTCCCGGAAGCCTTTCAACCCGCGCTCGACAACCAGCTCGTCCGCCCCCTCTCCCAGGTCCTCCATATCTTTGAGCATCGCCTCCAGTCGCCTGGCCGTTCCCTCGCTCTCGTGCTGGCTGTCGAGGACGTAGGAGACCTTGACGCGAAGGGCGCGACCGCCGTCTACTTCCACCTCGACGTCGACGACCATGACCTTTCCGCCAAGACTAAGAGTATGGACCTCCTTCGACACGCCGTCGACCATGTGCGAGCTGGTGTCCTTGAAGCTCATCAGCCCCAGGCTGGCGGCGATGCCTTCGAGCACCTCGAGCGTCCGCTGCCCTCGCGCGCCGGCGATTCCCTCGGGAAGCTTCGACAGCTGTCGAGCCGAGAGCACGGGGTACAGGTGCGCGTAGTCGTCCCGCCGAGCGAGGAGCTGCTTGGCCCTCTGCGCGTCTGCTTCAAGCGAGCTGAGGAGCACGGCCTCGCTCGACGCCGTTTCCTTGAGTAGGGCGAGGTGCTTCTCATTGGGATCTCCTACAGCTCGCACTGGTCCTGCTGGGTTGTCGGAAGGTGCTGGAAGGATGGTCGAGAAAGCGGTAACGGCGGAGCGGATGGAGGAGAGGGTCGATTGGAGCTGCTGTAGCTGAGCTGAGCGTTGTGAGGGGTCGAAAGGGCCGAGAGGATGTAGTAAATGTGACGACTTGTCGCCCGCTGCTGTAGCTGAGCTGCTGGCCGAGCTGAAGCTGGCTTTGAGCGAGGAGCGAAGCGAATGGGCGGCCGCGAGCACCGTGGGCTCAGTCGAGCTTGTCGACGCTGTAAGAGTGTAGCTTGTCGTGTTCTGCATCCTCTGTAGTCGAGTCGGCGGCGATGAAGCGAAGTTGGCAGCGATTTGGCGGAGGACAAGAAGCGACGGCGAGCTCCAGCGACCTCTTCTACTCCCGCCGTTACTCGCCGTTACCTCGTCTTCAAGCTCTCGACTCGTTGGGAAGCTCTGAAATACTCGTACAGCTCGCTGCTAGACTACAGAACTTTATCTCCTCGCCCGTCAGCTCCCGCTCACCTCGCCGAAACACGACGCGTCGTTCGCCTACGTCTGCTCGCACAGTCGGTTACGACAACCTCCCGCTGCTCTTCGCTCTCCCTGGTATGGGTGCTCTCGCATCTTTGCCACTGAAGTGGACGGTCACCTCTTCTCCTACCTCAGGCGCGGATTCTCGGCCGAGTTCAGCGACTACTTCACCAGAGCTCGTGCGTTGTCCCTTGTTCTCTTCAACTATGAGCAATGCGCAGTAATTAAACCAACCTCCGTTCTCTTCTCTCGCTACAGGGACTCGATCCCGAGGACAGCCCTTTCGTCAAAGACTATGCAGCTCAGAGCTGGATCAACGCTCCGTCCGAATTCAGCGTGAGTACTGCTCTGTTCGAGCATCTCGTGTCCCCGTCACCCGCTGACTCCAGTCTTCCAACTGCACAGGCTGACGGCACGCTGCTCCCTTCGCCCGAGGAAGTCGAGTCCGGCCCAGGGCAACTGCTCCTCGACGGCCACGATACCTGGGTCAAGCGCATCGGGCAAAGCATGGTCGTCAAGTGGGGTGATAAGAACATTGTCACTCTGGACGAAGGGCTAGCCATGCGGTACGCGAGTACGAAAATTAAGGAAGCGCCGGAGCTGAGGGCATCCGTCTCCTTCGATACAGCTTGGCGGGTCAGGCGAGCTGAGCCTCAACACTCCAGTTTCTCGGATACAACGTCCAGGACGGCAAGGGCTATCTCTTCATGTCCTACATCCCCGGAGAACCAATCACCGAGAAGCTATGGAGGTCTCTTCCCGTCTCTCGGCGCCTCGGCATACTCGAATCACTCGAGGACATCGTCAGATCCCTACGAGACACGTACCTGCCGGCCAACAGCAGGCGCATCGGTGACTACCGAGGTCTACCGGCGCGCCTCGTCCATCCCATGTCCGAAACGCCCGTCCCTTCCTTCTCAACCGAATCCGAGATGATTGCGTATCTCAATACCGCTCTCCTCGAAGAGTTTCCCACTTCATCCACATCCCTTCGACTCGCTTTCAAGTCTCTCCCCACCAACCATCGACTCGTCTTCACGCACGGAGACCTCGCTGGAAGGAACCTCATCGTTCGGGATGGGGAGCTCGTAGGCCTAGTGGATTGGGGACTCAGTGGATGGTTCCCCGAGTATTTCGAGACGATGCGCGTCTGTCAGGAGGCCAAGCTGCGGTCGACCCCGTTAGCCAGAGCCACACTCCTCGTGGTCCCTTCCTTCCCCTCAACGATGAGCGAGCCGTTCGTGGAGCTGGGTTGGAGGACCGCGCCTACTTTATGAGACGAGACGCCCCAGCTAGTACGAAGGAGACAAGCCGCTCCCACCACACTCCTTCCCTTCTTCCTCCTCTCCCGCTCCGCTCCCTACGCCCGGCAAGTCCTCCCTCAAGATCGTTCCTCCTTCTCCACCACCACCATCACCAACTATCGACTGCACCCTTCTCATCGAGTCCCTCGCCGCATTCCTTACCGACGAACCACGCCGCTACGTCGGTCAACTGCCTGTTCGCCGAGCAGTCGAGCTCGCGCTGAAGGAGCGGTGGGAGCGGGTTCGGCAGCAGCAGCAGGAGGGTCGGCGGATCCTCATGAAGGGGTTGATGAATGAGCTCGTCGCTGAAGCAGTGAGGAGGGAGGTTCGACGGCTTGCGATTGGAGCGGCGCGAGAGCGCAGGCTCGCGAGGGAGGTCTTCGCCGAATGGAGGGTGAGGACTCTGCAGAGTCGGGAGCAACGAGCTGATGAGGAGAAGAGGTTCGGCGAGGTGGCGGGAGCTTGGAGCAGGGCCGACTTGGGAGGAGGGCGACGAGTAGATGGACGACGTGGAAACGGAAGGGCTCGACTTGTCGTCGCTTTCCATCGAACGAGCAGGCGGGCTTGCTCAAGGCGAGGGTGCAGCCAAGATTGATTGTTCTATGGCAGCGAGGCTCAAGCAGGTGAGTGCTCCCTCCTCGCTCTTCTTCGCCCACCTCGCTGACCCTCCGCTTCTCAGGCCGAAACCGGCCGCTGCAGCAAGTGGCCGCGCTTCCCATATCGCCGGATCGTAAGTTCTCTTCCCGTCTTCTTCTCGCATAGGTCAAGAGCTGACTCTCCATTTCTATCCGCAGCGACCCGACTTCTCACCCTCCTCATCGAGGCGCTCAACACCGTGCTCGGCGAAGCTAGAACCGCCTCGACTCCCACCGCCGACTTGGCCGCCACCACCCAGCGTCGACGCTCGACGGGCAACCGATGTTGGATCGTACGCTCCTCACACAGCTCCCGCTACCTGAGCTTCATCACTGACCTTTTGCCCCTCCAGTCGCCCTCGCCAAACTTCTGCTCGAGCATCTCGCCAGCACACCCAAAGCTACGACTCGGCAGCAGACCCTTATCGAAGATTGTCCTGCCTCACTCGCACAGTTGGAGAGCTCGCTACAAGAGTCGGTGGTCTCCCTTACGCCGGTGGAGAACGGATTCGGCTCGCTGCTCAAGTCCGAGAGGGAGCGCAAGGCGAGCCTAGCGCCGCCGTCGGAGACGAGGTGAGTAACGTGGAACCTGTATTCTCCAATCGTCCTACCGCTGACCCGAGCTTCGTCTCAGCAGCCACAAGGAGCGGCTCTTCAACAGCTCGGCGGAGGCGCAGCTCGTCGCTGGAGTCCGGTTGAGCGCGCTAGATGCGATTATGAGGAGCGTAAGGGGTCTACTGGTGCAATATATGTCGAGTAGGATGTATGACGCGATGCCAGTGCACACCTCGTTGTCGAAGAGCAGGGACGGCGAGAGCTTGAAGGCTGAGCTGATGGCCGAAGTCCAGCGAAGGCGCGAAGAGCAGGTGCAGACTCTGCAGAGCCATTAAGGAGATATTCTATAGTAGACTCGGCGCCTTTTTTAGCCCTGTTGAACATCAACGTCCGACCTCCTTTTGAGATCAAGATGTGAAGCCCGCTCCACTCGAGCGTTCTTGCTCTCCCGCCATCACCTCGTCTACAAACCCGCGACTCGCGAATCACGCATATACAGCTACTTTTGAGTCTCACAGACGCCTACCGGTCTACAACTTCACCACATCGGAGGACTGGGAGCGCCTGCCCAACGCGTCGTTCAATTCGCTCGCTCTCACTCTCGCCTTCCATGCTGCGCTAGTGGCCCTCGTCTTCTCCGTACACATTTGATGACCTACGATGGACTACCTGCGCCGACTTCTACCGGTAGCGGAGGTTTTTGCAGCCTCACAGCCCAAGCTGACTGAGCAGGCGGACGCGACTCGTAGCGTCTCGCCTGGATGTGTGGTGAGTAAAACGTTTTCCAACGAAAGCTAGACACGACTGACCCGGACCGCAGACGTCCTCGCTTGACCGCGACGCCGAGGTCGAGGACCCGTCGCCTCGGGACGAACCATGGCAAGGACCGTCGCTTTATGCTGTGAGCCTCTCTCGCTACCCTCGATACACGAGCCGCAAGCAAACCTCGAGCTTCGCAGCTGGATGGAAGCCTGCTGCCCTCGCCAGACGAAATCCACGACGACGACGGGGAGCAGCTTCTCAACGTTTACCCCTTCCGAGTCGTCAAACATCTCAAGAATGGCATGGTCGTCAAGTACGGTACCGATGAGGGTATCTCGTTCAACGAGGGACTTGCGATGCAGCTCGCTGGCCGTTACGTCAAAGCGCTCGAAGTGCCGAGGGTGAGCTATCGCCGAACTCAGCTTGTGAGGCAGGCCGCTGAGCCCTTTTCCCCCTATAGTTCCTGGGATACTACGCCCGCGACCAGTTCCACTACCTCTTCATGACCCACATCGTCGGCACACCACTCTCGCGGGCCTCGTTATACCTCAGCGCTAGCCAAGATGCTCAGCTCGTCGCTTCGCTCAACCGCTTCGTCGACACCCTCCGTCAAATCCCTGTCCCGTCCCCCCCCCCTCCTCTAATCGGAAACCTCAGCCGCAACAAAGCTCCCCTCGTTGTGCCCGGCAAGCCTCTCCCTTCCTTCTCCTCCGAAGCCGCCCTTTTCGCCCGACTGGACGCGGACGTCGCTCGTCGATGCCCAGCACACGATCTAAAATCTCTTTCCCATCTCTCCCTCCCTCCCTACACCCTCAAATTCACTCACGGCGATCTCTCGCCGCGCAACCTGATAGTTCGGGAGGGACGACTCGTGGGCGTTGTAGATTGGGAGTGGGCCGGCTGGTATCCTGAGTGGTTCGAGTATGTTCGGGCTAAGAGGGACTTGGAGACGGCGCCGTCGGTGCCCGTGGAGGATCTGGTGGCAGTCATGGAGGGCTACCCCTGCGAGCTCGTGGCGACGTATTTGGCCACGCTACGACTTTTGCAGTGATACACCTTCGTACACGTTGGCTTGGTTTAAACGAGGCTACTCCGCTGGCGAGGGGTGATCCTGGAAGAGCTTGCAGCTGCTTTCACCCAGAATTTGCCGAGCCTTCGAGGTCTGCCGAGGCTTTCGCTTTCGCCGAGGGGAGCGAAACAGGATGTCGAGATCGCTGAAGCGTCAGAAGAGCTAGATTAGGCGATGGTGGCTGGAGAAGGATCGTCTGAGTGCCGCTTGGGGTGGGAGTGGACGAGCTACCACTCAGCTGGGAGCGCTTCTTCGAGCCGTGGTGAGTGATCTCCCGTTTCTGAGGCCGGCTTGATCTCTCTGACCCCTTCTGCACTCGGTTGATCGATCAACGGCTTTGATGAGGCTCTGTAGGCTGCTGGAACCATACGACGCTTGCTTTGCTCGACTTCGGCGCTGGGCTGCGAGAGCAAGAATCGGACTCGAGAGCGCGGCGAGTGAGAGCATGGAGAGATCGCTGAGCTGGCCATTTCCTGGCTGGCCATCTGACTCGATACGAAGCCACTGCCCAGAGCTTCGGCGATGCACCTCGGCCGAGGCGACACGAGCAGCTGCCGTCGCGGTCGATGGCGAGGCTACAGATTCTCACTCTGCTCTGTTACCGTCCCAGATGACACGCCCAGAGTGGAGGCGAAAGGCTTGGACTACCTGTTGACTTCACTACTGCGGCGAGGAGACACCGAGCTGACCTTTCGCCCAGCGCCGAGGGTTCGAACGGCTCTCGCACGCTGCCCTCGCGCTCAAATGCTAAGAATGCCCGTTTGTTGCAGTTCACTAGTACACCGTTTGTATATCTGAGCCAAAGCTCCCCAAAGAGAAGAGAGAGCCGGAAGAGGTGAGGAAGGGGAAGCCGAAAGTGGACCGAGATGGCGAGGAGGGACGGTAGAAGGGGGTGGTGCGCGCCTAGTAGAGATTGTCGCAGTTGCTTCCATCACTAGTACGGATGCAAGAGCCGCCGGCGAAGGCGACATCAACGCAGGAGTCGACTGCGAGCCGAGATAAGGTCAGCTTGGTTGTTCACCGAGCGGCGAGCGCTCGACCCAGCGTGGCGGGGGGACACAACAGGCAGAGAGGAAGGAGAATCCACGGTACTCACTACCCTTGTTGAGCGCGGCGCACGTTCCCTTGAGCTGAGCAACGCTCGAGTAGCCATAGTTGTAGGTGGTGAGCTGCGCTGCGTTGGGGTCGGTGCAGAGGCAGTAGCTGTAGGTGTACCACGACGAATAGTAGAGGGTAGTGGCATCATTGCCTCCACAGAAAGATTGGCACTGCGCATGAGGGTAGTAGGAGTTGTAGTACTCTGCAGAGGGAGTGGTAAGAATAGCGCCGAAAGGGCAAAGAAAGGCGACACTCCGTACTGTAGTCAAGACTGTCGTAAGTCTGGTAGGAGTAATCAGAGCCGTAGTAATCCGTGTAGTGTACAGTCCGGAGAAGCGAGTAGCCGGGATAGAGCGCGTACGCCTCTCCAGCGACACAGACGCCGTTGACCACGACGTTTCCGCTGGTCATGCAGGTGAGGGCGCCAGCCGAGTTGCAGGTAGCAGCATCTGGGAAGATCGAGCAGCTGCTACAGGTCGCTCCGTTGAGGTAGAAGGCGGTCTTGCTGCAGAGCGACAACGAAAGCGTCAGCTTGTCTCTCAGCCATCGCCGAGTTGCCAACCGAGCCCCAACGAGGAAGCGGAAGCGAGGAAAGGGAGGTCAACCTACCATGAGGTCGAAGCAGTAGCCGTGCAAGTGACAGCGTTAACATCAACGCAGTTCTTGCAGGTGTGGGACGGGACTGCAGACGGAAGAGGGAGAAACGGTCAGCTCGGCGATCGTCAGTCTCGTTCACCTCCGCTCGAGGGGCCGGAGAGGACTCACCATCTCCGAATTGACCATCAGCGCAGGGGTCAATGCATTTCCCATTGCTCAAGAACTTGGTCGTGCTGTAGGACCCAGGCGAGAAGGGTCAGCGGAAGGTACGAGAGCAAGAAATCTGCGCGCCGTCGAGCCGAACTCACCAGGAAGTGGCAGCAGTGGATGTGCACGTGGCGGCGTCGGGATCCACAGTGGTGCATTCAATGCAGGCGTTGGCGGCAGCTGTAATTTGAAGCAACCGGTGGAAATCAGTCCAGCTCGGCGCTCGGTCGCTCGGAGCAGTAGGCCTACAGTTAGTCCAGGTAGACGAGGGACAAGTTGAGCCGCATGCTCCATTGTAGAGGAACCATTTGTCCTTGCTGTGGAAGACGACAGAGTCAGTGAATGCTCGGCGAGTGATCAGGCCCGGTTTGTGACAACTGCTCGGCCGACTCACCAGCTCAAAGCGGCGGTCGCGGTGCAGGTGTTCGAGTGAGGTTGTCCCGAAGCCGAACAGTCTTTGCACGCCTTGTTGGTTCCTATCTCACGAGTCTTGGGTCAGCTGCTGAAGCGAGGGAGAGATCGCCGAGAGAAGGAGACGAACCGTCGTTGAACTTCCCCGAGGGGCAGGTGATAGGCGAAGCGGGTTGAGAGCCAGCTGCAGATCCAAGTCGGGTCAGTAAAGAGCTCCAGGATACTGGGATGTGCGTCGAGCACCGCAGACTTACGCTGGCGCTTGACGAGGTCCCCAAGGCTCGGGCGGAGCTCGGGGGCGAGGCGCATGGCGGCGGCGAGGGACGCTGTAGTGAGGAGGAGGGGCGCGCTATAAAACAGCATGGCTTGTGAAGTGGGAAGCTGCAAGTGTAGGTGAGGAGAGAATGAGCAGACGAGCGGGAAGCGCAGAGGAGAGAGAGGTGGGGTCGCCGGCAAGGGAATTGAATAAGAAAGGCTCGCCTCGATGCTGAGAGTCGCTTCCTGAAAGAGACTGTGATCAGAGTCTGAGACCAGTGCATTGGACGGGAGAGTGAGGGTGATCTTGACTCGCGGGAAGCAGCCTCCGAGCGTTCGAGTAGGAGGGAGTCAACTTCGTGCTCGGCGCTGGCCTGCTGGCTCGGGGAGCGGCTTTGTCTGTCTGCAGAGCTGACAGATCAGCTATCGCGCCCCAGGAATCTATGCCAGCGGGTATACTCTCCGCTTGTAAGGTCTGTGGGTTTGTCTCGATTGCACCACGGGAAAGAAGGCCAGGCTTCGAGGCAGTCAGGGCTGGCGCCGAGCGGGAGGCGAGAGATTCCCATGCTCCACAGTGTCGGGTCCGGAGAAACGAGGAGGCCATTCAAAGATGCTTACAGTTCCTTCACAGGCTCTGAGCGCTGTCACACCGGGTATAGGCATACTCCAGGCGTCGCTCGGCGATTCTCTCGGCGAAGGCAAGAGCACCTGACGCTCGGCTATCTCCTCCTTGGAGCGTGTACAGAGAAGTGTCGAATGATCGACAAGATGCTTGGATCGCTAGCCGTCGGCGAGTCCCGTGCATGCTATTACATACCTGAACCTCTCGATCTGGGTCGAGTCTCAAAGCCCCGGCGGATGTCAAGCTGAAAGAGAGGGCCGGGGTGCAGTATGCACGGCAATTGAGCAGGCGAGAGCTCGTAAGAACTGCTGGGTGCTCCTAATCCGCGAGCCGAGGTCGTCGACGCCTGTACCCGAGGCTCTGAGCATGGGAGCAGCTTCGAACGCCGAGCAGTTGGAGTATGGTCCGGAGTCTCGAGGCGCTCTCTGCGCGACTGCAGACTATTTTGGTACTTCATTGAAGGCTCGAAAAGCTGTACAGCGCGCGAAGCGCAACAGCCCTTTGCTCAAAAGTCGACGGCTAAACTCGTTCGACTCCTTCTGGCTCTCTTCCATCCCCTCGTTCCGCCGCTCATCCTTGACGCTCAGTCAGCAGCAGGAGGAAGACTACACTGGATCTCTGCAAGCTTCGAATGCCAATACTCGCCTCGATCGTATCAGCCGCGCGTCTGCTGAAGCGGAAGCTCCTCCGGGCTCGGCGCAAGCAAGTTGAGGCTACCTTGGAGACGAAGACTAATGGTGGTCCAGCTCGTTCTTCGCCGACACTTTTGGTGAGTAATTACGTGGCTCTCGAGACGGGAGGAAAGGCTGACGCATCTGGCGAGGCTCTCAGAACTCGAACGTTGACGAAGAGGTGCACAACAGCTCGCCCGTGGAGCCTGACTTCGTGAGCTGGTACAAAGGCCCTTCAGAATACGCCGTAGGTTGCAAAAAGCTGCTGGGTCGAGCAGCTCCACTGACAGCCTCCTCGCTTTGCAGTTCGACGGCTCGGCGCTCCCTTCGCCAGCTGAGGTCACGACGGATCCCGGCAAGCCCTTGCTCGATGCCTGGCCAGCTTGTCGAGTCAAGCACCTGTCCACCAACATGGTCGTCAAGTTTGGAGCTCCCAAGTGGGTCAGAGAAGACGAGGGATTGGCCATGGAGCTGGCGAGCTGGTACATCGCCGAAGCGCCGAAGGTGGGTCTCGCGGCTTCTTCGGGCTCGAGTTCGACAAGCTGATCAAATACAGCACCCAGTTCCTCGGTTACTACATCAGCGACAATGTCGCCTACCTCTTCATGTCCTACATCGACGGCTCCCCTCTTCAACTCTCAGACCTCACGCACCCACAGCAAGATCAACTCCTCCTCGACCTCGAGCGGATCCTCAATATCCTGCGCTCGATCCCTATCCCTCCAAACACTCGCATCGGCAACCTCACAGCCACACACTGTCCCCTCCTCCTCCCCTCCGAACCCTCGGCGATCCCCTCCTTCGCCGACCAAGCCTCTCTAATCTCCTTTCTGATCACCAAATGGGAGGACTACGTCGCTCCATACAAGCACAACTGGTCAGCGGAAGCTCTAGCCTCACTTCCCACCGCCCTCCGCTCCACCCCGGTCGACCGACCTCTCGTCTTCACTCATGGCGATATCGCCGACCGCAACTTGATCATGAGGGACGGAAAGCTGGTAGGGATCGTTGACTGGGAGCTGAGTGGCTGGTATCCCGATTGGACCGAATGGATGAGAGTGGTTTGGGAGGCGGGGGCGGATGGGGGAATTTGCTGGCATTTGAGGATGGAGTTGAGGGAGAGCGGGAGGTTCGACGAGAGCATGATTTACCCTGTGCACAAATGGTTGGCGGCGCTCATGCCTTGATGGGCTGTAATGAGTAGCCTTGGGCGCCGGACGCTGTCGACGAGGACTGGAGAGGCTCGGCGCTCGCGGATGACCTTTCGCCCGCTCCTCTCTGCGCCCCCTGCACCCACTTTACGAGGTCTTGCGAGTAGGTTCGCCAGCAAGGATGACCGCGTGCACCTTCCTACTTCCCACCCTTCCTCCCCTTCCCCTGCCCCTTCCCACTCCCCTCCCCTTCCCTCTCTGTCCCCTCCCCGCTCTCCTCCGCCTCCCCCTCTCCCTCCGCTGCCAGCTCAATCTCATCTTCCCAAACCACCGGGATGACCATCAACTCCTGATCAATCAAATCGTAGCTTGCATTGAGGGCGAGGAAGCGCTGGTAGAGGGACGTTTGGGCTTCGAGAGCGTCGAAGAGGGGGCGGTGGTGACTTTGAGCCGATGGGCGTAGGCGGCGGGGGCACACAGAGAAGCAGAGATGATCGCAGAAAATCAGCCGAGCCCAGCCGAGGGCGAAGAGACTCGAGAGCTCACAAGAAAGCGTGACCGAAGCTCCGATACAACCTCCTCGCTACGGCGGGTAGGAAGCGCAAGCTGGTAGGAGGAACTTGGAGACGTGAGGGAAAGTACTTTGTAGAGTTGAGGAGGGCGACCGAGCCGTCGAGGGTGTGGACTGTGTAGTCTATCGCGCAGCAGGGGAGCGGTGGGGTATGAGCGGCGCAGAGGTAGCTGTTGGGGTGGTGGGGAGAGGGAGGAGGGTGTCAGTCATGCTCTGTAGAAGAACAGGATCGGAAGAGCATGGAGGAAGAGCAAAAGGGATAAGGGAAGAAAAGGTGGAAGAGATCATCGCCGAGCGCCGAGCCGACTCACAGCCATTCGTTTGCCCTCATCTCTGGGCAAGTCGCAGGGGTGCATTCCTCCGCCAGCTTCGCCACCCAAATCGACTGATCCAATGCGAGTCTCCTACAAGCCAACTTCAAATCAGCGCACGTCCCCCCTCCCTGCCTCAAGACTCCCCGCTCGGCGCTCTCCTCCAGGACTGACCTAAGCTGCTCCAACACCCAGACATCCACTTCAACCATCTCTCTACCATCTCCTCCTGCTTCGTCATCTGTAGGGATCGCTGCTATCCGCTCCACGTCCGCTGGATCGCGTTGAACGAGAGCGTTTAGGAAACAACTCGGCTGGAACGATGAGGCGGCGAAGATGGAGTATTGAGGTACCGGGGAGAGTGGATCGAGTGGTGGGATGTAAGGCGATCCTTTCAGTAGACGAGCTGTCATCTTGTACAGAGCTTGAAGCGGGAGGAAGGAAAGCGAACGACGGCTCGAGCGCGGAGAGGAGGGGAGGGGGAGCGAGCAGCTAAACGCAGCTTGGAAGCGACCGAATCGTTTCTGTAGCGCATCATGTCACAAGGTGAAGCGCTCAAAGCAAAGTGAGTCTGGTTATAGCTCTGTGGTGTACTACAGCTAACACTGCTCTCCTACAGAGCCGACAAGAAGGCCGCTTCCTCCGTTCGTCGCTCGTCACTCAGCTGCTGGGAGCTGCTCGGCTTGCAGAGCTGATCATTTGCTGTACTACAGGGCGGATTCTCTTTCTTCTCTTCCTCTTCCGCCAAGTACGAAGAAGCGCACGACTTGTATGTACAAGCAGGCAACCAGTTCAAGGTGCGTTTCACAGCAGCAGCTCAGCGCGGGCGCCACCTCGACTCGAGCTGCTCCGGCTCAGCAGAGCTCACAAGCTAACAGAGATGCTACATGACTCCAGATCGACAAGCAGTGGAAGGAGTCGGGCGACATGTTCTGCAAGGCGGCAGAGATGAGCTTGAAGGGCGATGAGAAGGACGATGCCGCCAACGATTTCTGGACGGCAAGCAAGAGCTACAAGAAGTCCAACCCGGAATGTAGGTCGCCATCTTATCTCTCCCTCTGCTCGCTGCTGGCCGGGCTGTACGCCGAACAGCGCTGACCGTCTTGCTCGCTCCCCCACCTTACTCTTCTGCACCGGACCACACCACACCACACTGAACACCTCATCACCTCTCATCTTGCGTCGACATACAACAGTGGCCGTCGCCTCCCTCCAACGCACGATCCAGCTCTACAAAGAGAAGGGCAAGTTCCGCCAAGCCGCCGACCGCGAGAAGGAGATTGCCACCATCCTTGCTCAGGAAGGCGGTGACTTGAACGGCGCATTGGAGGCGTTCGAAGCGGCGGGAGAGTTGTACTCGGCGGAGGATGCTCAGGCGTGCGTTCCCTTTCTCGCTCTCCCTCCTTCTCCCCTGAGCGCCGAGCTGACAGTGGATGGTGTTGTGATGAATAGGACCGCCAATGGCTGCTTCAAGGAAGCCGCTGAGCTTGCTGGAACGCTGCAGCAGTACGAGAGGGCCGTCAGGCATTTCGAGAATGTCGCGCAGGCTTCCCTCGGCTCGGCGTTGACCAAGTACTCGGTTAAGGATTATTATTTGAAGGCGGGGATGTGTTGGTTGGCTGGTGGGGTGAGTGATTCGATTATCGCTCTTTGGGATTTTGGGATGGAGGAGAGGGCGATGTTGGGAAGGAAGCGAGCAGCGGAGGGCGCTGAGAGGAGGACGACCGTGGCTCGGGGCGGAAGGGCGGAGGAGGAGATGGTAGACGCCATGATGAAGCGTTCGCTGACTCGTTCTTGTGCATCACGTTCCACCGCACCATCATCACCTTTCCTCTCCCTTCGCCGACTCCGCCCTCGACTCGCTCCTCATCCACGACCCTCGACCCTCAACCTTCGCATCCCACTTCATCTCCTCGTGCTCCTCCCTCCTCAATCCGTTCTACACCAACCCGCTTCCACACCTCAATAGGACGTCGTCTCGACCCAACGCGCCCTCGCGACCTACGAGCAGCAAGACCCTTCCTTCTCCTCCACTCGTGAAGCCAAGTTCCTGCATGGCATTACGGACGCGTTTGATCAGGGTGATGCCGAGGCGTTCACCGGGAGTGTGGCCGAGTTTGATCGGTGAGTGCTGTCTGTTGCTGAGGAGGAGGAGGATGGGAATGGGCAGGGGCAGACGGGAGGGAAGTGGTGCGAGACGCGGGGCGCTGACTATCCTTCTTTGCTCTTGTTTTCCTGTGATACCTTCCCGTCTGGCCGACCCGCGTTCTAATCCTCGTCTCCTTCTCCGCCCTCATCTCGGCGCCCCTCCCCTCCCCCGTCGCTTCCCTCCCCTCCCGCCTCTTGACTCACCATCACCCACTCCTGATATCTCCTATTCGCCCCCACTCTCACCACAACAGCCTCACCAAGCTCGACAACTGGAAGACGGGCATCCTCCTCGCCATCAAGAGGCAGATCGCCGAGGAGCCGAGCTTGACGTAGATGTGGGCTGTTGGCGAAGCCAGGGGAGGGCTGAGGTGGGGGAAGATTGAGTTGGAGCGTGCTGGATGGGAGGGGGAAGCAGAACGTAGGAGGAGCGAGGAGAGATGGACTTGATTTCGGCGCCGAGCTAGGGTGCGCTATGACCACAGCGATGATTTGTATGATATTGGAATCCTTCTTCTTTAGTCCCCTTCCCTTCGCTGTCCCAGACTCGAGAGTGAGAGAGCCGAGCGAACTGCCCCCTCCGCCGGCGTTCGATCTCGCGAGTCGCTCGAGCCGGTGAGAGCTTGACCTTCGCCTCATCTCGTCTCGCCCTTCTCACGGCTCAGCAAGGAGCTCGGCACACACTACATTGCTCGACCACCAGCCTACAGCCTACCACCACCACTCCGCTACATTCCAGCTCCTCAACAGCAGCGCATCATGGCCTCACGGAACAAACGCCTTGCTCGTGAAGTAGCAGACTGTCAGAAGGACTCGGTGAGCTCTTCTGCTGTCGCCCGCGATAACGTGCTCTAGCTGGGCTTGCAGAGCTGTAGCTGACGCTCCTCCTGCTCGCCTGACCAGGGCAAGAGCGGCATCACCATCCGCCTGGTCGACCCCGACTCGCTGGACAAGTTCGTCGGGACTTTTCCTGGTCCAGAAGGTGTGTTGCTGCTCCCTTACATCCTCACCCGGCTCTGAGCGACAGAGCTGACGACGGCCGCGCCAACAGGAACTCCATACGAGGGAGGGACATATGAGATTGAGATTGAGGCGCCGGAGGGGTATCCGTTTCAGCCGTTAAAGATGAGGTTCATTACCAAGGTGCGTCGCTGGCGAAGGCAAGCAGGACGCGGTGCTGCTGCTCGGCGAGGGTTGGCGGCGAGCAGGGGAAGGAGCTGAAGCTGACAAGGTTTTGCGCTTGCTGCGCTTCGGAGGATAGGTGTATCATCCTAGTGAGTCTGCTGTGTTGTTCCTGCTGCCCTGGAAGAGCACCGGAATCTAGAGCCGAAGCTGACCTTCGCCTTCGCCGAAATCAGACGTTTCGAGCCAGAGCGGGTTCATCTGCCTCGATATCCTCAAGACTAGCTGGTCACCGTGAGTGCGATCGGGTGCTCAGCTGTACGATGGCATGCTCACCGTCCTCGCTCTTCACTCGCTCCCTGCCTCGCCATCGCCGACGCGCTCATCTCGGCGCATCGCTCTTCCTTCGCTTCCCCCTTACCTTCATGCTCACCCTGCTCACCCTGTGATTCTTCATAATATCACTCCCAATCATACGGTCCACCCCCACAGCGTCTTCACCCTCCGCACCTGCCTCGTCTCGCTCCAATCCCTCCTATCCACCCCCGAGCCTAACGACCCTCAAGACGCCGAGGTCGCCAAAGTGTATCTGACGAGCAGGCAGCGGTTCGATGAGACTGCGAGGTATTGGGCTCAGGTGTGTCTTCCTTCCTACTTGGTCGGTCGAAGGATGTGGGAGAGCTCGGCGCGGGCGAAGCTGGAGGTGGCGGGAAGGGCCGGAAGAGAAAGGGAAGGGAGAAGAGGGAGAGAGCTGACCGCACTACTCGGTGGTGGAACAGGTGTACGCCGGCGCTCCTTCATCCTCTACATCACCGAACGGCGCCTCAAAAGGAGAGGACAAGGACGGCCGGAGAGCTGCTCAGCTGGCGGGGATCGATTGGGGTGATGTGACTACGTGAGTCGCCTCTATCTCTCGGTGTCGCTGAATAGATCACATGCATAGCGGGGGAGAGCTGACCGAGACGATTCCCCGTTGCTCGCAGGTTCGCCGAGATGGGATTCGAGCCGAAAAAGGTTATCGAGGTGCTGCAGGTGAGTCTGAGCCTCTGATTCTCTCTGAAGATAACCCTGCCTCATTTGAGCCTCGCTGACCGTCATCTTGCCTGTCACTTGACTGCACTTCGCCACTCGTCCACCTTCCCTCCCCTCCCCTCCCTCTCGCCACCTTCTCCTCTCCCGCTCGCTCCAACAGCTTCTCAACTACCGCGCCGACAATCGGGAACGAGTAGGCCACGAAGCCGTGCTGGAGAGGCTATTCTCCTGAGCTTCTCGGCTAGCTCGGGAGAGGGAGGTCAGATCGGCGCTGGCGAATTTGCAGGGAGGCGGGTGGAGGGGAGACGTACTATTGGGCAGCAGTTGTATTCAACGCCGTCGTACAGGGGCAGCGGCTATGTCGATTGTCGCAGAGCGAGCGCACTCTGAGCGAGCCGATTCGAACGCTTTGCGCCGAAAAAGGGGTCGAGTCTTCTCAGAGAGCTTGCCGGGCTACGAGCGAGCAGGAATGCTATGAGAGTACCGTTTCAGACCGAACGCACTGCAGTGGCGAGCAGCTCCTACCCCAGAGCGCTCCACACAAAGAGCGAGATCTGAGCTCCGCCGACGCTTTCTCGCTTGCACCACTCGTTGCTTCGTCGCCGCCATCGTCGAGAATGCCTTCCAAGGGCACCAAGAAGAAGAAGAAAGCTGCTGTGGCAGCTGCCGTCGATGCTACCGCTGCTCAGTCGTCTACGCCAGCCGCAACGTCTATCCTTACCCCCGGCTCCCTTCGCTACCTCGTCGAGCAGGACGCTGCGACGCCTTTTGTGCCCGGTAAAGGCTGGGTGTTCCAAGTGTTGGAAATCTCAGCATCGAGAGCTGGTGTAGCAGAGTGAGCTTGCACCCCACCTCCGCACGTTGAAGCAGAACGGCTCGCTGACCCTTCTCCCAAGGCTTGTCGTAACCGATGGCGAAACAGCTACGACTGCATTCGCCAACATCAAGGACTACGAACCGACCGAGTCGCATCCTCACCCAGACGGTCCCTTCGCGTTCCGCGAGCACGACTACCTCTTGACCAGGTCGTGGGCTCGTACAGAAGCGTGAGTTCCTTGAACGTTCATCCGAAGCTCTGCTGAATTATGTCCATACAGTGGATTGCGGATCTGCCGTTTCGCGGTGATCTCTGTAGGACCTCATCCTCTTGACAGGACGGGGGACCCTGAGCTATTGACGGCGACACCCGAGTGCTGGAACACGTATGGAGGGCTCGTCCATGGAAGCGATGATGATTCACCAGAAGTCTGCGAGCGAGTCGCTACTCGACTGCGCTCGACCCGCTCTGATTGACTCTTCGCCGAAGCTTTCGCCAGCTTTCGCCGAAGCGACCTCTCCGCGCTGCTGAGGCCATCAAGATCATCAACGGTCTCGGTACGTCTATCTCAGCTCAGGCTAGCTACGGGCGCTGACATCGGCTGTGTACAGTATGGATCATCGAGGATCGGTTCAGCAAGCCCGACATCCAGCAGTTCGTTCTTCCCGAAGTGCTGAAGCTACGAGGGCTGATTGCTGCTGCATTCTTCGCCATTGGGCCCCATATACCTTTCTCCCTCCTCTCTGCGACTCACGCTGAATAAATGATTCGCAGAGCAGCAGAACTTGAGCGCGGTCGTCACCGAGCTCATCCTCGAGCTCACTTACTTTCATCCCACGGTCCAACCATTCGCCGACAGTATGTGCACGACGATGGACCATTTCCTCCTTCCCTTGATGGACGATGACGCTGAATACGAGGCCCTGGAAGCCGTCGTCGAGAGTCTGCCCGAGGCCGTGGAGCGCTTAGCGATAGTCGATCCGCTCCTCCAACGCTTCCGACAGCACGAGGAAGTGCTTGCAAAGCTCGAATTTGGACAGAAGCTATCGCAGAAGGAGCGCAAACGCCTCGTCACGGAGCCTCGCTCGCTCGAAACTTTGGCGCTCGAGATCTCGGAGGAGCTAGAGCCTGAGCATGCGCTGGAAAAGCCCATCACGTCGGCGGGTCTAGCACGTTGGGTGGAGGCGTGTAGACAGCAGGTCAAGGCATATTTTGAGGTGCATTCCTCGCAGCCTGACACTCGCTCGCGCCGGGCTCACCCTGAATCCGCTGCAGATGATGATGCATGGTGCTTCAAGAACGACCGACGTCCGCGCTATCATCAGAACTGTTATCCTCACCGCTCTCGACCGACAACCTCCCGTACGGCAACCCGGAGTGCTTCCCGCTCTCAGCGCTCCACACCCCATTCTCGGCGATGCCACCCCTTTGAACCCTCGTCTTGTCAAGATCCCTCGCCCCGCCGAGGCCATTCAAGCCCCTTCAGCCTCTGCACCATCATTATCACGCACTCGCAAGCTCATTACACCATCACCGAGCGTCGTTCTCGCTCCAACCCCTCGTCCACCTCCCTCTTCCAACGCTCAGCCAAACGCATCCCTCTCCCCACCAACTTCCACCGCCTTGACCAAACCGCTTCCACCACCGACCCCCTCCTCTGCACCTTCCGCCTCCTCAGCGCCGCCAGCGGTCATGCCTCTTCGCGCCGCTTCCTACTTCGCCGACGTAGCTCCCGACTTTGGAGAGTGGACTCTACTCATCGCCGGTCGCGCGCTGAAAGATTGGAAGGCGCTCAAAGATCCCGTTCGCATCGGCGCCGTCGAGACGATGCTCGTCGCTCTTTCTCGTAAGTTGACCCTCGAGTTGGCTCGGGCGATCAACGCTGACCCGCTCCGCTCTACAGATGGCAACTTCGGCGGAGATAATCAGAAGCAGCTGACGGGCAACCATAGCGAGGTATGTCGCGCGCTGATCGCCGACTAGAACTGCTCGAGTCAGCCGAGCTGACCTCTTTCGGCTCGCTCGCAGGTGCCAATTTACGAGGCCAAGGTGCTCGGTGATCTTCGTCTCGTCTATCAGGTGCGCTTTTCCTTGTCGCCCGCGCTGAACGACCGACACTGACGCCACCTTCGCCGCAGATCGACCTCCTCGAGCAAGGCCCCGAGCAGGTCAAGCAGATCCTCCGCATCTGGGGCATCGAACGCCACTCGACTCTCGACGACCGAGTATGGAGCGCCATCTCGAATCACTCGAAGAAGCGAGGTAGCGAGTATCGTCGTCGGTGAGTAGCCTCAGCGTCGCGTGAGGGTCGACGACTCGACGACTTCGCCGCTGACTTTCGCTCGACCACTCGCAGGTGCAACTATCGTCGGAAAGCGCTACAACGAGGTGCCAAGGCTCAGACAACGACGTTACCGCAGTCGTTCCCCATCGTCGACGAGCCTGAAGTCGGACCGCTCGAGGCGCAAGGCTACTCCGAGGCCGAGATGCTCAAGGTCAGTCGAATTCGATGAGGAGGAGGAACGGGGGCTGACCTCCCACTCGCCAACAGCTGCACGACCTCATCGCCCTGTCCAAGTTCGTTCCCTTCTCCAAGGGAGTCATCCGCTCCATTCTGGCTCAAGACGACGACGCTCAGCACCTCTTCAACATGTCGCCACGAGAACGCGAGGTGGTCGACCATCCCTCCTCCAGCTTCATCATCGGTCGCTCGGGAACCGGCAAGACGACCTGCATCCTCTTCAAGATGATCGGGTTGGAGCAGGCGGCCAAGCTTGCGCCAGGGCTCGCGACTCGCGGCAAGCTTCGGCAAGTCTTCCTTACGCAGTCGCCTGTCCTCGCCAGCAAGGTCAAGCTCTACTACCAGTCCATCGTTGCCACCCTCGCCTCGTCCAAGCTCACTGAGGAGGAAGCCAAGGCGCTCGCCCAGCAACGAGCCCTCGCCGCCGAGCGGGAGGATCTCGACGACCTCGAGGACGAGTTGTCTGCCCTCAAAGGCCTTCCATCTCGCTTCTCGGACCTCAAGGACGAGCACTTTCCCCTCTTGTTCTCCTTCGACACCCTTCTCACCCTCCTCGAGTCCGAGTACTCGATCGACTGGGGGACTCGGCGCACGAGCGATGGACAGAAGGCGGCGTTCAAGCGCTACAAGCTCAAGAATTTTGACACCATCGAGCAAGCTGAGGTCGATCTTGACGCAGATGACGATATCCTCGACTCGCTCGAGACGTCAGCTACCTCGTCTCGTCTCTGGGAGCGCTTCGTCGACGCCGAAACGTTTGCCGATTGGTTCGCTTCGTTCGACCAACGTTTGACGAAGGTGAGTCGAGGATGTGAAGCTGTAATCCGCGCTGTACTGACTCTTACGTACATAGGGAGTCGACCCTGCTCTCTGCTTCAGCGAGATTCTCGGCATCATTCGCGGTTCGGAGCTCGCCGTCGAGACGGCCAAGGGCTATCTTTCACGCGAGCAGTACCTCGACCTCTCGGAACGACACTCAACATACGTCTCCCTTCGTCCCGCCATCTACGACATCTTCCTCGCCTACCTCAAGCGGAAGCAGAACGACCTCGACCGAGCCGATCGCACCCACGCCCTTATCCAGGCATTTCGCACAGCTCCTCTCCCAGTTTCGGCTCAGCTCGACTACCTCTACATCGATGAGGCTCAAGACCTGCTCCTAGCCGACTGTAGTATGATCCGCTACCTGTCATCGAATCCGAACGGCTGGCTCTTTGCTGGTGAGCAGCCCCCGCTCGCCGAAGACTCGACAGCCCGCTGACTCTCGACTCTCGACAGGCGACACAGCTCAGACCATCGCTAGTGGCTCCTCGTTCCGCTTCAATGACCTCAAGGCCGCCGTCTATCGCCAGGAGGAGCGTCAAGCCCAGCTCGCCGACCGCAAGCCGGTCGAGTCCAAGCTCTTCTCGCTGTCGCTCAACTATCGCTCGCACGCTGTGAGCGAACAACACTTGGTTCAAAGAGCGCTCTTGCTGACCCCGTCTCTCTGCAGGGCATCACTCGCGTCGGCAGCTCGCTCGTTGACGCTCTGCTTCGCCTCTTCCCCGAGTCGATCGACCGTCTTCCGCCAGAGAAGGGTCTTGTGGAGGGTCCAAGTGAGCTCCAGGCGGCTCTTTTCTGATACAGGCCGAAAGCTGACCGTCCTTGCGCACCCTCAGAACCGATCTGGCTGCTCAGCAGTGAGGACCCCGATGCGGGCGACGACCTCACCTCGAACTTCCTGTTTGGCGAGGCAGGATCGGCTGTCGAGTTTGGTGCAGAGCAGGTGAGTCTATACTGTACCGCGACGATGATCTCGAGGCTGCTGCTGACGCTTTCCGCTCTCCGTCAGGTCATTCTCGTTCGCAACGAAGCAGCACGAGAGAGCTTGCGCAAGAAGACGGGAGACGTCGGGCTCATCATGGGCGTCGACTCACATCCAAGCATGAGATCGCCGCCCCAATTCAGCCGCTGACGAGTCTGCTGTCTCTCACTTGCCGCAGGACCATCGCCGAGTCGAAAGGTCTCGAGTTCAGTGAGGTCTTGCTCTGGGATTACTTCGCCGATAGCACTTCGAGGTCAGTCAAACTCTTCCTCCGATGTGAGCCGAGACCACTCGCTCATCTAGCTCTTGACCAACAGCGCTGCCGACTGGCTCATCTTGAACCTCTGGAAGAGCGGCCAGGGAGTTCCCGCCTTCGACACCGTTCGCCACGCCTCCATCGGACAAGAGCTTCGTTACCTCTGTGCGTCGCCTGATCTCCTTCTTCCCGCCGCTCGCACTGACGCTCCCCTCGCCCAGACGTCGCCGTCACTCGCGCTCGCAACGTTCTTTGCATTGTCGACCGAGATCGCACGGGAGACGCCATGAGGAGCTACTTCGAACATCTCGACCTCATTAGGACGATACGCCCCGGAGACCCAATCCCCATCCTCGCCGCCGCTTCATCGTCGGAAGCGTGGCTCAAGCAAGGCCGAGCTATGTACGGACGCCGACTCTACCGCCAAGCAGCTCAGTGCTTCCGCAAGGCCGGCGCCAAGCTGGAGGAGGCTATCGCCAACGCCTGCGAAGAGCGGAGGAAGGCCAAGGCCGCTTTCCGCCTCGCTGGTCGCTCCACCACCGCCGTCGTTGCCTCCTTCGCTCGAGTCGCCACCCTCTTTCGCGACTGTGCTCAGCTCGCTGGCAAGTCATCCTCACAGCGCGCCAAGCTCTACGTAGTATCAGCCGAGCTGTTCCTCTCCGCCGACCGTCTCGCCGATGCTGCCGGCGACTACGAGCAGGCCGGGGAGTTCGACCGCTCGGCGTTGCTCTTCCTCCGCGCCCGCATGATTGAGGAGGCCGTTCGAGTCGTCAAGGCGCACATCACCGAGGTGGAGGACTCTACTCGAGCTAAGGTCTTCTACCCTGCTCGCCTGTCGTATCTCAAGCGCGGCAAGATCGAGTCGGCCAAGTCCCTCTTCACTACCGACGAGGAGCTGCTAGCCTTGTGAGTCGTCCTCCGCTTGGTTCTTCTTGTACCGCGACACTTACACTTTCGATTTCGTACCACAGCGCCGAGGATTACGGCTTCGACGACGTACAGCGCGAGCTTCTTGTCGCTCTCGGTCGCTTCGAGGAAGCCGCTCAGCTCGCCATGGACGACGGTCAGCTACGAGTCGCTGCTACGCTATACTCAAAAGCAGGACGTCAAGCCTCGAATGTTATGGCCGCTCGTTGCTTTTCCGAGCTGCTTTCGCAGCGTGAGTCGATCTCAAGTCCCCTCATCCCCGACCTCCTCGCTGACCCGGCGCCACCGTTTTACAGAGCTCCCGTTTGGATCCTCGGACGACTGGACCGACGAGAAGCGCTTCACGCAAGCATCCGAGATGCTCAAGGAGACGTCGTCGGTGCTCGACGCCATCAAGGAGCCGTTCGATGGCGAGCAGGAGCTTCGCAAGGAGGTCAGTCTCGAGAGACCGTTCATGCTATGAATTACTGACCCTTTCCCCTTTTGCTAGATCTCCATGTACCAGCTCGTCACCTCCAAGGACCTCGTCTCGCTGCGAACGCTCGGCTTCGAATGGAAGGAAGAGGACAACCTCGCCCACGCCCTCAACTCGCTCGACGCCGCCCTCTCCGAGATCCCCGACTTCAGCTACACCTCTCTCGACCACATCAGCGCCTACATCAGCGACGTCGAGACGTACAGCTCTCTCGTTCGACGCCTTCTCAAGCAGGGAGGCAAGCTCGACATCGCCGAWGCGCCAACRCAACGCCTGCTGGGCCTGCGTCAAGCCGACAGCGGCGAGAAGCTCGAGCTCTCCRWCATCAAGGTTCTCCCTACGTCGCCTCTCTTCCTYCTCCTCCCCAAGCCTGGACAAGGCGAGGAGAAGGAGGCGGCACGTCTCGTGCCGGTCGCCGTTCTTCGCCCTCTCGCCTCTCGCTTCCTGGCCAAACGCTTAGACGACTTCCTCTTCCTCACCTCCAACTCGCTCAGCAAGGCTCGAGACCTTCGGCCGCCATGCTTCGCCTTCGCAACGGCTTCCTGCACCCATCCACAATGTGACCGACTGCACGTCTCGCCGGGCAATCTCACCGAGGCTCGATTCCAATCGCGACTAGACGTCCTTTCGGCTGTCCTTCGGATGACTGCAGCCTTCGACTTTGTCACTAGCATCCTCGGCGAAGGAGCGGATGGGGCGGCTCGGCGGGCTGAGCAAAAGTGAGTCGCTCAAGCCCGCTTTCCTCGCATGATCATCTGCTAACAAACATTTTCGAGAACAGTAAATGGCTCGACATCCTCTCCCTCTCTCTTCATCCTCCTCACGCCTTCTCGGGAGCGTCGGGCGAGGCGCTCGACCGCAAGAGGGAGGGCGACTGGCTCCTCACCACCGCACGCATTGCCCGCCGCGCCGAGGACGCTCTCCTTCGTATCCCATCGACCATCGGCTCCGCCATCCTCCCCAAGTGGACTCGCTTGGCCATGYTGGCCTCCGACATCTCTCCCGCCTCCTTCTCAGCGCTCGGCAGCCGCATCCCTCTCGTTACGAGCAAGAATCGCGACTTGCAGTACCACCACGGTCGGTCACAGCGTCCGGTCACTCAAGGTCTCGTGTTATGGCTGCAGCTTAAAGCCGACGCTCCCATCGTTTGGCAACCGCTGCAAGGGATTCTGAGCGTCGTCGAGTCCGTCTTCGCCTCCCCACGGTGTAGCTCGGAGCTGACAAGGTTTTTACTCTTGCAGACACATCTCTAACTATCACCTTCCATTCGACGCCACCGCTCTCGTCGAACTGCTCGAGGATCTCGGCGCTCTCGCAATCCTTTCGGCGGCGACCAAATCAGGCTCGTTGGACGATCCTTGGTGTTGGAACGAGCTGCTCTTACCGCGATCCGTCATGCGCCGACTCATTCGCTTCGTATCGAGCCGTGATGTTGTCGACTTTCCGTGCGTTCCGCTCTCCTGCTTCGTGGCTCGGCGCCGAGACGAGCGAAAGCTGATCTTCTTTTCCAGTCAACGCCTCGTCAACGACTTAGTCAACAAGGTCATCATCCGCGTCCTCAGGTCTTTGCTCGCAGTGGTAAGTGAAGATCTCTTCTTCGTTCACCGATACCAATGCTGACGCTTCGACGTTGTCCAGCTCTCAAGAAGGCGTGGAAGACTGCTCAGGAGGACGTTCTCGAGCTCGCTGGAGACCTGATGACCTCGGGCAGGTCAGTCCGGCTGCTCACCTACTTCTAGCGATGTGCCCTCGCTCATTAGCGGCCGTTCACTCTCGCAGCAAGCTCCAACACGCCCTCGCCGCCGTCCTCGGCAATCTCAAAGCCTCCGACCCCCTCATCATCGCCTCGACTCCCGCAAAGCTTCGCGCTCGCTTGGAGCAGCTCCTTCCCTCTTTCGAGAAGCGGAGGGGTGGTTCGCCAAGCTCGAGGCCCTCGCCCTCAAGTCCGTCCCCCTCAATCAGCACGGTCCCGAGCTCGCCGAGCGAATGAGGATCGGCGTCAAGGGAGCTCTGACGATGCCGAAGGAGCGTAGTCGTAGCAATGGCGAAAAGGAGAAGCCGAGATTGGGGCGCTTGGACGACGATGAGGATGACGACGAGGTGGAGGAGTTGGCGGAGGCGCTAGGACGTCTTAGAGCTTAGCTTGGGCATTAGCGGAGAACATTGCAGAGACAGTGAGGCGAGCAGTATGTTGCTGTAGATTATTGCATTGATCTTATTTCGACCGACCTCGACTGCTGTGGTTGAGAGGAAAGCGAATCGGACGTCGGCGCTCGCAGCCTCTCGTCGCCTCGGGCTTCGCACCTCCATAGAGCGTTGAGGCTCGAGTATCGTGCAACCGGTTCTTACCTAGCATCAAGAACAGTGCCCCAAGAAAGTCGTAACACGCCTGCACCGAAAGCGAACCACTCGAACTGCATCTCCCGCAACTCCACCGTCTATACTCCTCCTCCTCAGCAGCCTGCAGGCTCGATCAGGCGTACCTCGCCAGCATGTCGCTCAGCTGTATTGAGAGGGACCAGTCAGCTTTTGCCGCGAGAAAGACAGCTCGGCGAACTCACCTTGAGGGCTCCCTGCCTCAAAGCCACCTGCACGTCATCCAAGCTCTCGATGCCCGTCTGCTCCATGATCGTCCTGACAGCGTCGCGAGCTCCAGCCTCGAGTCCTCCGAGGCCGTTGGCGCCGAGGATCGAGTCCTCCATGTCCTGCGCCTCGTCGTCGTCGCGGCCGTAGTACTGGTTCGAGGAGATGGCGGTAGCGCCGTTGAAGGACTGGAGACGCTGTTGCGCTTCCCGAGCCGAGTTGGCGTCGTAGGCGCCGGTTTGGTGGTACATGTCCGAAGAGATTCCTGCGGTCGGCGACGAGGTCAGCTTCGACGGTCGCAAGACGCTGAGCACCTGCAACGCACCTTTCTGGTTTCCGAAGTTCTTGCGAGCGTAGTCAGAAGTTGGCTCTGTGTGGGAGGGGAGCATCAGCTTCGGCGACGTCGACGCGGCGAATGAAGAAGCGAGGACTCACCTTCGTAGTCATCGGCGATACCCCTTGATCTCCTCTCGGCGAGCTTGGCCTGCTTAGCCGCCTCCTTCGCCGCCTCCTCTCCACTCATACCCTGAATCTGCCCAAAGCCCAACCGCTTGAAGCCCATCCCCAGCCTCTCGGTCTCAATGCTATCCCTCTTGGCCTTGCCGTTGCTCTCCGACTTCGATCCATAACCTCCACGGGTAGCAGCCGACTTTGCTGCTGCAGCGGAAGCCGCCTCGGCCGCCTCGCGCTCCTGCCGCTCATCGTAACCGAGCTTCTTGATGCGCTCCTCCTCCTCGCGAGCCTTGCGCTCGGCTTCCTCGAAATTGACGACTCCACCCTTCTTCACGCCGAGCTTTCCGCGCCCGACGGGACCAGAGCCGGCGGTCGAGCCCGAGATTGTTCGAGCGCCGAGTGTCATCTTGGGCCGAGCGGTCGAGGTGGTGGAGGAAGCGGAAGAGGTGGTGCGAAGTGAGGAGGAAGTGACGGTACGAGGAGCCGCGGGTGCGACAGTCGGGGTGGATGCGCCCGAGTTGAGTACGGGGGAGGCGCCGGCAGAAGAGGAGACGCGAGGGGAGGAAGGGCGGGAGCTGAGGGGAGTGTTGCCGGGCGAGAGGCCGAACTGGATGAGAGGAGGGGTAGCAGAAGGAGGGGCAAGAGCCTTCTTAGCGGCGGGTGGTGCATCCCAGGTGTCAAAGAAGTCGCCGTCGTTGCCTTCGGGGACGGGGGCCTCTCCTTGTCCAGCAACGCCCTCGACGTAGACCTTGCCGGGTCCGAAGCGCTTCTCGTCCTCGGCGGAACGCTTGGCGAGCTCCTCCTTGTACAGTCCGGCGGCGCGCGAGAGGTACTTCTCCTTGGTGTCGTGCGAAGTCGACCCAGAACCAGGGTGACGGGCGAGGAAGTCGGCGAAGGAGGCGTTGCCGCCGACCTTCATCACTCGCAGCTCCCTCCACTTCCAGATATCCATATTGGTAGAGCTGTAGGGGAGCAGAGTGTGTCAGTCGAGCCGTCGCATTCATTCCACGCACGCAACGCGCGGCGCCGTCTTTCGAGTGCAGCAGCTCACCGAACGAAGGTGACGTGGACTCCAGCGTTACGGTGCACACTGATGCAATGCAGGCGGTCAGCAGAGCTCTCCAAGCCGAGCAAGTAGCAGCTCACCTCGAGCAGTCGAGACAGATGTAGACTCCGAACGTGACTGAGGACCAGGTGGGGTTCTGTAGGGGTGCAGCTCGTCAGCAGCAGGCTCACGCGTAGCGTGCACCAGATCAGCTCACCTTGGCCTTGCAGTCGAAGCACATCTAAGCACCGGGCAGCCGCGAGACGAGATCGAGGTCAGCAAACAAGTCCTTGAAGCAGCGCTCTCGGCACAGAGCTGCTGCAGCTGAGCAGAGCGTACCTTGTTGGCCTTTTGCGAGCGCAAGACGGCGAAGATGGCATCGCGCTCCTTGGAATTGGCGCTCATTTTGAGGGAGAGTTGGAGGCGAGAGGGAGGGAGCGCGCGGTCGAGGCTGTTGCGCTGTAGTGAAGCGAGCAGGTAGGCGCGTCAGGTGACCCGGAAGGTATCCTGTAGTGCTGTATGAGTCCTGCGAGCTGAGGCGGCGAGAAACGAGCGAGAGGTTGGAAGGAGAGAGCCAGCCGGCGAGTCGCCTTCGACGTGTGCGATTCGGTCGAGGCCTTCACTCAAGCTGGGACGGGGTCGAGGATGAACATGGCTTGCCAGAGAATACCAAAGGGGGTGAATGACCCTGATAGAAGCACGACTACACAAACCCCGTCTACAGAAGGCTGTCCCATCCGCTCGCTCCTCCACCCTGCGAAGCTCCCGCCGAAGGAGCAGCGAAGAGGGAATCCTGCCTCTTCTGCGCCTGCATCTGCGCAATCGTCATCTTGGGACCCGCTCCCGCCGCTGCAGCAGCAGGCTTGCTCGACGACGCTCCTCCAAAGTCGCCAAAGAGGTCCGAGAAATCGGATGCTGCCTTTGGCGCCGGGGCGGCGGCGGGGGTAGCTGGCTTCGCAGCCGAGAAGGACGAGGTCTGGGGCTGGAGTGCTGGTCGGGAAGGCTGAGCTTGAAGAGGTGCAAAGTTGGACATGGGGGCGGCCATGGGTGCAGGGGGAGGGGCAGCCATTGTCGGCCGAGCGGGTTGGGCGTTGAGCAGGTCGAAGACGTTTTGGTTGGCTTTGGCGGGCTGAGCAGGTGCAGCAGCGACGGGAGCAGGCGAGGCGGATTGGAAGTCGTCAAAGTCGTCTGCGGCAAGGCGAGGTCAGCATTGTCGAGCGAAGCAGGGTCGGCTCCGACTCACCATCGAGGTTGGCGGCGGGCATGGTGGCGGCAAACTTGGGAGGAGGGGTAGGCTGCTGCTCATCATCGTCAAAGTCAAAGAGGTTGACCTCGGGCGCGGGAGCAGCGGGCTTGGGAGGAGGAGGAGTCGGCTTGGAGGCCGTTCGTGTTGGCGCCGAGGTTCGGCTCGAGCTGTTGCGCGACGACGAGGCGTGCCCTCCACCGCCGCTGGATCCTCCTCGACGGTCCCCATCCTCCCACTCTCCAGCATCGTACTCCTCGAACTCTCCAGCCGGAGCGCGCGAATCCGAGAAGCCGCCTGACGAATGGCCTCCTCCTCCTCCGCCTGTTGCAAGGGCGGGCGTTAGCACGAGACTGACGGCAAGTGGACGAGCTGCATCACTCACCAGATCCTCCCTCCATCGAATCCGACCCGAACCCTCCGTACCTCGAGCCTGTAGCCGACGTGAAGCTAGGACCTCCTCCCCCTCCTCCGCCGAAGCCGTCGTTTCCAACTCCCGTGTACTTGTTGCGGTTCTGCTTGGCCTTCCTCCGCTCCTGGCGCACGCGGTCCAAGTCGGAAAGCAGCTCAGCAAGCTCCTTCGAGCGATTGCGGACTGTAGAGGGGCAGGGAAGTGAGCGAACGGCACGCGTCTCGCGAGACCGAGAAAGGGAGCTCACCGTTGATACCCTGGTCCTTGGCGTTCTCGTCGGTGTAGTGGAAGTTGCGCAGGACCTTGATGAGACTGAGATGCGATCGTGCATCGTCAATCACTCGCTCGGAGCCGTTCTTGACCAAGTATCTGCGAGGCGGGGAGAGCAGCGTCAGCGCGTCGGTTTCGGCCGTCGGTGGCAGCAGCGCGGGTAAGTTCACTCGAGGAGGACGAGGGCCTTGTAGATTTGACGCCATTGCCTGGCTTCCTTCTCGGTGAAGCGGGCGTAAATGCAGGGCATGATCTCGTTGAACAGTTGGCTGAAACGCGGAAGGCAAGAGCGTTAGCGGGGCCGAGGCAGCTTGTGCGGGCTGTGCAGGATCAGGCGTACAAGTTGAAGGTCCTGTATGTGAATGTAAGAGGTCAGCACGGGCTTCAGCGGAGAGCGCGGGCGGACGGGTTGCTTACGACTGGGCGATGTCCTGCATCAGAGTCGAGCTCGCTCCCCTGTAGAGAGGACGAGGGTCAGCAGCTCGCTCTACAGCTGTAGCTCATCTTTCCACGCACCAAGGGTCATCGTTGGTAGCCTCGCGGACCTTGGACTCGATCTCGGACAGGTTGAGGACGATGTTCTTGGCCTGTAGTTCATCGTACGTCAGCTCTGAGGCCAGCAGCAGCGGACTACACAGCTCACCTTGTTCACAGTGCTCTTGATATCGTACATCGTGATCTCCTGTAGGCGGGAACAGCGCGCGCATGTTGTGAGCGACGTGGATGAGAGGCTCGCGCGCTCTGTAGCGGTGCAGAGCAGATACGAAGGCTGTACATACCGACGCCTGCTTGGCGAGCACCTCAACTTGATCCGCGAGCCAATTCATCGTGAGCGAGAGAAGACGAGTGAAGTGAAGAAGAGAGAGTCGCGCCTCTCGTGAAGAAGTCCGGGTGTGAACAGAGCTGGGGAGAGCCGAGAGTGTTGTAGGGGTGTCAAGAGGTACACAAAAGCTCCTTGAGACCCCTCTGTCACCTCAGCTCGAGCTTGCGAGTGAACACTAAGCGCCGAGCTTCGCATGCCGGTCGCCGAGCTCGCTCGAGGGCTTGTAGTGTCAAGGAAAGCTCGTTCGGTGATCGAAATTACCGTATCATGTCTGTCGCACTCTTCTGTTGAGCTTCGCTCTCTACGTACTCGCTCAAAGCGAAGCTTCGCAGCTCAATGCCGAAGCCGAGCAGTAAACCGAAGGCTGGGTGGTTGCAAGTCACAAAATAACGTCACAGCATGTAGCAAGTGAGTCACCTATGTTAGAAGAGAGTAAGCGAGAGGTAAGGGACCGCAAACAAGAGCGCAAGGACTCACTAAGGCTCGAGGAAGCGCTCCCAGCTCTCCAGGCCACTTCGCTCGCCCTCCCGTCCCAAGCGGTACTCGAGCGACCCTCCTCGAACATACATCGCGTCTTTGATCTCTTCCAAGCTACGCACTACCTCTTCGCTCATCTCAGCATCACCGATGAGCTCGACAGACAGCTGACGAAGATCTGCCACGCTCAGCGCCCCCTCGGCGAAGGCTACGACGAGAGCATGGAGGGCACAGCGTTGCCATGTGGCGAATCGTTCGAAGCTCTTCTGATGATCTGCACGATCTCCGACGTGAAGAGTTGCGAGAGGAGCTGGTAGTAGCTGGAGAGCGGCTCGGAGGAGATGCCAAGGGCACTCGACATGGGGATAAAGGCGGAGGTGTTGCAAGGAGGTGAAGCTCTCCCAGGGGAAGTTAGCCTCCCAAGTACGAGGGTGAAGGCAGTGAGCTGCGGCGCAAGGAGCGCGAGAGCCTGGTGGAAGTGATGCTGAGCGCTGCCCATCTTGCTGTATCCGCAGGAGTATCCTATAGCGAGACGTCGAAGGAAAGGGAAGGTGCTAGGATTGAGCCAGGTGCTCCAGTTGGGGATAGTGTCGGTCATGAGGAAGGGGTCGATCAGAGAGAGGTTGGTGAGCGATGGAAAGCGAGGCGGGCTGGCGAAGGAAGGGGGAGGCGTTTGAGGCCCGGGGTAGCGCTCTAACTTGTCGGTGAAGTTGCACCAGCGGAGGCATTGCGTCTCGAGGCCCAGCTCTGCGCAAAACGGACGAGGTCAGCTCAGCTCAGTCTCGGCGTACAGCTCGGCGGAAGAGAACTCGCCTCCAAGGGCTAGCATGTCCTCTGTTCGTACCGTCACGCATGCCAGCCTAAGCTCCTTTACAGCGGTCGGTATCTTCAACTCCGCGATCTGAGCTGGACCGAGCTCCTCTTGCACCTCACTCCACCACTCGTGAGGGCCGAGATGAACTCGCCTGACCGCCTCACGAACTCCTTCGACCGACAGTGCCCTGATAGCGTGTGTCGAATCCTTGACGAATAGCTCCTCGTGTAGCTCCCTCTGCGCCCAAGGGGTCCAGCTCGAATGAACGAGCGAGCAGGCGAGTAGCAGCTCGTAGCGCTCTTTGTAGGTGCCCCAGCCGACGACGGGTAAGGCGAGCTTCAGAATGTACCCGACGAGCTCGATTAGAAGATTCGGCTTCGTCCTCTGCTGAAGCAAGATAGCCGAAGAGGTGGGCGACATGGTGAGCTCTGAGAGCGAGAAGAAGCGAGGGAGCTTCGAGAGGGTGAGAGGCGAGTGCAGCGTAGTTGTAGGTGACTAGTGAGCTTCCGGCGAGTTGCTAGGATGCTCCGAGTCCAGTGCGCGAGTCGAGAGCTGAAGACGAGAAGACGGCGGAAGAGGAGGAGCGAGAAATCGAGCTCAGCAAGGCCTCGAGTCAGAATTGAAGCGCGAGGTCCGAGCTCACAAGGAGGCTCCGAGTCGAGGAAAGGCTGCTCGAGCTCCAGCTTATACTTAAGAGCGAAGAGCGACTGGGGGCAGTGCAAGTCTGACATGTCAGCCGCCTCAACTCCACTTCTCGACGTTCGGCATGAGACGGCCGAAGGAACAGCGCTGTAGCGAGAGCCCCACAGAAGAAGATCCTCGTGACCGAGTGTGATACCGACTATCGTATCAATTGAGTCCTCTCGTAGCCTCGTGCAGCTACCATCACATCGACCGAGGCCTCGGGACTGGATCCAACCCGAGCAAGGCCTTCGTCGCAGTTCGTCGCTCGAAATAGCATGCACGGGAGTGCCCTACGAGTGGCGATTTGTGACTCTTCCATTGATGTTCTATTGTCTGGTACGCTATGAGTGACTGTAGGAGAGGGTGCCCGAGCAGCAGAGTGGTCTTGCCTTCGCCGCGAGAATCGCCGAGCGAAGTCTGGAGGCAGCCGACTTGCAACAACGCAGAAAACCTTTGGCCGAGGTGTAAGATATCCCCGAAAGGGATTCTCGGCTCTCGCTTCTGCGGACCCGATTCTGTGGAGCATAGAATTCTCTCGCTTCGGTTTCAGACGTTCGGCGCCAGCCCTGGCTGCCTCAGCGCCGGATCTTCCTTCCCGCTCTGCAATCCAAGACAGAGACGCAGGCATCACAAGCGGGAGTCCTCTTGATTAAGACCTGTGGTGATGGCGTGGTTGCTGGTCGGCTCTGCACTCAGCCAAAGCGCCCGTCCAGCCGAGCCGGCAGGCCAGCGCCGAGCACGAAGTTGACTCCCTCCTGCGCGAGTGTGCCAGGCTGCATCCCGATCATGCCCATATCCCGTCCCATGCATTGGTTTTGGACTCTGATCTAAATCTGCCTCAGGAAACGAGGCGAGCCTTTCGAATTCGAATTTCCTGACCACCGATCCCACCTCCTTCCTCTGTGCTTCCCGCTCTTCCACCTCTTGCTCTCTTCAGCTACACTCGCACCACCACCCTACACAAACCATGCTGTTCTATAGCGCGCCCCTCCTCATCGCTGCTGCGTCTCTCGCTGCTGGCATGCGCATCGGCCCCGAGTTCCGCCCGAGCCTTGCAGATCTCGTCAAGCGCCAGCGTGAGCCTGCGGTCCTCGACGTACACCCGAGTAAACTAGAGCTCTTTACTGACCCGCTTTTGATCTGCAGCTAGCTCCCAACCCGCTTCGCCTGTCACCTGCCCCTCGGGGAAGTTCAACGACGGTTCGTCTCCTTCTCTCGGCAATCTTTCCCCTGCCTCAACAGCTGACCCAATGCTCGTGTGATAGGGACCAACAAGGCGTGCAAGGACTGCTCGGCTTCGGGACAACCGCACTCCAACACCTGCACCGCCACCGCCGCTTTGAGCTGGTGAGTCGGCCGAGCACTCGACATTGGCCGAGCTTCTCATCTCGTTGAGCGTGTCATTGACTACTTCTTCTCACAGCAAGGATAAATGGTTCCTCTACAACGGGGCATGCGGCTCCTCTTGCCCCTCGTCTACCTGGACTAACGGTAGGCCTACTGCTCCGAGCGACCGAGTGCCGAGCCCGACTGACTTTTTGCACCGTTGTTGCACACTACAGCCGCTGCCAACGCCTGTGTCGCATGTACCACGGTCGATCCTGACGCGGCGACGTGCACCTCTACCGCTGCCACTTCCTGGTGAGTCCAGCTCGACGGCGACCAGACTTCGTCCTCTCGTCCCTCCCGCTGACCCTTTTCGCCTGGATTCTACAGCACGACCAAGTTCTTGAGCAATGGGAAATGCATTGACCCCTGCGCTGATGGTCAATTCGGAGACGGTGAGTCCTCTCGGGCGCCTCGAGCGGAGCTGAACGAGACATACGATCGCCGAGCTGACCTTTTCGCTTTCCTGCGTCTGCAGTTCCGTCCCACACTTGCAAAAACTGCGTGGATGTTAACGCTGTCACCTGCACGGCTACTGCTTCGACCTCATGGTAGATTGACCTCCCTTTCCTCGCCTCTGCTTCCTCGTTGGGGCTCGGTCGGCAACTCGGCGATGGCTGAGAGACGAGCTGACGCGGTCGTCGTCCCTCTGCAGCAAGACCGCCTTCTACCTTAACGGAGCGACCTGTAGCAGCTGCTCGGTCTTCCCCGACGCGGCTACCTGCAACTCGGCTGGCGCTCTCAGCTGCTCGACCAGCGGAAACTACGCCGTCAACGGCGTCTGTGTCGCTGGGACCGCCTACGCCCTTTTTCCCGGCTGGTCGTTGCTCCGCAGGGTACACTGGACAGACTGGTACGGCCAAGACCAATCCTACCAGACCTACGACAGTCTTGACTCCAGTACGAAGCATCACCTTCCCTTGCTCCTTCGGCGTTGAGCTGACGACTCCCCTTTGCAGCGCAAGGCGCCTACTATCCTCATGCCCAGTGCCAATCTTTCTGTGGGACCAATGACGCTACTACCCTTTCCAACACCCCTTGGTCGGACAGCTACAGCTACTGCGCCTGCACCGCTCCTGATGCAGCCGAGCTCACCACCTACAACTTTGGCTCCTCGAGCGTTGCCCAGCTCATGGGCACATGTGCCGGACTCAATAGGGGTAGTAAGTCCAGCGCCTCGCACCTCCACGATCTCTGGGTTCTCCCCATCCCCCGCCAGACTGGCTGTAGCGCTCGGCAAAGAAGCAAGCTGACCGTCTTCGGTTTGCAGTCGACTCCTGCGTTGATGTCGCCTTCGCCGGCGGTTCTTGCATCCGTATCAGCGACGGAAGCAACTGCGACAGTCTTTAATAGGCGCGCGCCGCGGTCTTCTACATCTCTCCTCGCCATCTCGGTCCACTTTCGGCTTCCCCTTCCTCACTTCTTCCGGCTCTGTGGAGCTTCGGCTCAGATATGCAAACGGTGTACTAGTGAACTGCAACAAACGGGAGTGCTTAGTTCTTTGAGCGGGAGGGCAGCGTGCGAGAGCCGTTCGAACCCTCGGCGCTCGGCGAAAGGTCAGCTCGGTGTCTCCTCGCCGCAGCAGCGGAGTCAACAAGTAGTCCAACCCTCTCGCCTTCACTCCGGGCGTGTGGTCTGGAACGGTACAGGCTCCGGGCGTGTGGTCTGGAACGGTACAGGAGCAGAGTGAGAATTTGTAGCCCCGCCATCGAACGCGACGGCAGCTGCTCGTGTCGACTCAGCCGAGGTGCATCTCCAAAGCTCTGGGTAGTGGCTTCTTATCAAGTCAGATGGTCGGCCAGAAAATGGTCAGCTCGGAGATCTGTCGATGCTCTCGCTCGCGGCTCTCTCTAGTCCGATTGGCCCTCTCGCAGCCCGTCGCCGAAGTCAAGTGAAGCAAAAGCGAGCGTCGAATCGTTCTAGGCACCCTACAGAGCACTATCAGAAGCGTCGGTCCATCACCTGTAGCGGAGGAGAAGAGTCAGTGATACATACGAGCTCAAGTGAAGCAGAGACGACTCACCACGGCTCGAAGAAACGCTCCCAAATCAGCAGCTCGCCATCTCCCTCCCATCCCACGCGGTTCTCGAATGATCCCCCTCGCGCCTTCATAGCTTGATGCAGCTTCTCCACAGTCTCAGCCAACCCCGTTTTCGTATACTCCGCAACCCGCTCCACCGACAACACTTTGAGTCGCTCAACGCTCGGCGCTGCCTGAGCGAAGACCTCCATGATGGCTCCCAGCGCCTGCTCGTGCCAGGGCACCTCCTCATGATATTTCTTATTCGTCGGCCTGATATCGCCGACGCGCAGTACGGAGAGGGAGCTTGGGACGCTTTGGAGAGCGACTCGGAGGAGGGGGGCCAAGTGGTAGAAGCGCGGATAAAGCGCGAGCCTGGAGAGCCCGGTGAACTGGACCCATGGGAAGTCGGGAGTGGTGCCAAACTCTGCTCCGCCTTGTACGAGCGAGAAATGGGTAATTTGAGGGGCGAGTGAGGAGAGAGCTCGGATGAAGTCCTCCTCGTCGCCGAACTCTTCGAGGTCAGCCGTGAGGCCGACAGACAGGCGGCGCAGGAGAGGAAAGTGAATGGGGTTCAACCAGTGAGTCCAGGCCGGGAAGACGCGAGGGAAGAGGTATGGGTCGAGGAGAGAGAGCGTGGAGAGCGAAGCGAAGTGAGGGAGAGATGGTGGAGCGCGGAGGGCGTAAGGTGGGCCCCCGGAATGGCCGAGGTCGATCCAGCGCGAATGCAGGACCTTGAGCTCTGGAGGTAAGTGTTATGGTCAGCTGGCGCTCGCCGAAAGCTCGCGGCCAATGCTGAGCATAGGGTCAAACGCACGAGCAAGTGACGGCAGGTCCACTACGTCGAGACGCAGATTTGAGACGACCAGTCTCTGCGCACTTCTCGGCAGCTTGGCTAGCGTAAGATCGAGGTCGTCCAAGTCGTCGCTGTCGGACCGGCCGTCTCCGCCGAGATGCACGCGCTTCACCATCTCCCAAGCTCCCTCGACCCTCAACGCAGCAGCAGCACGATTCGGATCTCTCGCAAACAGCTCCTCGTACAGCTCCTTCCTCGCCAGCGCCCTCCAAGTCGAGTTGACGAGCGAGTAGGCGAGCAAGAGGTCGTAGCGTTGTCTGTAGGTGCCGAACGAGACGACGGGGAGAGAGAGCTTGATGATGTGGTGCAGGATCTCGGTGGGGAGTGGTGGGATCATCTCGTGCTGTAGCGAGCCGGGCGAGCGGCGAGACGAGGAGGAGAGCTTCGAGGTCAAGGGAGTGAGATGCGCTTTTGGAAAGCCTCAGGAGGACGTGAGAGGCTGGAAGTGAAGATGTGTAGCCGAGTAGCGAGCTTGGGTTCCCTAGTGCTTCCCTGCGAGTCGAGAGCTGCGAGACAAGGTGATGGCGAGAGAGCAAAGAGCGACTTGAAGCTTGAAGCGGCGGGCTGCTCGTCCCAAGTTGAGAGGAGGTGTGACGCAAATGCTCAGCACCAGCTCGGGCACATCGCGGATAAGTTGGAAAGTCTCTCATTGCTGCCAATACCCTGCAAGAGCCCTCCTCGGCGCCTCTGCCGCCTCTCGGCGTTCGCTCGTCGCCGCCCGGCTCTTGCTCGTAGGCGCAAGACCAACTGCTGAGGTTGCAGACGTCTTTCCTCCCCTCTAAACAATCCACACAAGTATCTATCACGCCTCTACCGCCCCTCAAGCGCTCCATCTCTCCCTCAGCTCCATCTCCGAGATCCCCGTTCGACGGCTTTGGCGAGCGGTGAGGGAGGGCACGTGGTGCCCGAGACTGTTTGTGTGCTCTGTAGCAAATCCTGAAGCACTGTTGAAGGCGCTGGCGACGTGCAGAACTTTCGCAATCCCCCGCTTGTGCTGGGAGCGGTGGAAGTAATCAGCTCGGGCACGTCGAGGGCGAGATGAAGGGGCTGCCGCTGCGACTCACCTCGAGGTAGGCGCGGGCTGCGAGTACGACCTGTTCCATACATATGTACAAGTGAGTTGGAGAAGGGCAGACGGAAGTATCAGCATCGGGTAAAGCCAGCCATGTCGAGCCTTGGAGTTTGCTCGGCGCAAACTTGAAAGTGGTAAGCGACGAGATGAGCAAGGCGGAGGCTTCTTCTTGACACAAATTGCCTTGACCATCTCGTGAAGAAAAGGATCTGAAAGCAAAGTAGGTCAGTCACAGATCATGGGCCTGACCGGACTTCTGTTGCAGCTTCACCACTTAACACGAAGAGCTGACGAACGCGGAAGGCTGGAGGGTCAGCCAGATCTCTGACCCTCAGACCTACAGAGCACATTCTTACCATTGTGATCGGTCGGCAGTCTGTGACTAGACCGTACAGATGGCGGTAGAGTACCTCCCTCTTCTCCAACTTGAGTCCCATTGGATGGCCTTCGTGCGCGGCTTTCAGAAACTTGAGCTTCTCCACTGCTTCCTGAGCTAAGGTGTCCCATTTTGCTCCCTCTTGCTTCGACCTAAAGTAAGGTTTCGGGAGGGTGTACAGCTCGACAAATTCGAGAGATTTGCCGATGAGCTCGGGGATCTGGGCGTTGGTGAGGAGCGTGGGGAGGTGTGCAGGCTCCACGATGAGCTGGGATACACGCGTGGAATTAAAGTGCTGTTTGAGATTCTCCTCCATTCGACGAGACGAGCGAGACGAGAGAGAAGAGAAGCGAGAAGCGAGAAACGATGCCCGCCTCGGTGCAGCTCGGTCCACGGAGCACAGCCTCGCCGGAGAGGAGGAGTTATGGAACCGAAGTCCTACTGCAGTGCTCCAGATCTTCAGTTCAAAATTGATATGGTGACTGCTTGCCTCCCAATCTGCCCACTCTCCTACGCGAGTCGCTTCCTCACTTCGTCCTGCCAAACCGCCGCGCTCCCCTCGCCTTCCCTTCTGCTGGGGCTGTAGACGCCTAGCGAGTGCGTTCTACGGTACATTTGGTCCATTTCCTGATTGTGCAGTGAAGGAAGGAGGTTGGTCTTGGTCAGAAGAAACGGGTTCGGCGGGGTTCGGCGGGGACGGAGACGCAGCTCACCTGTCTGAGGGACACAACACTAGTGATGATCTGCTCATACGTGTCCAGATGAGGATATTGGGGCGGCGATGAAGTGTACAGATGAGAGTCAGAGGTGCGTGGGTCAGCACACGCACTCGGCGATAGCTCGAGGCAGGGCAAGACTCACCACCACCTGCTGCCAGGGATTGACATTCAGCATGCCCGACTTCCAGCCCTTCCTCACAATGGCACAAGTGAGAGGGGTCAATCCCTTGACCGAAGGGAGATCCTCCACACGGCGATGGACAGCGAGAAGGTCGTTCTCCGAGAGTCGCTCTGGCGAGTGAGGAGGGGTCAGCGTGTGTTTCGACGGTACTGCACTCTAGATATGAGCACACTTATTCTCCGCCAACCAACGACTCTGCCCAAGAGGTCGTGCAGAATTGCCCACTGCTGTTTCCAACGCTCCGTGTAATACTTGCGGGTCCATGCCGGTGTGAGGAGCCCCGCGCCTTGGCTGCGTAGGGCCTCCCTGCTGAGCTCATGAGCTCGCCCGCAGCTTGTTGGACTGCCACGCGGCGTAACAAATCCATCTGCCCCGCCTCTCGGTCGCGCTTTCTCAGCCAGTCGGTGAATAGCTCAACTCGTTCGAGGTCCTCAAGCTGGTCCGGCTCCGTATTTCGCGCTTTGGGGATGATATCCCAGACCTCCTTACCACCGTAGGCGGCCGAAGAATTGATCGCCTTCTCGGCGGCGCTCCTCGTGAGTGCCGGTGGAGGGATGCGTTCCATTGGGCGAGAGCCGAGGATGATGAAGCGGTCAGAACGGAGGAGTTGTGTCGGATTTGCGAATGGCAAGAGGAAGAAGGGATCCCAGAAATGAGAGCGCCGTTTTTCGGTCCTCGGAGCTCGAGCGCTCCGCTGGCCAAGCTGGCGCTCGGCCGACTTCCCGACCGTAGCATGCTTTGGTGACCTGAAAAGAGTGAAGATGCACTACATGGTAGCGTCTCATCGCAGAACCTACAGCCCCTTCTGAGGCAGCAGGCCTTGCGAAGAGCTCGCTGCTAGTAAGAGGCGGCTCAAGTACCGAGCACGGAGACGAGAAAGCAGCCGATCACCACCTCGAGAAGAGGTGATCCCTCCTACCGAAAGTGTCGAAGCCTCTTGCCGCCCTGCTTGCCGAACCGTCGAGCTCGGCGATGACTTTGCAGCTCGGATGCTCACGTCAGACGCACGGGCTCACGCTTGAAGAAATCCTTTTATGGTAGCGTCTTATCACGCCGCCCACTGCCTCTTCAAGGCAGCCGAACCCCACGAAAAGAGTCCAGCGAAGGAACCCATCCTGCTGCGCTGGCTCGCTGCAGCGAACGATCGGCGTATGAAGAGGCGAGAGGAGCACAGCGCATCGCACAGCTTCCTCGAGCTTCATCAGGTAGGACCTCAGCCCCCCAAACCACCCGCGAGCGACGAGCAATGTGCGAGATCGAGCGCTTCATCTCGCTGCCTTCCTGCGCCAAAGTACGCTGTAGCTGACAGCCGAGATAATACAGCAAGCCGGTGCTCGAACCTGTAAGAGCTTATAGGTCTGCTCAGAGAGCGCCAAGAGCAGTTGAGAAGCAAGCAGAGATGAGAGTCGAAGCGAGAGAGGCGGAATCGGGCTCGGTCGAGGGTTGGGTGTTGCCGCTGTTGGAGTGCATATCCCGGATGGCTGCAGTGCATGTCTAGAACTCTGGTGAAAGCGCCACTCAGCGTCCGATCGACCCTCTGACACCCTACAGTTGCTTCGCCACCTCGCTCGCTCTCCTCCTTTCGCCGAGCTCGCAATTGAGGGTACTGAGGTCGTCTGAAAAAGCTACAAAGAGGGTGACTATCTCGCTCCTCTCATCCTACACCCCTGCAGGCTTTGACTCGGTCCCAAGAACGAACGTCGTCCCATCTCCCCTGTCAGCCAAATCAGCCTCGCGAGTCGCCGCGCTGCTTCGCCTCTCTCCAAATCTCTCGGGCATCGCTTCACTTGCTGCAGCCCTACAGCACACCCAACACCCAAATCGATTACAGAGTACACGCCTACAGTACTCTCCACAGCCCTCGTACCCAGCCCAGCCCCGACCTGGCCCTTGACTGCCACTAAAAGTCATGCAACAAGCCGCGCCTTCGCCGTCTCGTACAGCTTCACCCGCTCGTATGCCGACGCAGGACGAATTCCCTTTTACGGCTACAGCTTCCCCTCTCCCTTTGCCGGGCTCTTCCCTCCCTCCTACCACGCCCAAATCGACTTGCTTCACCAACAGCCCTGCCTCCGCTCTCAGCCGATCCGTCTCCCTCTTCGGCGCTACAGGCGATGAGATGCAAAGGCATGTAGAGGATCAAAAGGGCTTTGGCGAGAAGAGGGAAACGTGAGTTATCTGGCTGTAGGGGAGTAGGCTGAGCGCTCAGCAAGACGGACAGCTGACCCGCTTGTTGATGTCTCGCCTGCCGACTCGCATTACAGCCTCGTCGCCGCGCTCGATTCGACTACAGGACTGGTCAAGGGATTGGCTGCGTTTAACCAGGAGAAATGTAGGTTGTTATAGCGAGGGTGGCGTAAGCCGAACGGACGGACCCGAGCTGACCGTCTCCCGATGGCGCAGGGACGATCCACTATCCCCACCAATTGGGGCTCACCACCTCTACCGTCGCCAATGGACCCAACTCGCTACAGCGTGGCACCTCGTCGCCCCCCGCCACCTCGCCCGCCAAGGGACGCCCTTCGCCCGGCCGTCGCAGCGCGTCAATGTTCACCGAGGAGCCATTGGCCGTCGAGGAGCCTCTTCGTCCCGCTCCTCAGCGCTCCTACTCGACTGCCGAAGCAGCTCCCGTCAAGCCCACCGCTGCCGTCGATGCGCCCCCCGTCCACCCCCTCTCGATTCTCTCCCTCGACCTGAAGCTCGGCCACCCTTCGGCGCCGACCTCCTCCCTTCCCGCCCTCCTCCCCTCCCTCTCCCTCGCAACCCTCTCCCAGCTCCTCTCCCGTCGTCTCACCTCCGCGCAAACGCACATCGCCCAACTCCGCGCCCGCGTAACCGATACGAACTCCCGCATTCTCGTCACCGGAGACCTTAACGCCGGAAAGTCGACCCTCGTCAACGCCCTTCTCAGGCGCGAGGTCATGCCCTCCGACCAGCAGCCTTGCACTACGGTGTTCTGCGAGGTGCTTGATGCGGAGGCTTGGAATGAGGGCAAGGAGGAGCTCCACGCCGTCAAGGACGTCGAGAAGTACGAGGCTTCGGATCGGTCGACGTTCGACATCTACGACCTGAGCCAGGTGCTCGAGGTGCAGGATATGGAGGACAGTCCTTACCAGATCGTCAAAGCCTACGTGCACGACGTTCGTGCCCCCGCCCCCGTCGCCTCTCCCTCCGCCGACGCCGAGGAAGCCCCGAACCCCTCCTTCATCAAGAACGGCCTCGTCTCCATCTCCCTCATCGACGCCCCCGGCCTCAACCGCGACACCCTCTCCACCACCGCTCTCTTCGCCCGCCAATCCGAGATCGACGTCATCGTCTTTGTCGTCTCGGCCGAGAACCACTTTACCCTCTCGGCGAAGGAGTTCTTGTGGAATGCTAGCAGGGAGAAGGCGTACGTCTTTGTGGTGGTGAACAAGTGGAAGGGGATCAGGGATAAGGGGAAGTGCATGAGGCTTGTCGGGGAGCAGATCAAGCAGCTCTCCCCGGCGACTTGGGAGGCGAGGCAGGAGCTCGTTCATTTCGTCGATGCCGCCGAGGTCATGGACGACGAGGAGGAGGACGACAACGCCAAGAGCTCGGAAGGCGCCGAGGAACCCACCTCTTTCGACCACCTCGAGCAATCCCTCCGCTCGTTCGTTCTCCTCAAACGCACGACCTCAAAACTCGCCCCCGCCAAGCACTACCTTCTCAACCTCCTCGCCGACCTCTCCACTCTCGCTTCGACCAACGTTATCGCCGCGTCCGACGAACTGGCAGAGGCGCTCCGGCAACTCCAACGCGTCAAGCCCATCCACGAGCGATTGGCGGCGCAGAGGGAGGAGGTCGAGGAGGGCGTTGACCGCGTTGAGGAGAGCGTTGTCGAGGTCGTGAGGAGTGGAGCCTGGTCCCGCCTCGAGCGCGCGATGGGCTTCGTCTCGCAAGGACAGGTCGTCCCTCCCCTCTCCCCCTCCACCAGCACCTCCTCGTCCCTCCCCGGCAATGGCGACCCCCTCTCCGCTCCCACCGAGCTCCCCGAATTCCCTGGAGTTATGGGATTGTGGGAGTGGGGTACTGAGGTCAAGTCCACCCTCGTTAGGGCGCTCGAGGCGGAGGTGAGGAGCGCAGAGGATGAGGCGAGGGGAGAGACTGTCGAGGGAGTGAAGAGGGTGATGGAGGGGCTGGGGGAGAAGTACCTCTCGAGCTCGAACGCTGGGGAGCAGGGCGCCGAGGAACGCCAGGACGCCGACAAGAAGCAGGAGCGCGTCTTCCGCCCCGAGGTCATGTTCGCCAAACGTCGTCGTGGACTCGGTCGGCTCGCCGCTCGTGGACAGTCTACGGGCCTCGGCCTCGGATCCACCACCGCCGTCGGGCTCAGCAACTCGTTCAACGCGACCGATTTCGAGGTCACCATGTTCGACTTGCTCGACCTTCAGCGCCTCTACGCTCATGGCAATAGGATCCGCGGCAAGAAGAGCATCACCGACGGCGAGGAGGGAGTCGAGACGAGCGCGATCCTCGGTCTCGGACTTGGTAGTCTCGGGATGGTCGGCAGCAGGGTCATTGGGATCAAGGGCACGATGGATTCGTTGACGAGGGTGATGGAGATGCTTGGGAGCGAGAAGGCGAGGAAGTGGGCTGGACCGGTGCTCGGTGTTCTCAGTGAGTCTTTGGCTACTCTTTGACTTTTCTTTCTCGGCGCTAAAGCAGCTGACCCCCTCTCCACTTCAACAGCCATCGGTTTCGTCGCCTACATCATCGTCGACCTCCCTCGCGCCGTCCCCCGCAACATCGGTCGCAAGCTTCAAGCTTCGCTCTCCTCCCCCGACGCCCCTTCCTCGCCCTCCGGCACCACCACCCAACCCATCACCTTCCCCTCGGCCCACTCTGACCGCATCGCCAAGGAGACTCGCAAAGTCCTTCGCCTCGCCGGGTGGGATTTGAGGGAGCGCTTCCGCGCTGCGCTAGAGAGGAGTGAGAAGGAGAGGAAGGAGGTTGAGGCTACTGTGGAGAAGAGTGAGGGAGCGTTGAAGTTCCTTGGCGAGTTTGTGGAGAAGGTCGAAGTAGAGGAGATGAGGGTTGGGGAGGTGGCTCTTTGAGCCAGCGCCGAGTTTCTTTTTGTACATGCCTTTGACGACCCTTCCTTGATTAGCTGTTTCCCCTTCCGCTTTCTCCTTTAACGACACTATCACCACACCACCACTCACGTTCCTATTCCTGTCCTCGTCTTGATGAAACATAGCCTTTGCCGTTCGATTTTGACCTTCGCCGAGCATGCGAAGGAGCTTTACGAGGCGTTTCCAATAGCTTGCAGCGAACAGCGAGCGTAAGAGATGATTGTCGAGCTCAGACATCATCGCTTGCAGCTCCCGATCCGTTCCCCTGCAAGTCTGCTTCTTGGCTTTCCCTCCGCACTCTACCTCAATTCGCTCGCCACATCCACTTCCACCTTAGCACAGGCTCGTTGACAAAGCGTCACATCAACTGTACTGCTCTCACTCGCTCTCTGCTCTGCATCAACCTGAAAGATGGTCCTCGAATACCGCTCCAACGCGCTGGGGGACGACAAGCTGGTGACAATTTACGCAGGGAAGGACAAAGTAAGCTCCAGTAGCTCTACAGACATCACTACCTGCTGACTCAGGCCTCTTGCACAGTTCGAGAGTACGCCGTCGCCCTTCTTTCGCCTCAGCTCCAGCGTTCGCTTCTGATCCTCGCCCTTCGCAGACGAGGAGCTCCTCCGATACGCTGGAGAGGACATCTGGGTCCACGTCGACAAACTCTCGTCGCCTCACGTTTACATCCCGACCCGAGATCTACCGGACAGCATGACTTGGGAGCAGCTGCCCGATTCGCTTCTTATGGACGTCTCGCAGCTCGTCAAGGCTGGTAGCATCATGGGGAACAAGAAGGCGAGTTTCAGTGACGTGCCCGCGAGCTCAGCTGACTCTCTCCGCTATGCAGAACAACGTCACGATCATCTACAGTGAGCTTTCTGCCTTCGCCGAGCACCTCGAAGCCGTCCTCCGAGCTCTCCATTGACGTCCTAGCTTCTCGCAGCCCCCTCGTCCAATCTCCTCAAAACTGGCGACATGGACACGGGCACCGTCTCCTTCAAGAACGAGCAGAAGGTTCGCCGCTTCCATGTTCCGGAACGACAGAACGCCATCGTCAACCGACTGGCCAAGACCAAGACGGAGAGGATAGTGGATCATGAAGCCGAGCGAGTGGAGAGGATCAAGGAGGAGGGCAGGCGGAAACGATTGGCGGCGAACGAGAGGGTGAGTGACTCGGCGCTCGTTGTTCTCCTCCGAGTGGAGGTCGCTGACTTGCATGACATCGACAGAAAAACTCGGATTTGGAGATTCAGAGGAGTCGGAAAGCGGAAGCGGCTGCACGGTCGTATGATACTTTGGGGCAGAAGCGAGGGACGTACTCGGACGAGGACGAGGAGTGGGAGAGCAAGCAGAGGGAGGGTGATTTCGACCCTGATGAGGACTTCATGTAGATGCAGTGCAAGATTTCTGTCTTCCTAAGGTCTGCAGTCAAGTGAGCAGCGAGCCGAGCTCTTCATCGCCGAGCTCTGGTCGACCGCCTGAGCCACTGAACGAGAGATCACTGATTTGCATGCGGATAAAATGGGTACGAGATACAACAACTGGTCCAACGCTGCCCTTGTTCAGTGCAGTAAGAACCCCTTGATCGACAACAACGGCTGCAGCACCTGAAGGGGGATGACGGTCGCCCCCTCCTCTGGGCTGCTGATCTCGTCGTCATCCTCATCCGAGAAGCCTCCCTCAACTCCCTCCAATATATCCTTGACCGCCTTATCCAACACCGCCCCGCCATTCTTCCTCCAGCCCGACTCGCCCTCGCCAATCTCACCAGCTTCCTCTCGCTCCTTCTCTCCCTCGACCCGCAATTCCTCCCCAGCATCCATCACACTCGCAGCGACCTCCTCGTCCAACGGTAGATCAAACAGCTCGATGATGTACCGCCTCACCGCCAGCCGGTAGTGATGATTGGCGAGCATCTCGAGCACTCGATAGTAGAGGCGAGGTGAGGAGAAGAGCTCCCGGTGGCGTTGCTTGAGGCGGGCGAGGGTCTTTGACGCTTTGGTGGCGAGGATGTGGTTCGAGAGGTTGGCGAGGGCGGAGAGGGCTTCGACTTCGAGGTGCGATTTGGGAGAGGCGAGGAGGAGAGCTTCGGGCACGGGAGGGGCAGGCGGGTCCCAGGTCGGCGTCTGCGGTGAGAGGGAAGGGGTCAGTCAAGTAGAGAGCGGGGCGAAAGACAAGGCAGATTGAGGCAGGAGAGCTGAGACTCACGTAGACAAAGTTCTCGAGCTCCATCGGAACGCAGAGGCCAGTCGCCGAGCCGAGGGGAGTGGTGACGCCCTCCCAGCCGTACTCCTCGAGCATGTCAATACCTTCGAGCGTTGACGAGATGAGACCGAGGACGAAGTAGGCGGTCCTGGTGGGAGCGAACCGAGTCAGTCTCGGCGTGAACGGAAGAAGCTCAAAAAAGCTCACCCTCGCAGCGAATAGACCGGCGACTCCTCGGCAATGTCGACGATGCTCTCAAGAATGTACTCTTGGTCGATAAAGTCCAGCCCTCCGGCTGTCGCTCCCACTTGGCCCTGCAAGTAAGAAGTCAGCTTTCGCTCGCTCTCACTGCCCTCGATGGACTCACCACTACCCAGAGTACGCTCTTGAGTTTGGCGATGATGTCGGAATCAACCTCCTCCATCGCATGCTGTCGGATGAAGTTGGCAAACTCGGGAAAGTGGCCGCTCTCCTCGAGCATCTCGCATCCTTCATCGGTCTTGACAAGCTCGCCGTAGAAGTGTGACGGAGGTGTGCCATTGAAGGGCGATCTGCGGGACAGAACGTCAGCGTATTGGAGAGGAGTGTAGAGGCAAGAGCTCACTTGGCGGTGTCCGACGCGATTTGGTCGGTGTGCAGCGCCGAGGCGAGTTGAAGCTCGAGCTGCACGACGTAGATGGCGTTGCGCTCCTGCAGGTGAGTGGAGAAAAATCAGCGAGGAGCTACGATAGGTGAAAGGGCGCCGACTCACATCATACCACTCGTCGAGCTCGCGCTGGATGAAGCCAATTTCGTGTAGGTAGCGCACGCCGATGCTCGTCGACAAGAACCTGTAGGACAATACTCATCAGCGAAGCCACCATCCGAGAGAGCTACTCGACTCACCTCGTCAGTAGCCCAGTTCCCATCTCACCCAGATGGTCCAGACTCGGCCGCATCTGAACGACAATCTCGAGTGTTTCCAAGCTCCTACACACTCGCTCGAGCACCTTGACGGCCAACTCGCAGACTTCGGGAGACGGATCGTAGATCTGTGTGAGAAGAAGTCGGATCTCCCACTCTTGAGCGCAGGCGGTGGAGGAGGAGTTGGTCGAGGTGGTGAGGAGCTGGGAGAGGTGCTGGGTCGCGAAGATGCGGATGTGCTGTGAAGTGCTAGGGGTAAGTCGCTGAGCGTCAAGCAGCCAGAAAACGAAGGAGCGAACCTTGTACGACGAGGTGAGAGCCTTGGAGAGGAAGACTCGGGGGTGGCCATCCCTGCGCGACGAGACGGTCAGATCAGCGAGCGTTAGAGTCGAGATAAGTGTCTGCGAGCTTACATGGTGTAGTCAACGTTTTCGATGATTGCCTTGACGAGATCCTCCCTACTCCTGAGCTCGCTGATGCGGTAGAACGAAGTGAAGACCTTGAACTGGTCGAGCAATCTGTCGCCGAGATGCAAAGTCAGCGAGCAGAACGAGAGCGTACAGAGCAGCGAAGCCAAGACGACTCACTTGACACCCTCGACCGACTTGGTGAGCGTTCCAAGAATCTCAAAGTAGCCCGAAGCGAGCGTGCTCTCCATTCGCTGTTTGGAGAGGACAATCTCCGAGGCGGGAGGTCCACCGAGCTGCGAGGAGGAGCGAGATACATCGTTGAGCGGGGATCAGGGAGATGTCAAACGCGAAGGCAGACGTACAGGATCGAGCTGAACGAGGCAGTCGGCGATTTGGCGAAGCATCTTGTCCTCGGCGAGGTAGCGCACGCCATCAGTGCTAGCTACGAGGGTGTTGACAAGCGTGCATCCCAGCTGAGTAAACTTGGCGGTGGTCTGCGCAAGCGAGCGCGTTAGCAAATGCTCGGCGACGGTTGCGACGACTGGGAGGACTCACCTTGGTCCTCTTGACATCGCTGTACCGATACGCAAATGGATGAAAGAAACCGAGTATCCTCCTCATAAACTTGCTAGCCCGCATGGCCTCGTCCAGCCTCTTCGGGTTCAAGAGGGGTCCCTCGAGCAGCTCGATGATGATGTCGACGTTCCAAGCCGTATGATCCTTGGTGCTGAGGACTTGGGTCGCAAGTAGTCGGTTGCGAAAGTGTGAGTCATCGATCTGCATCCCTGCGAGCATCTTGGTCGATTCGACTTGTCGTTGACCGCGCTTGAGAGGGTCGTCGAGCGAGTTGGATCTGCGTGACGGCGGAGAGTGATGGGGAGAGGCAAGATCAGCTATCTCTCTCCAACTCCCGACTCATGGAAGAGCGATCAGCACCCACCTCGGCCGAGGATCCTCGCTGGCTCCTTCTTCCAATCTCGCTCGGCTCTGGTTCCGGTTGAGCGTATCGACAGCTGAGAGGGTCGAGCTAGCCGCCAGCCGCGCTTGGCTAGTGTCGAAAGAGGTAGTGAGAGCGAAGAGACGAGGAAGGGTCTGATTCGGAGCAAGATGAGCGATTCGGCACCGACCGGAGAGAGTTGAGCCGAAACTGACCTGAGCATGAGCGGCGTAGGAGAGGGGAAGAACTCGGTTGGCGAGCTGCAGGATCTCGCCCATGAGCAAAGAGACCTTCTTCGACGTGGTAGCGTCCTTCGAATCCGCGGCGACCGAAACGAGAGCCTTGCGCGTCGATATTGTCAGCTTCAGTCAGAGAGGAGAATGTAGTTACCACTCACCTCCACCAATCCAGCGTCGATGAAGATGAGCAGCAGGACCGAGAGGTACTGGTCAATTAGGTTGATCTTTTCGTGCGCGGGAACGGGGTCGTCGAGCGAGTCGCGCTGGTTGACGGGACCCGCTGAGCGTCGGTTGGAGCCTGCGAAAACTCAATCGAGGTATCAGCGCTTCGGTTCCGAATGCGCCAAGGAGGAGAAGTGTCGAACTGACCGGAAAGGCGAGATCCCGCCGTCGAAGCGGCGTACCAAGCTGGCGTCTTGACGTTGAAGATGTTGAAGAACATGTCGAGGAGGGTGTCCTATAGAAGTGACGAGACGAGAGCAGGGCGAGAAGAGACGTCGATCAGCAAACGCTCGAAACTTGGCAGTGAAGGCTCGAAGCTCACGCGAATGACTTGACTGGGGTTTGTGAGCGAGTCGACGAGAGAACGGAGGGCTCGCTTGCCGTTGAGGTTGAAGTACATGATGCCTGTCGGAGGAAGAAGGGAGCGACATGGCGAGGATCGATAGGTGGAGGGAGGGAAGGGTCAGTCTGGCATCCTTTGGACGTCGTGGCTCACGGCGAGGCGAGAGACTCACCACTCCAGCTCTTGAGGAAAGTCGTTGTGATCTTGGCCGCTGTCCGCACGCGCTCCTCCTGCGACTGGCCTCGTCCATTGACCTCGGTGAAGGCGGCGAGTACGATCTGTCGGCGCAAACGAGTCATTTGAGTTCGCCGCATAACCTTCCACCTTTTCGACACACCTCAACGTCCACGCCCGGTCGCAGCCACCTTCTGTACCCCGGCCGATCCATCACCCAGAGGAAGCATTGCGCGAGGAAGGGGCTCAAATCGTGTGGGCCGTCTGAGAGGGCTTGAAGGATGACACGCAGACCCGAAGAGTGCGAAAGGAGTGGTAGGTCGCGGATCACTGATTGAACAGAGCGACGAGAAGAGGGAGACAAAGTCAGCGAGCGACTCGGCGCCGAGTGAGAAGGAGACGGCGCACGAAGCTCTCCCAACGTTTCCAACGCCATAATCCTCAGCTTCTCATCTGGACTTTCTGCTATCGCTACTACTGCTCGGATGACTGAGCAAGGGATTGGCCGAATAGCTTCGACATCGGCGCCGGGGAGGGAGAGGAGTAGTCGAATCAGTCGGAGGGCTTGCTCTTTTTCCAGGGGAGAGTGGTGGTCGCGGGAGAGTGAGCTGCGGTCAGGATAGAAGGATTGAAAAGAAACGAGAAAAGAGGATGGACAAGACGGGCAAGGCAAGTCAGCACCGAGAAGGCAGAAGGGATTCAAGGAGGGAGGAGCAGCTCACCGAACAAGGAACAGGTCGATGAACCGCGAATGGAGGGCGTAGACGTCGTGCTGATCCACCACGAGATGTCGCAGGAGGCGATATGCCCCTGCTCGGACGACAGTTGACGAGTCCTCGGCGAGAAGGGGCATGATGCTGTTCAGTGGGGGAAGAGGATCAGCTTCGAGTAAGAGACCGCATCGGGACAGGACTGCAAGACCTACGACGAAAGCACATCGCTCAGCACCAGCTCGTACTTGACCCTGACCTGCCTTCCGACTGCCTCGACTATGCTGTCCATGGCTTTTAACCGCTCCAGCGCCAGGTTCTGGGGATCCGCCGAGGTCTCTGACTCTGGTTCTAGCTCATCTAGTCGCTGAACGAGGGTGAGGACCAGCTCGAAAGTTGGGCCGAAGGAGAATTGATCGGGCTCGGGGTCGAGTTCGGCGGAGGGAGAGTGGGAGGGAGATGGCGGGACCGAGGTTGCTGGGGAGAGGGGATCTACCGACAGTGGTGAGATCGGTCAGCGAGAACAAATGAGGGCCGAGCCGAGAAGACCGAGGAGCTCACAAGACGGGAGAGGGGAGAGCGGCCTTGCCGAGGTCACTGGGGACGGACCTGCGGCGTAGTGATAGTACTCTGAGCTCGCGATACTATTCGGTGAGTGCACGCCGTTCGAATGGCCGTTTAGTGAAGGTGAAGCTGAAGGAGGAGCGAGCGCGCCGGGACGACGCGTGTGAGCGGAGCTCGCTGGAGCTGTAGAAGACGAAGATTAGCTTACCTGGTGGTTGCTCCTGCTCAACTAGCCTCTGTATCCTATCCTCCAGCTCTGCAATCCTCGACCTAGCGCCCTGCAGCTCCCGCTCGACTTGAAGTTTGAGGTCGTGCTTGTTGCTCGCTGCTGCGCCGTCCTGTAGCTGTTGCTGTTGCTCTGCTGCTTGAAACACGGCGAGTAGGTTCTCTGCACCATCTGCGATTGCTTGTTCGAGGTGTAGCTTGGCCAGCAGGTCGGCGTGAAGCGGCGAGAAAGGCGAAGGCTGTGGGGGCGAAGCGGTCGACGTGAAAGGGAGCGGTGGAGGTGGCGGTGACGGTGATGGATGCGGGCGGTCCATAGTCTAGTTTGGTACAGAGTCCTGCCGCTGCTGCAGAAACGAAAGCCGAGCCGAGACGAATAGCGGAGGGGGAAACAGAGCCGTTCTGGAGCCGGCGCCTCTTGTTCTCCTGCATTTCACTCGTTTAGCTGTCGACCGTCGCAGAAATCCTCCATACGCCGTAGAGGTCACGCAGAACTACTCGCCTACAGCACATCTTTGGCCTCCCAGAGCCCTCCAGAGCGCGTCGTTTCAACGCTGACTTGGCTGGCAAATCAGCAAGCCACAGCTACAGCTCACTACGGCGAGACTGATGGGAGTTTTTTCTCTTTTCTCTCCTCCTCGCCCAGCGCTGGATCAAGGCAGCCGACCCTGAACGAGCGCGAGGAGGCCCTGAGCTACAAAACGCCCTCTAACATCTCTGGTTGGCTCACCGGGCCATCCGAGTACGCTGTGAGTACACCAGCTAGCCTTTCCAACCCCACACCCGCTGACTCTGCTCCTTTCCTGCAGTGCGACGGCTCTAGCTCGCTGCTCCCTTCGCCCGAGGCAATCGACCAAGATCCTGGCTGGCTCTTGCTCAACGCTCTGCCGTACCGACGCGTGAAGCGTCTTGCTGGAGACAGAGTAGTCAAGTGGGGTCCTGTGGCTGACGTGACGCTCGGAGAAGCGCAAGCCATGCAGCTGGCGAGGACTAAGATCGCCGAGGTTCCGAAGGTGAGCTGAGGGTTAGACTGCAGCTTTCTTTGATCTCTCGCTGACAACCTGGACTTCGAATCAGGTCATTGGCTACAATGTCGTTGAGGGGACAGGCTACCTCTTCATGAGCTACATCGTCGGCGACTCGCTCGACCGCGAATGGCATCGTCTCAGCTTCCAGCAGCAAGAGGCCGTGCTGAGCTCGGTCAAGTCTATCTATACTCGACTGCGGTCCTTACACCCTCCTCCCAACACCCGCATTGGCAATATCACTCAGGACTCAGCCCCTCTCGCCATTCCCAGCATCCTGCGCCGACCGCCGAGCACTTTCGATGATGAAGCCGCCCTCTTCTCGTACATCGACGAGCAAGCCAAGGAGCTGATGTTTCATCGGGATCGACCTCGCATCCCCTCCACCTTCCCTACCAATCAGCCTTTATACTTCACTCACGGCGATCTGGTTGCCCGAAATCTCATCGTCCGAGATGGAGTTCTCGTGGGCGTGCTGGACTGGGAGAGGGCGGGATGGTACCCTGCTCACTTCGAGTATGCTCGAGCGCGCGTCGAGGCCAGGAGCAGAGGTGGGCAGATGGCGCCCAAGCTGGTCGAGTTGCTGCCGAACTTCGGCGACGATGAGAGCTTGCAGCTGTATCTTGACTTGATGATGACCTTTAGAGAGTGAGGAGCTGTATCAAGGTAGCTGCAGGTGCAATAGCTGTCACTGGGCACGAGCTTGTCGTGGCGAGAGTCTCCTCGGTCGGGATCGAGGAGTCGCCGACCTCGGCTCGACGTTCCAGAAGGCCGTTTTCCCCGAAAGTTGACGGAGTACAATATCAAGAAAAGTTATATGCGTTGTTCCCCCTCGTCTCCTGTATCGAAAGATCAAAAGCGCTCGCGCCGACCGGCTCGGCGCACTTTGGCAGCTGCTGCTCCGAAGACAGTGGCGCAGCAAATCCTGGGCGGTCTATCACAATACTGTAACTTTTCACCAATACAAAGCCAGAGAGTCGTAGTACAGAAGCAGCCAGCGGTGGGAAGACAACCGATCCAAAGCGCTCGCAGCTCTCTCTCCTCCCCCTCACTCGTTGCTCGTCCAAGATGATCCTCCCAACTCTCCGTACAGCTCCCGCTCTCCGCTTCGCCGCTGCTAGGAGGACATACGCTACAGGCGCCTCGCCCAACACCTTGATCCTCCTCGAGCACCGCGACACTCACCTCGTCCCCGCGACCCTCAACGCCATCACCGCCGCTCGCAAGCTCGGCGGCAACGTTACAGGTCTCATCGTTGGAGAAGAGGGAAAGACCGATGGTGCTATCGAGCAGGCTAAGAAGTGAGTCGTCGCCGTACCGTTGAGATACAGCTGGCCTAGCACGCCAGTCGAGTAGAGCGTGCTTTTGGCCGAGGCAGCCAGCGCTTCGAGCTGCAGCCGAGCTTGCCGGCTTTGCAGAGCAGCATCTGGTGTAGCTCGATATGCTACTCCCGCTGCGCCGGGTCTGCTACAATCGCATCGACTGCAGAACGGCGGAGAGGCCGCTTGGCCCGGTCACTCGTCCTCGCCGGCGGGAAACAGCGGAAGGTCACTGCAGAGTGGCGGGCTGGCCTACAGGATTATTGGGAGACCGCTGATGCGCTGGGTGCTGCTGGCTGAGCTGTATGGTGTCAGCTCGACGGAATTCGATTGGCGTCGTGATGCTCAGCGAACGGAACTCGATCTTGCCAGATTACGATGCAGGAGGATTCGACCTTGCAGCTGCAACGCTCTCAAAGCATCCATACTGATCCTCGCCCCCTCCTTACCCAGGCTCGGCCTCTCCATCCTCGTCCGCACCTCCCCGCTCCTCGCTCACCACACCGCCGAACCCCTCGCTCCCGTCCTCGCTTCCCTCGTCAAGTCGGGAGGCTACACCCATCTCGCCGCTGCCCACACCGCCGTCGGCAAGAACGTCTTCCCCCGAGTAGCTGGACTGCTAGAGGTCCAGCAGGTGAGCTTCGCTTCCGCTTTCCAGCTCGCCGAGGAGGCTTTGGTCTCCCAGCTACCGTCCTCGACTCGTATACTTTCACGAGCCCTCCCACTCACCTCCCTCGCTTTCACGCCAGATCTCCGACGTCATGGCCATCGACTCGGCCGACACCTTCACTCGCCCCATCTACGCCGGCAACGCCATCGCCACTGTCAAGTCCTCCGACGACGTCAAGATCTTCACCGTTCGTGCTGCTAGCTGGGATGCCGCACAGGAGGGAGGAGCTGGAGAGGTCGACGCTAAGGCCGCTGAGGATGTTGGACCTGGTCAGTTCTCTCTTTCGCTGCTGCTTGCTCATAGTACGCCGAGAGTCAAAGCTAACGAGACTCACACACCATACAGAACAAGCCAAGTGGATCTCCGAAGAGCTCACCATCTCCGAGCGCCCCGACCTCGGCTCAGCCCCCTCGGTCGTCTCCGGCGGTCGTGGAGTCAAGTCCAAGGAATCCTTCGACTCGATCGTCCTCCCTCTAGCCGACGCCCTTGGAGCTGCTGTCGGAGCTTCCCGTGCTGCCGTGGATAGTGGGTACGCCGACAACTCGCAGCAGGTCGGTCAGACTGGAAAGGTCGTTGCTCCGAGCTTGTATGTTGCGGTGGGAATCTCGGGCGCGATTCAGCACTTGGCGGGAATGAAGGACTCGAAGACGATCGTGGCTATCAACAAGGTGTGTCTCTGCGTGCTCGGCATCGCCTTCGGAGTGCAGAAGCTGACCTATCGCTTCCGCCGAGCAGGACGCCGACGCGCCCATCTTCCAGATCGCCGACATTGGACTCGTCGCCGGTGCGTTCCTCCACCATGTCTCTCTAATCCCACGCCCTCTCTTTCGTCGCGCCTCCTCCCTCCGTCTCCAAGACTGACCCATCCTGTCCCCTTTCCCTCGGCAGACCTGTTCGAGGCCGTTCCCGAGCTCACGAAGAAGCTCGAGGAGGCGAAGAAGTAGATGCACAGAGATAAGAAGAGAAGTGATGATATGACATTTTGTGAACCCTTGTGCTTGCTGCAGAGCGAGAGATCGAAGCGAAGAGCATCGCCGAGGAGCAACGAGCAACGAGAGCCGAGAGGTTGAGGGTAGTGCGGATGTGGTGGTCGAAGACGTTTGCAGTGCGCAGCAGATCACGAATGAGCTTCTGTAGCTCTGCGGTTTCTGGTCTCCTTGAACGTCAGTCGACGAAGCAGGCCCTCGGCACTGCTCTTGCGCTCCTGCCATCACTTCGTCTCGCAGCTCTCGACTCGCAAGGAAGCACTAGAATATCAAATCTCGCTGCTCGGCTGTAGCTCTTCACCTAGTTTCACCTCGAGTCCCTCCCGCCCTCTTGGAAGCTCTACAAAGCGCGCCTCATTCCCTCCACCTCGAAGCTCTCCTCCTCGTCTCGCCGCTCGCCCGACTCGCTACAGCACGAGATGATCCCACCACTGCCTACCGAGATCCTGCACCACATCATCAAGCTCTCACTTCCCGTCGTCTCCTTCGGCACCTACAGACAACGCTACGACCTCTTGCTCGCCGACTCGCTCGTCAACTCGACTTGGAGGGCGCTGGCGAGGAAGGAGCTGTACAAGGAGTTGTTTGCGAGGGATTTGGATCACGCTGCTGCTGCGTTAGAGGCCGAGGGAGCTTGTGCTATGGCCAAGCGGGGGCATCTCGGCGGGGACCGTGGGCGGACAGCTAGCGACGAGTTGGACGACCCCGACCTGTATGAATCTGACTTGCCCGCGACGCTGAAGGAAATGAGGATCGCGTGCTTACGGCTGCACGTGCCCGACATGCACTCCCTTTCGCGTAAGTCAACTCGCTGCCAGCGCTCGGCGTTCGCTCACGCTGCTCTTTTCCGATCCCAGAACTCCAGACTTTGCACCTACGTTGGTTCGACTTTGGTTATTCGGAAGGCTTGGAGAGGCCGACTTCCATCTCCCCTTCTCCCCCCACCTTTCTCTTCGCTTCCCTCACGACTCTTTCCCTCATCGACGCCTATCTCTTTCATCACTCATTTCCGACTTGGACCGACTGGTTCACTACCACTCACTTTCCTCTCCTGCGCCGCCTCTCGATTGGCTTCACAGCTGACCTCGAACAGTTCGGCGAGGACGACGACTTCAACCAAGCTCTCGCCTCGCTGGCCCCCCAAATCACCCGCTTCTCCCTCGCTCAAGGCGGATCCGAGCTCGGCATCGAACCCGACTTCCCATGGCCCAAGTTCACCGGACTCCAGAAGCTCGTGCTGTTTCCCCGCTCCTGGCAGTCGGTTACCCTCCTCCGAGCCACTCTGGAAAGCGTCCCGAGCTTCCTCTCGGCACTTCGCGTCCATGAGGGCAGATCTCCAGATCTTCCGCATCATGGGGAGGAGCCCTGGCAGACGGACGCGTTGGGAGCTATCTCGGACGCCTTCGTCAAGGCGGCGCCGAGCGTCCAAGAGCTGACGATGCTGTCAGTCGACTGGGCGGAGGAGGAGGCTAGCGAGGCGCTTGATGAGAGTGTGAAAATGGTCAAGCAAGCGATGGAAACTCGAGGAGGATCGTTCCAGTACCGCATGAGATGGGAGGGACAGGACGAGCTGCCCGACTGGGAGCGCCTCTTCGAGCCGTGGTGAGTCGTCTCTTCGTCGCTTTGAACCTCAGACTCGCTGACTGCTCTTTATTGCAGGTGAAAGGTTGACTTCTACGCCCGCGCTGTAGCTTGCCTGAAAAAAGCTGATGCTCGCTCGCCATCTCAAGGCAGCCAGCCAACTCAACCTCCTCCTCGGTCGATAAAGTGCTCAGTCAGCTAAGACGATGTCTGGAGGGACCTGAACATGTTTTTGACGGCTTGTACTCGCCTGCAACTCTCCCGAGTGACCTCGAAGCTCTTCTTGACCTTCACCGAAGCGCTCGAACTGTTCGCCGAGAGCAACGCCCTGGGTTTATCCGCTCTGTCGCCCCCAGCCGCTCTATCAACCTCATCGGCTCTATCTGCAAGCTGTCGACTCGCGCAACGACTTGGCAGCCGCTGGTGTCCGTCGCAACGATCCGTCTCCTTCTCCCTCTCCGCTCCCTCCGCTCGCTCGGACCCAGGCACCTCGACGATGTGGGCTTCGCGCTTGGCTGCTCGCTCGGCTTGTTATCCAGCAAGTACGACGAGTGAAGCAGTGATGTGGCTCAAGAGAGATTCGCCAGCCTGCTGTAGGGCGTCAGCGCGACAGCGGAAGGCTTTTCTCGGCTGAACCCTACCAGCGCCGAGCTGCCACCGAGGCTCTTTACAGCGGCCTTCCGGGAAGACTTGAGGTGCCGGAAATCAATGACTTGTATCACGCCAAGTACTGATTGGAGCGCTTGAAGGACGAGATTGCAAGAAAGTCGAGCAGAGCTCCGCGAAATCCGCCCTTCGTCCCAAAGTCAAGATGCCCCGCGCCGAGCCCGCTTGGTAAGGATCAAACTCCGTCCCCACCGTCTCTCCTTATCTCTCGCAGACCTGCGCAGGGTTGCCGACCTCCGTCAGGCGACTCTTGAAGTCTTTCTCGCCAGCAATCGCTCTTCGTCTCCTCCTCTCACCTCGTCTGCTTCTCTCTCGCATCCGATACTGCTGGCGATATGAGTAGCTCCTCACAGCCGCAAGCTGCTTACCGCATGGATCCCCACCATGTCCCCGCCGACCACGACGAGTTTGCCGGAGAGGGAGATGGAGCGGCAAAGCTGCCTTCTCTTGCGCAAGTCAAGCGCAAGTTGACTACCAAGCAGGGATGGTTAGGCGATTATGGTGAGCTAGCGATGCCTAGGCGAGGACCAGCAAGCCGCTGACACCCCTAATCTACAGATTTCGCCTTTCTCTGCATGCCTCAGCTGCCCTTCAGCTTCGGCAAAGGAAAGAAGAAGACTCGGTGCGTAACTCCCTTTGAGATGCTTATGAGCAAGTCGCTGCTCCTCTGCAGAGTCGAAGTGGCGAGCTGGCAGCAGCAATCCGAGCCGCTCGGCGGTTTGACTCGACGGCTAACTCATCTTTCTCGGCCTCGCTACAGCCCTACACCATTCTACGCTCTCGAACAAGAGATGCCCATTTCCCTCGCCTTCGTCTGCGGTCTGCAACACGCCCTGGCGATGCTCGGTGAGCGCCGATAACCAGCCGCACTTTCTCGGCGACGCCCTGCTGACCTCGTCTCCCTACATCCCACAGCTGGTCTCATCACACCTCCCATCATCTTTGCCAATCAACTCGGCTTCGACGCGTCCCAGCAGAACCAGATGGTCGCCGTCTCCCTCATCTCGTCCGGGATCCTCTCGGCGATTCAGATGTCGCGCTTCCCCATCCCCTTCACCAAGAAAAAGTACTGGCTCGGCACCGGTCTCATCACCGTAGTCGGCACCTCTTTCGCTACATTATCCACCGCTTCAGCCATCTTCACCGCCCTCTACGCCGACGGCACTTGCCCCTCGTTGGTCATCGACGGCGTAACGGTTCGAGGCAGCTGCCCTGAGGCTTACGGCGCTCTGTGAGTCTCTTCGAGCTACTTCTGCGGTCAAACAGCTTGTACTGATAACCCACTTTGCAGCCTCGGCACCAGCTGCCTCTGCTCGTTGCTGGAGATGGCCCTCGCCTTCACAAATCCGCGTGTTCTCAAGAAGATCTTCCCGCCTGTCGTGACCGGGACTGTCATCCTCCTTATCGGAGCGTCGCTCGTCGGCGAGTCTGGCTTCCTCAATTGGGGAGGAGGATCTGGAAACTGCCACACGCGCCCCGAGACTGGATTCTTCGCGCTGTGCCCCGACATCACGGCTCCTCGAGCATATCAATGGGGAGACGCTCGCTACATCGGACTCGGCTTCCTCAGCTACATCACCATTATCATCGTCGAGTTCTTCGGCTCACCTGCCATGAAGTCGGCGTCCATCATCAGTGAGCGGTCTAGCGCCGAGGTCGACTTCGACTTCCGAGCTGACTCTACACCGCCAACAGTGGGACTTCTCGTCGGCTGCATCGTTGCCGCGCCTCTGGGCTACACCTCGGCTGCTACCATCACCTCTGCCCCCGCCGCCACTTTCCTCTGGCTGCAGACGTACCCCCTTCGCATTCACGGCCCTTCCATCCTTCCCATGCTCTGCGTATACATCTCGCTGGCTATGGAAGCTACTGGAGACATTGTATGTCAAGTGCATCCTCGAGTCGGCTCTAGAGCTGACCTCCTTCTCCTTCGCAGACCGCCTCGTCCGAAGCCTCTCGCCAGCCGGTCGAAGGCCCTCTCTTCGACAGCCGTGTCCAAGGAGGTATCCTCGCCGATGGAGTCAACGGATGTATTGCAGGTCTGATGATGAACGTGAGTTGAGCCATCCGAGCTTCGAGGCGAGAGTCCGAGGGAAGCGGTTCGTTCGGCGCTGACCTTTCTCGCTTCGGTCCTCATCGAACAGCCTCCCGTCTCCATCTTCGCTCAAAACAACGGGGTCATCAGCATCACCAGGTGTGCCAATCGCTTCGCAGGCTACCTCTGCAGCGGTGTCCTCGTTATCTTCGGCGTGCTCGCCAAGATCTCGGGCGTCTTCCTCGCCATCCCTGCGCCTGTACTAGGAGGAGTCACCACCTTCCTCTTCAGCTCGGTCGCAGTATCGGGACTCAAGGTGTTGAGCCTCACTTCGTTCACGAGGCGTGACCGCATGATCCTCGCGTCGGCGCTCTCGCTCGGGCTCGGTAACCTCCTCGTCGCCGATTGGTCGTCCTACATCTTCACCTACGCTGGCCCCAACGCCGCTCTCAAGGGTTTCATGAACTCCATCATCATCGTGAGTGGCTTCGACCTCATCCTCGGCCCCTCAGCAGCTGACCCGTTGCTCGGCGCTCGCTTCAGGTCCTCTCCACTCCCTTCCTCATCGCCGGGATTGTCGCTTCACTTCTCAACGCCATTCTCCCCGCCGATCCCGACTCTACACCCGCCTATGTGGACGAAGATCACGAGCTCGAGCGCGCAGAAGCAGCCAAGCCGGCGAGGACTCGGAGGGTGTCAAGCGACGACGGTGATAGCAAGCAGACTTGACGGAAAGGTCGGTCAAAGGTTGTAGAGGAGATTGATATGTTCTGTCGTTTATAGTCGGTTTGTGCTTATGCCATCTTATAATTCATGGGGCACCTAGGGCAGGTTCGCCGAACCCGAGAGTGCGAGAGTCGTTTCTCCCTCGGCAGCTCTTGCAAGGTATAGCTCATAATGCTGAATAATATCGGCTACTCCAAATGTTACCACAGAAGCTACCTCTGATCCTCCTGAGCCCTCTCTTGCACCGTCGGTAAGCCCTGCGCAGCCGAGGGCTGGAAGGCAGCGAACATCGAGCACAGCCCGAGCGGGGCTGTCGACGACGCTACAGCCGGCGGTGGCGGAAGTAGAGTGGTGGAGTACATTGAAGACGAGCTGGAGGAAGCTGAAAGGGAGGGAGGAAGCGACTCGGTGCTGGGCGGTTGAGAAGGGTAGAGGGGAAGTCCGACCGGCGGTTGAGAGAAGGGGACGAAGGCGGGCGGAGGGAATGGCGAGGGGTAAGGCTGATGATGAGGGTAGACCATGGGCGTGGAGCACGCCAAGTCGACCGTGTCTAGCGAGGAGACCAAGCTGCCTCTCGAGCAGGTGTGAATGGAGCTGGTTCGAGGGCCGAGGGAAACATTGTCGAAGGCCGAGCGTAGCGATCCCTGGGAGGAAGAAGAACCGCGTCGAGAGGGACTGGATGGAGAAGTCGAGGCTGGGGCTTGCTGCTCCTCGAGACGAGCCAGCCGCTCCTCCAAGCCGAGCACGATCTTGTTGAGCCGAAGTACCTCGGCTTGCGACTGCATTATAGGATTAAACGTCAGCTTGTGGTAGGTATCGGCGTCCGAAGATTCTCATACAGCTTCAATCTTGGCATCCTCCTCGGTTCGCCTGCAGAACGAGGAAGGGGTCAGCTCGGCGCACCTCGTTTGCCGCTTCAGAGCAACTCACGAGGGCTCTCCCTCATCCCAGACACACTCCTTCTTTGCTTTCGAGCACTGCGTACACTGTAGCTCTCTCGAACGCTTCAGCTTTCGACGCCTGTGTGTGAGTGCCGAAAACGGGTCAGCCTCAGCTCGGCGCTCGGCGCTCAGGTGCAGCAAACAGACATACCGACACTGTAGCGCATCAGGATAGAGTATCAGTTGAATCCTCCCAGAACCCAAGTCAAGCAAAACTCACATCAACGCATGCTCGGACGCGTCCGTTCTTTGCTCCCTCCCCTCCCGACTCCTTGCGCTTCTTGGTCGAGCTGTTGGCCGAGGCGCTGACCATGGTGGAGGGAAAGAGGGAAGAGATCATTCCAATGCTGCTCGGGCGGACTCTGTAGCGAAGCGAGATGGCGCGGGAGGGCAAGCCAGCGGCGAGACGAACGAGCGGACCGCCCCCCTTTCTCCTCGCGGTCGGATGATAATTTCGGGAGGTGGACCAGCTTTGGATGCATGTATGATGAGGAGCAAGGTGCAGATGGGAGCTGCTGAAAGGTACTGAAGCTTCTGCAGGACCATCTCCGAGAGACGAGCTGCTCGGCGCTTCTTCTGCAGCTGCTGTGGAGCTCTATCGCCTCTCCCGCGGGTCTCCGAGCCGCCTTGCAAAGGTACCTTTTCCTTCGCTTCGGTCGCAAAGGCTTCCAAGGCCGAGAACAGAAGCAGAATGCCACCTCGGCGAAAGGGAGCCGAAGGCGATGCGAGGCTGAAGGGGGAGTCTTCGGCTTCCGATGTCCACAGCGAGGCGCACTCTGATTGCTGTACAGATAGCGAGATGGCGAGGACGGATCGCAGCTTCTGGCGACTTCTCATCGCAGGTTCGGCGGAAGAGTGCCCGAGCTGGAAGGCGACCGGCGCCTTGCAGGGAGGAGAGCCTACAGCGAGAGAGTGACAGCGACCCCTAGACCATGTTGGAGCTCGATTGAGTATCCTTCCACTCGACCAGCTCTCCAATCCTGCAAAAAGACAGCCGAGTCAGCAGATTGTCAGCGCCGAGGGACTGCAAGCGACACTCACTGAGCCGCTCGAGCAAAGACGATGGAGGTGATGAAGTAGAATACTCCGGCATCGATGGTCTGGTAGGGAAACACTGGAACGAGAGCGAGGGCGTCAGGTCCTGGTGCACGCTCGATGCTTCGGCTGCTCGGCGGGAATGAGGGGAGAGGAAGGGGCTGCTCACTGGCGACGAATGCACACCAGAAGTAAAAGAGGGTACGAGCTACCAGCGAGCGATGGATCGCAGTACCAAAGACGAAAGGAAGAGGCCACTCGAGGGCGAGAGTGAGCACGCCGTTGACCTGCGAGCCGAAACATGCGCGCCGAGGTTAGCAAGTGGCAGCTGAAGAGCTCGGTCGACTCACGATGTTGATGATCTGGAAAACGGGCGCGTCCACGATGGTCATGATGAAGAACTTGGCGCTGGGAGGAGGACTGTAGCGAGTTCAAAGCTCGGCGTGTCAGCTTGACTCTTGCTACCTTCCCTCTGCAGGACTCACATCAAGCCAGCAGGGCCGAGCGTAGCGCCCAACATGTCCCAGAAGAACTTGCGGTAAAAGATGCCTCACAAGCCCGCCCAGACGACGACTGTTGCCCGAGCGCGCGGTGGATAGTCAGCTCCCGATACGCTTGCTGAGCTGCAGAGCTCGGAGGACGTACAGCACGCCGAGGCGAGAGCGAGCAGACGTCCCCACTGGTGCAAGATGAACACTCCCATGCTACTGCGAGGCTGCTGTGGCTTGCTAAGCTTAAAAACGGGCGAGCTTGACGACGACTCGAGGATGAGGTGCAGCAAAAGGAGGGTGGGCTCGACCGGCGAGCTGATACGATGTACAGCTGTCTTTGCAGCCACCTGGGCTGTGAGTTGACAGGCGATAGAAGCGACCGAGACGATGTACAGCGATGTGGTAGGAGGGTAAACTCCGAAAGCGAGCTGCTCGTTGCCTTTCCCTTCGGTCGTTCAGCTCTGCTCTTTCGTTCGCCTCGTCGACTCCCGGTATTGAGTAGTAGGGTCTCGGAAGTGGGTTGTCGTCCCACACGGAAGCAGGCAGCTTTTTCGCAGTCAGCTCAACTGCTCGGTCGAGCTTGATTCTCTATCATCTCGCGCGCTAGTCGACTCTCGGTCGCCGGGTTCTCTGCACCGCTGCTTTGAGCTTGTATAATGCAAAAACTGCATCCTCTTCTATTCGACCTCTGCACCGCTGACGAGCAGGATTACTGTAGCTGTGCTTCCCTCGGCACTTCAGATTCGGCACTGCTCGGCGCCGAGTCTACGGAAGAGGAGCAGCTTCTGCCGCGGATCTGCATCGCTCGTGTGGAAGCCTTTCGGCTGATCGCGCACCCCGAAGGACCAACGTCCGAGCAATGTCCTTCGTGCAGAGCTCGACCGAGAGTGCGGTAAAGCTGCTGTCAACTCCACTGCTTAGTAGCTTCCCAGCTCGTGGGTCTGCATATGGCATAAAAGCTACTAACAGCTATCATAGTACAGCAGAGGAATCGCCAGAACAGAGCAAACGAAGCGAAGGGAGACGAAGCGTTCGGCGTTCGGAGGGGGTGTAAGGTCAGTGCAYCTACGGGCCGGGTCTCGGACCGTATCTGCGGGTGTGCACGGTCAGGTGAGATTGATAGATCAGGAGCAACTTCACGGGTGCCGAGATGGCCAGGACAGACTCGGCGGAATCCGAACGGCGTTKGCCGTCCTAATTTTCGCTCAACTTGTTGCTTGTCTTCCTGCACCGTTCCAGCTCGCTCGACAGATGCCTCGACTTACACCCAAGCTCGGCAAAGGGAGACAATTTAAGGGCGAAGTCATCTATCTCTCGTGTGAAGGTGTAAGTGCTTCCTTGTTCAGCTCTTGCCCGCTCGGCGGGAGGCTGACTTGCTTGCCTTTGCTCGTAATTCGTCTCCCACAGTGCAGGTGAGCTTTCGATGCTTACTTGGAGCCGTACAAAATCCTACAGCTGACCCTTATACTCTCGCAGAGCTCGTAAGACCCGTTGCAGCCGGACCGAGGCTTGCGCCGAGTGTAGGGTTCGAGGCGAGAGATGCGTATGGGGTGGCAGTTCCAAGCCTTCGTAAGTCGCACGAAGCTGAGGAACTACTAGCAGGCGACCAGCTGACCACCTCTTCGGCATCAGGCGCACAATCGAGGAGGCCAACCTCGCGACCTCGGAGCACGAAGTCCTTCGACTGAACCGCATCGTCGGCAGACTCGAGGCGCACATCGCTATGCTCACCCAAGAGCTCATCAAGGAGCGCAAGGCGAGACGAGCGCTTGAGGAAGGCCCAAGAGTCGCCAACACGGACGAGGCAGGTCCTCTTCCTCCCACCGGCGCCGCTGCTTCCCCTCCGTCAGCGCCGCTCAACGACACTGGCGCATCAGTCAGCTCTTCCAGCTCAGATATGTCCTACTACAGTCACGAAGCATCACCAGCACTACTACCAGCAGCAGATGCTTTCTCCTCCCTCCCCACGCCACCCTCAGCCTTCGCCGAACTCGCTCCCTTCGCCTTCCCAACTTTCCCCAATGTCGCTCCCGAGCCCACACCATACGCTACCTCCGCGCCATACAATCATCATCCCCCCCACCACCCTCATCCCTCATACTCCGACCGTCAACGCCACGCATCCGTCACCGCCCCTTCCCATCCAACTCCCGCCATCGCCTACTCCTTCCCTCCGACCCCTCAAGATGGCTACACGGCGGTACAAGCTCGGCCAAGCTTGGTGGTGGACACAGGCGGGTATTCAGCCCTCGAGGCCAACGTGCAGCAACAGGCGGCTTCGTGGTGGGATCTCGGCGTTGGCGAGGGAGGGGGCTGGGCGCAGGCGTCGTAGAGGCGAGGGTCGAGACTGTGTCGAGGTGTTGCCTCGACAGAAGCAGAGTAATCTATCGCCCCTAGTAACTAGTTGTCACGGTTCATCCTTCGTCGACCACTGGGAAGCTCGCAAAGCGGTCGAGAGGAGAAAGAGCGAGATGCAAGAAGACTGAGCGTATTCGATACAAGGCTACATCATACGGCTACAACAGCATCTCGAGATATACAAGAAGCGCAAGCTCACATCACCCTACACTCTCCCGCTTCTCCCTCCGTCTCCTGGCCATCATCCTCGCCCTGCAGAGCGACTCGCACTTGACCTCGCATCTCGGTCGGGACCCTCGCCAGCAGCARTGCCATCATCTGACGAGCCTGTAAGTATTCAGTGTCAGCGGCGAACTCCARCACGAAGTAGAGCGAGTATGAACAACGCACCGACATGATGTTGCCCGACTCTCGACCCTCYTGGCTTCGGTTGCGAGCGAGAATCTCGTCGGCTTYCTTGACGAGGTTGTTACGAAGAGCAGGGTCGGAAGTGGGTCCAAAGATCTTGACGGTAGGATCGATGCCCGAGATGGCCAGGAGAGGGAGACGAGGGTGAGGTTGGAGGACGTTGACGACTGTGAGAGAGAGAGGTGAGCTGGCGAGTTGACGCCCAAGACGACCGACTCCAACTCACCACTACCATCGCCCTCGAAGATCCCTACCAGTTCTTCGCTCTCCTTGTCCCACACGAACCAATTGCCATCATCCGAGCCCGAGACGACAAACGAGTCGTTGCCGAAAGCAAAGTTGACATCCTTGACAGTGGTCTCGTTGCGATGGCCAGTGTACTCGCGACGAGGCGCAATGAGCGGGACATCCGAGTGGTAGGAGCGGAGGTGGTCGAGGCGAGAGAAGGTCTCCTCGTCGTCCGAATCGTCGCCCGTGTCGGTGCCGATGCGCTGCTCGCCTGCCTCCTCGTCGTCGTCGACGGCGGCTTCCTCGAGATGCGGTCCAACCCAGGGAGATGATCCTCGGCGTGGACTGTCTTCCTCCCTCGGCCTCTTCCCGGGCACAGTCGAGCGCGACTCGTTGGACTCGCCATCGCTGCCCAGCAGAGCGTCGCCGCTCTCGGTCTCCTTTGCCGCGGGTGTAGATGGCTTAACGACGGGTTCGGGAGGGACATGAGGATCTGCATCCGTGTCGAAGAGGAAGACGCCTGCTCCCGAGTACGAGACGAGAAGGTCGCGAGGTTTGGCGCCGGAGAGCTTGGTCGCGACGACGTGGTTGGTGATCTACAGCTCGTGAAGAGTCAGCTTAAGCCTGAGTTTTAATGCAGAATAGCTCACCTCTCCTGCTCCCTCCTTCTTGGGCACGCCGAACCTGCGCACGCATTGAGTGAGATCCTTGTCGTTCGCCTCGACGCCCCAGTCTCGCTTCATCGGCTGTCGAAGCATGCGGCGGTCGTCTGCAGAGTGAGGGTCAGCTACCAGCCTCAGCGTGGTGAGGTATGAGCTTCAACTCACGAAGGAAGGCGTGAGGTGCAGTCCCGGCGACGACGAAGAGGTGAGGCCGAAGCTTGGAGACGCTGAGCGAGTACAGGGAGAGGCCATCGTACTCGACGAGCGGTGGACCACACGCAGCTTCGTCACTTCGCAACCCTGGTTGACGACAGGTGTGGGTCGTGCGCAGGTCGTGTTGCCTGTTGAGAGGGAAGCGAAGAGATCAGTCTCGGCGATAAGAAGGCGAGGTCGAGCATTGGCGCACCTCACTGTCCCATCCTCGCTGCAGGTGAGAAAGACGTCGGGCGAGGTCTCAGTAGCAACTCGTTTGACTCGGCTGGTGTGGCAGCGGAGAACTCGAGTGCACGCCGAAGCAGCTTCATGATGAGTCCAAGGTGGGTGCGCCGAGTCCGACGAGGATTGAAAGACAGTGGACGAGCTGAGAGCAGGGTTACGGGCGAGAGAGAAATCGTAGACGCGGACCTGTGGTATGTGGCGGTCAGCGAGAAGCCTGCACGCAGCGAGCTGTGAGACGTACGGTCGAATCGCCGGCGCAGGAGAAGAGCCGAGTCGGGTTGTAGGGAGCCCACTTGACGCTGAAGATGTTGGCGCGGTGTCCTATAGACAGAGAATCAGCTCTGATGTACCTCATGTCCCTGCTGAAGCGCACCCGTGTCGATGACCTCGGTCAAGCCGAGATGAAGCGAAGGAGCGGTCGCCGAGTCATTGCTGGTGAACGAGTCAACCCCTGGCTTCCAGATGCAGATTCTGCAGGTCGGTAAAGATGGTTAGCCAGGCTGTACTATGCTTCCCTCGGCTCTACTAGCTCCATCGCTGGTAGCGACCACAGCGCTCGGCAGCTGCATCTGAAGCTCACTTGGTATCGTCTCCCGCACTCGCCAGCCTTCCCTCTCCTCCCAACTCCCAATCCAGAGCGTTGACACAGCCTGTACTGCCCCAAGCCTCGCGAGCGACTCGATGGCCGCTGGTAGTCGGATGCGGGTCGCCTAGAGTAGCGAGCAGAGATAGGCGAGGAGGCCAGGAAGGTGCAGCGAGTATGTTGTTGTACAGCTGCTTCACCGGGCGATTCGGCGGAGCCAGCGAGAGCGACAGTAACTCGAGGAAGCTGTTGCTGTTGGGTTCGAGTGGAGCCCACATCGTTGGAAGCTGTAGTCGAGTGTTGTAGGAGTGACGAGGGAGAGCAGCGAATGGCTTCTGTAGCTGGACAGGTCCTGCTGGGCCGCCGCCCTTGATGCTAAGTGAGCGCCGAGATGAGCGAAGGAGAGCAAGAGGCCGCCTCCGCTGCTCCTTCTCCTTCGACTTCCCGGAGCCCATGACAGGCTTCAGCTGCTTCTGTGCTGCTCTTGATCTTGTGCTGCCCTGCTCGCCTACAGCCGACCTCCCTCGTCCTGCAGCAAGCCCAACGGAGTCAGTCGCGCTCGAATCACGCTCGCTCGTCGCGAGTCGCCTCAGTTCTGCAGGGCATCGGGTCGTCCATGCAAGCAGCTGCGCGTCCGCACACCAGTCCACATTCGTTATCGAGCGAGTGGAATAACCAGCAGACTGCCGTCGGCTCTGCAGCTGGGTAAGAAGGTGCTGAGCACGATCGGCCGAGCTTCGCGCTTGGAGCGGTTGAGACTTTCCTCGCCGATAAGGGTCACATTCTCCAGTTTCTCGCCTATCGCAATACTCCTCCTTTGTCTGTAGAGCTCAGCCTGCACCTCAGGTCTCGAGAGCAAGGCTCGGCGATGGTGGCTGGACCCCTTGAAGCCATCTTTGGCCCTTCTTTGGCTCGGCTGCACATTCTTACAGCAGGTCACCTGAAGCACTTCCCGCTGCGATCACGTACAACACTAGCTTGGCTCGTGCTCGCCTTGGCATCGGAGTCTGATAACGACTCGCGAGCCGCCCGCCGAGGTGGCCTCCGAACGGTTCCACAGAACTTCTAGGGTGCTGGACTTCTCTTTCCCTCTTTCCTTCTTACTCCTCACTCGTTTGTTCAGGATGAAGTTCACCTCGACCCTCGTCGCCGCCGCTGGCTTGCTCGCCTCTCCTGCACTTGCTGCTCCCTATGCTCAGCTTCAGACTCGCAACACCACCGGTTCGACTTCAAAAATCGAGCAACCCGTTCTGAACGTGACCTACACCTCCCCAGTCAACTCGTGAGTGAATTTTAGTGCCTCGCCAAAGTTCGGCCTTGCCAAGCAGCTGACGATAAATCCTTTCTGCAGCTCTCTGCCCAACGTCGTCATCTTTGCGACTGGTGGAACAATCGCTGGATCCTCGGCTTCCAACACGGACACCACCAAGTACACGGCTGGAGTAGTGGGCATCGAGGCGCTCGTCCAGGGTACGCCGAGCCGAGCTTGTCTTCTCGTTGAGCTTTCACTAACCTCCCGATGCTCAACAGCCGTACCCAACATCCTCAACGTTACCAATGTCGTCGGCAGTCAGGTCGCCAACACGGGGTCTGGCAACATCAACAGCTCGAGTGAGTGGTCTTGCCCCCGGTCTCCGCCTCTCTTCACCACTTTGCGCTAGACTCACAAGGCGCTGCTTTGCTACAGTTATTCTTCGCATGGCCAAGCTTGCCAACGGACTTCTCTGTGCTGAGAACTCGACTACTGATGGACTCGTGATCACTCACGGTGAGTTTGACCACGCGCCGAGCGCCGAGCTTGCCCCTTCAAAGCGGGAGGATGAGTGCGTAGCACCTAGAGGGCTACACGCCTGAGCGGTCGTTACTCAGACTGAGTTCTGACCTGTATTGAGCGTCCGAGCTGACCTCCACTGCCCTCCTCTCGCCCGTAGGAACTGACACCCTCGAGGAGACCGCCTTCTTCATGGACGCCACGGTCAACTGTGGGCGCCCAGTGGTCGTAGTTGGGGCCATGAGGCCTTCTACAGCCATTTCAGCAGGTCAGTGGAAGCGTTATCCTATCTCACCGCACAGCTTGCCACCTGTGCTCCATCCGCCGAGCTTCGGCTGCGCCTCAAGTCTTGGCCTTCGCCCCTTCCTCGGGCTCCGGAGAAGCTGGGGCTCTCTACATGTACCTCAACACTGACTCTAAGACTTCTCCGCCTACAGATGGACCCGCCAATTTGCTCGAGGCCGTCACCGTCGCCGTTTCGCCTGCCGCTAAGAACCGAGGGGCCATGATCGTCCTCAACGACCGCATTGGACAAGCAACTTACACCTCCAAGACGAACGCCAACTCGCTTGACACCTTCCAGGCGATCGAGCAAGGCTACATCGGCGGGTTCCTCAGCAACAAGCCTTTCTTCTACTACCCTGCGGCTCAGCCGACGTTCAAGAACAAGTTTGACATCAGCAACGTTACTGAGCTTCCCCAAGTCGAGTGAGTCTCGAGGCTGCAGAGCCTTCTTGCCCTCCTCAAACTATCGCCGAACTTTCGCTGACTCGGTTCTCCGCTCCCTCTAGCGTCCTCATCTCCTACCAAGACTTTGACGCGGCTCTCATCCCTGCTGCTATCAAGTCTGGAGCCAAGGGTATCGTCATCGGAGGTGAGCTGCCCCGTCGCCTTTCTCCTCTGCCTCGCTGACCCTCCATATCCCTTCAAAGGAACCGGCGCCGGCTCCACCACCGACCTCGCCCAGCCCTACATCGAAGCCGCTCTCAAAGCCGGAGTCCCCATCGTCCTCTCCTCTAAGACTAACGGTGGTGCCGTTCCTCCGAGTGGATCGGGGGCCATCAGCTCGGGCTTCTTCAACCCCGTCAAGTCGAGGTAGCAGCTTCAGTTGGCGCTTGCTACGGGACTGGGGATGGAGGAGATTAGGGGATTGTTTGAGGATAAGCTGGCGGGGTTCTTGGAGGCTTAGAGTGTGAGCAGAGGGAGAGTCGCAGGCGGCGCGAGCGATCGCAGAGCGAGAGAAAGCAGGGCAGCCGAGTCGTAGACGTAGGCGCCGTGATACAGAATAGTAGAAATAGACTTTATTACGAGCTCCAAGAGGTTGAATAGAATCTTTGAGCGAGAGCAAACGTCCTTTTCGCAAGCTTCGCCGAACCCTGGCTGAGCTCCTGCCAAGCGCTTCAGATCGTCACTCGCCTTGCCTCTAGGCAAAGCCTCTGCCGACGAATACCTACCTCTAATAGAGCAACATGCTCACGCCACGCAGGCATCGCATCGTGCTCTTCTTTCGACCGTATCCCATAATCCACGCCCTCGGCACTCTCAGTTCTCCCTTCCTCGGTCCGTTCCACGTCAAGCACGACCCATCGCCCTCTCTTACACGAAATTATATCTACACAAGCACAGCAGCAGAATCCCTTCGCCCCCAGCGCCCCTCACACAAACCTCGGCGCTCGACAAGCTGGGAGGCCCTCTTCTACATTCGGTCGCGGTAGTCGACTGGGAGGTTTAGATGAGGGAGTCCATCCTGATTGATGAAGAACGAGGTTGATGGGCGGCGGGCAGGGTGGGAGGGAGAACGAGCGAGGAAGGAAGGAAGGCGAAGGGCGAGAAGCAAGATCAGCTCGGGCTCACACAAAGGGAAGCAGGCTCAAAACGCACCTCGAGTAAACCGACAGTACGGCCGCCACAATCTCCATATGCAACTCGACCTGCGCCTGCGCCTCTCCGCCGCCCTCGGCGCCCAACTCTCCCCTCGCCAACCGATTAATCTCCGCCAAATTGGCACTCTCGGCCGCCGCCGCACTCGTTCCCGTCCCAATCCCCGCCCCTCCATTCCCCCTCACAGCGCCAAACGGCCACTGCGAGTACTCAGCCAACAATTCGTCGCACTTGGCGAACGCTCCCTCCCTCGCATCGTACCCCAAGTGGACCAGCGCGTTCTCCAGTACATTAGCGGCGAAGGCGGCGCAGACCATCGTGACTGCGCGAATGGTACGGTAGCGAACTTGCTCGCCGTAGAGGTTGGACGTCGGGACGGCGGCGGTGCGGGCGGTGAGGAGACCGAGAGTGCGGCGCAGGACGTCGTCTTTGAAGGTCGGGTCCGAGACGGGGTGGGTCGCCATGTCGAAGAGGAGGAAGTTGCGCTTTTCGGTGCGGAGGACGCCTTTGTCGACGAGCCCTTTGGCGAGACGTTCTCGGACTTGCTTGAGTTGGTAGCCGATCTTCATGACGTTCCATGTCTCGCCTGTTGGTGCGTGGGAGAGAGATGGTCAGTCAAGTATATCTTGTAGCAGAGTAGGGCTCGCCCGCCCTTCTCTCTGCGAAACGCCGATCTCATCTCCTCCGCTTCAAGCAGTCTCAACTCACCCGACATGAGATCAATCCAAGTCCCCACGCTCATCCTTTCCGACACCTTCATCATCTTGAGCGCCTCATCCAGTAGCACCTCGCCCGTAAGTCGCTCGTCGATGACTTCGATGTACCTGCGGAGGAGGAAGGGGAGTCGCAGCACAAACAGCGAGAGATCGAGGACGAAGGGCGAAGGAGGAGCGAGAAAGGTCAGCGGTGCGCAAAGAAGCAAAGCAATTGCTAAAAAACTCACCGGTCTGCTAGAGGGAACCGTCTCCGGTTGGGATCCCTGACCATAGCGATTCGGTGACGGAGGGCGAGCTCGATGATGATGCAGCCGCGAAGAGTGTAGGAGATGTTGTCGTTCCAAAAAGAGAGGTAGCCCTATAGTCCGCGCAAGCCAAAGCTGTAGGTCAGCAGCTTATCCTCTCGCAAGAAACGCGTGAGCTTGAGCCCCTCCGACAAACACACGACCCCCCGAGAAAGCGCGTTGGAGTCGCCGAGAGGAAGCTGCAGCCTGTGCAGGATGTACAGCTGTCCCATGCGTAGATCGCCACGCCTGTAGCGCTTTCCGAAGACGATGAACGCGTTGTTGGAACCCTCCGACGCGCCTGGCCTTGGTGGGCGTCGTGGAAGTGCGGTTTCGAGGGCGATTTGGAGGTGCGGAGGTGCAGCCAGCTGCTGTAGCAGAGTAGGGTGATAGAACTGACCTGCTTATCCTTCAAACCGAGCAAGAGAACCTCCTCCATCAGGGTGAGCTTGGGCATGATGCGGTCCTCGCCAGATTCCATGTCCCGCTCATCGTAAGCGACCTTGTGTCCTGTAGGTTGTTGCGGCGTGGTGGGCCGAGATGAGTTGGAGGCAGAAGAGAGGTACGAGCCGCTCTGCTGGTTGGCCGAGCCGAGCGAGGGAGAGGTTGGGCCCCCCGAGCCGTTGTTGGCGGGAGAAGAGGCGGCGCCGCCTCGACGACGAGAGAGTCCGGACTGGGCAGAAGAGGCCATGCTGCTGTAGAGTGTGATCCGCTACAGACTGAACGGCCGAGGCGGAAAGCGAAGACGAGCCAGGCAAGCGAAGAAGAGGACGAAGGGAGAGAGGCAGCGAGGGCAGATCGCGCCGTTTCTAAGTCCTCAACCAGGCCACCGCGACCAAGTCCTCGAGCCCAGGGCCAGCTCGCTTCTTACCTTTCAACCTCATCGCTTTCACTATGTAAGTTGCTCTGTTACATGCTATAACTTGCTCTGGAGTATGCGCAGCATCCCAGGCTACCTCTGTACAGCTTTCGCTGACCTCCAACGCCCTCACGCTTCCTCTCTCGCTCAGGTCGGCTCTCGAACTACTCAACCCTCGCTCGGAGAGTGTGAGGCGTAACCAGGCCTTCACTATCAATGTTACCGGTGCTATGGGCCTCGCCAACGTCGTCAAGAGCAACCTCGGTACGCTTTTCTAGCCCACTTGGTCCATCAGCCTCCATCGCCGCTCAGTTCGCTTTACCGTGGCGAGGAAGGGTGACAAGAGGCTTGGGAGATGACAGGGAGGATACTGGAGCTGCTGGGGACCTTTCTATCCAGAGCTCGGCGCTGTAGAAGGTCATCTCGGCCCAGTTGGAGCAGCGCGGAGGGGACGCGCCCGTGTCAGCCAGCACGCGCTGTGTTGGCCAGCAACTCGCCTGCAACCTCGCCCAGAGCTCCGCACTAACTCTCGCGACATGTACAGGTCCCCGTGGAACCCTCAAGATGCTCGTCGACGGCTCTGGGCAGCTCAAGATGACCAAGGACGGCAAGGTCCTTTTGAGCGAGATGCAGATTCAGGTGCGCTTTGCCTGACTGCACCGAAATGGCGAGGAAGCAGCTCACAGTTCATTGTTGCATTACAGAACCCTACCGCTGCTCTTATTGCCCGAACAGCAGTCGCCCAGGATGAGATGACCGGTGACGGAACGACGAGCGTTGTTCTTCTTGTCGGTGCGTCGTATTCACCTACACAGCTTCCAGCGAACCTCGCTAACGTTCTCTGTACTACAGGCGAGCTCCTCAAGCAAGCCGAGCGTTACACCTCGGAAGGCGTCCACCCCCGCATCCTCGCCGACGGAATCGAAGTCGCCAAGAACTCTCTCACCGACTTCCTCGACTCCTTCAAGGTCCCCTTCGCCGCCGGCGCCAACCCTTCGCACGAGATCCTCGTCAACGTGGCCTACACCTCGCTCGCGACCAAGCTGCACAAATCGCTGGCCAAGTCCCTTTCGCAATCCCTCGTCGACGCGGTTCTGGCCATCCGTCGCGCGGGCAAAGTTGACAAGATTGGAGCCAAGAGGCTGGAGGATGGAGCGGAGAAGATGGAGGATGAGCCCGAGACGTACGAGCCGATCGACCTGCACATGGTGGAGCTGATGAAGATGCAGCACCTCACCGATGTCGATACGAGGTTGGTCAAGGGGCTGGTGTTGGATCACGGACCTAGGCATCCCGACATGCCCAAGAGGCTGGAGAACTGCTTCATCCTCACCCTCAACGTTTCCCTCGAGTACGAGAAGACGTGAGTTGTCGATTCGAGCCCGCTTTCCCATCGCCGAGCTTGGTTCGCTGACACTTCTCTATACTCCACACAGCGAGGTCAACTCTGGCTTCTTCTACTCGTCGGCCGAGCAACGCGAGAAGCTGGTCGAGTCGGAGCGCAAGTTCACCGACGCCAAGGTCCGCAAGGTCATCGAGCTCAAGAAGTTGGTCTGCGATTCCCAGCTCGACAAGGACGGCAACGTGATTGGCGAGAAGAAGAACTTTGTCGTCATCAACCAGAAGGGTATCGACCCCCTCTCGTTGGACATGCTCGCCAAGCAGGGCATCATGGCGCTCAGGAGGGCCAAGAGGAGGAACATGGAGAGGTGCGTCTCGCTCGGGGTCTTACTCCCGGCTGCTCGTCGCTGACTCGCGCGCTACATACAACAGGCTCCAGCTCATCTGCGGAGGAACGGCACAGAACTCGGTCGAGGACATGAAGCCCGAGGACCTCGGATACGCTGGCCTCGTCTACGAGCACACCCTGGGCGAGGAGAAGTTCACCTTCGTTGAGGAGGTCAAGAGCCCCCAATCCGTCACGCTTCTCATCAAGGGTATGCTTTCTCCTCCTCTCTCACTCTCCCTTTCCTCGCTGACTCCACCCTCCTCCCTCACAGGCCCCAACGCCCACACCATCTCCCAAATCTCGGACGCCGTGCGCGACGGTCTCCGCAGCGTCAAGAACGCCCTGGAGGACGCCTCCCTCGTCCCCGGCGCCGGAGCCTTCGAGGTAGCAGCCCACGCGCACTTGAGCGGCGATGTCAAGAAGAGCGCAAAGGGCCGCGCGAAGCTCGGTGTGCAGGCGTTTGCGGATAGTCTGTTGGTCATTCCTAAGACGCTGGCGGTCAATGCTGGGTTGGACGTGCAGGATAGTATTGTGGCGCTGCAGGTGAGTTTTGGCCGTTCGGGGAGCGAGGCGAGGCGTGGTGAGGTTGAGGGGAGATGGCTAACCTTGCTTCGTGACGACAGGACGAGGCCGCCGAGGGACATGTTGTGGGACTCAACCTTGCTACTGGAGAGCCGCTGGACCCGGTAACGTGCGTTCTTAACTTTTGATTCGCGCTCTGCTCCTCGGCGCCGCGCTGACATGCCCTCTCTTGCTTTTCCGCAACAGCGAGGGCATCTGGGACAACTACCGCGTCAAGCGTCATATGATCCACTCTTCGTGCGTTCCTGCTCGCTCGCTTTCTCCCTGCTACTCCCTCAAGCTTCGAGCTTGGCTAACCCACCTCACTCTTCGCAGCGCCGTCATCGCCTCCAACCTCCTTATCACCGACGAGATGATGGTGAGTCGCCTTCTCTTCCTCCCTATCTTTCCTCGAGCTTCGCTCACTTTCCTTTACGTCCCAACAGCGCGCCGGACGATCAAGTCTCAAGGAAGGAGCTCAGCAGTAAAGCGCTCGATCTACCCACAAGCAGCTGCAAAAAAAGATCATAGATAGATACCCATCGCTGGCGCGAGCTTCACGTGTATGCGAGCCGTACTTCCAGCTTGGCTACAGATCCTGGCTGTTTCGACTGCGCCTCTCTTCTCCAACCCTGCTCAACAAGCCCAGTTCGACCGAATCGTCCTCCTCCCTTCTAGCCCTCCTCTTCACCTCCTCCCCACTCTCCTCACTCGACCCGCTCTCGCTACTCTCCCCAAACGCCTCCAGCTTCGACCGGCGAGTGACCCTCCTCCTAGACCCCCTCGGCGCTGGTCCTTTGCTCAACGAGTTGTTGACAGTGCTCGTGCCGGAGGTGGGCAGGAGAGTGTAGAGGTAGAGACAGAGGGCGAAGACGACGATTTGTTGAGTGATGAGACTTGTGGTGGCCTATGAGTGCGAGAGAACGAGGTCGGTTCAGAGCGAGCGCCGAGCGGGCGACGGGGTGAGAGGGAAGGGATCCGAGAAGATCACTCACACCGGCGAGTGAATAGATGTCGTATGCAGTAGTTACGCGAGTTGATGGACTAGTGAAAGGCGACCGAACTCAGTGCGTAGTCAAATGGCGAGCCAAAAAGCATCGCAGCCGAGCAGCCCGGACTCACGCGTTGGATTCAACGAGAGTCAAGGAGGTCAGACTACTTCGGTACTTGACCGAAAGTGCCATGGTGATCAGAACCGAGACCTTATCAGGTAACAAGAAGAGTCAGCTTTGCAAGAAGCGGAAACAGCATCGCCGAGAGGGCTCACCAGCGTCAATCCGCTGTAGGTGGCGACGAGGGCTCGCCTCCGAGCGGCGATGAGGATGATCAGGCCTATGAGGGTGACTACTGCACCTACGCCGGCTCCGTAGGTGACTTTGGCCGCTGCGCCCGTGGATATGGATGAGCCGAAGTTGGTTTGAGAGTCGGAGGCTGCGGGCCGAGCCGAGCAGTCAGTGTCGCCTTCTCGATTTTGTTTCGTTGGCGCAGGCTGTTTGTGACTTACATCCGTTGATTACCTGCATGTACCATGCCATCGCAAGGTAATTGAGGAGGAGGAGCATGTCCCCAACAATCGCCACGACGGGCACCGAGCAGCAGCACAAGAGCAGCAGCTCGCACTGTTGCAATGCAGGTTTAGCAAATGACTCCCTCGACGCTGATGCAGCAGGGCTTCAGCGCTTCGTCTCGCCTGTGGCTCACCATCTTTCTTCAACGGACCGAATTGGCGGAGGGCAAGAAGAGACGGTGAGTCCGCCAGACGACACCGGAGACCTCGGACGTGGGAAGTCGGAAAGGAAGGAGAAGGTGCAGAAATGTGTTTTGTAGTGACGTGCCACGAAGATCATCTACGAAGCAACCAGAGAGGTAAGCGGGAAGGGAAAACGGAGTTGGAGGCCTGCTCGGCCGGTTCGGTGTCTTGATCTCTCGCCTTGCTGTTGCTCCTGCTCGTGCTCTGCTTGCTCTCGGCGTGTTGCCAAGCAATCCAAAAGACTTTCGTGCACATCTCCAGCTCACATGCACCAGATTACGGGTCACAAGACCCGGGTTTGGCACCGCCGGCGCCGACGCGCTGTCCGGGATCCTTCCCCACTTCCTATTACTATCCAGTGGGCTTGGCACGGCAACTCCTGTCCATCTCCACGGTCCCTAACTTTGCGGCTTTTCGCAACTCGTCGCCTTTGCTCCCCTTCTGCACACTCGGACTTTTGACCTTCGGCCATGTCGATTCAGGAGCAGCACTTCCACTCGCAAGCCATGGAGGAGAACAAATCGGAGAAGGGAGGACCCACCACTTTCGCAGCTGTTGAGCCCTCGACCGACCTTGGAGGCAATGCCCCGCTCCAGCGACAGTGAGCTCCAGGCGGGGGAAGGGGGAATCTTTTCATCGGGGGACGGGGTGCAGGACGATAGCTGACTTGTTGGATCTGTTTGTCGACCTACAGGCTCAAGTCTCGTCATGTTCAAATGATCTCAATCGTGGGTATTTGCTGCAACAGATCGGCGCCGAGATCACGAGCTGACTTTTGTTCGGCTTTCGCAGGGAGGAGTCATTGGTACCGGCCTCTTTCTTGGATCAGCCGGAGCTCGTAATTTGACTGTTTATCGCTGCACCCTTACACTGCGCTAATCGACTTATCCTTGTAGTCCGCAATGGAGGACCCCTCGGCCTGTTTATGGGCTTCGTAGTCCTCGGTTCGGTGTGTTACAGTATGATGGTCAGCCTTGGAGAGGTGAGTAGCTCTGTACAGCAACGCTTCTGGTGCAGCAACGCCTCCGGAAACGGCGAGCTGGGCTGACTTGACTCGCTACTTTTCTCTCTTCCTAGATGATTGCCCATCTCCCCGTCCCTGGTGGACACATTACTCTTGGTCACCGCTTTGTTGACCCGGCCTTCTCCTTCGCGTAAGTCGGCTCGAGCCGGAGCAGGCTTCAGCTTTTGGTCCTCGCCGAGCGCCGCGCCGAACATCGACTGAGACGACTCCTTCTTGACGTACGACAGCATGGGCTGGCTATACTGGTACAACTGGACGTAAGTGAGGTCTTGAGAGCCTGCAGGAGACCTAGAGCTCACGCAAACGTTCGCACTCTCGCAGAGTCGTCCTTCCCGCCGAAATGAACGCCGCTGCTGTTCTCATCGGCTACTGGTCGGACGTCAACCCTGGTGTATGGATCACAGTGTGCCTCGTTGTTGCTATCGCTATCAATGTCGGTGGAACCAAGGTGTACGGTGAGTTCGACGTCCTCCTCCGAGCAGCTCGGTCTTCCTGCGCTGTCGCTTCTCGCGAGGCCCCGCGCTGTCGCTTCTTCTCTAACTTGCTACACCTCACAGGCGAGTGCGAGTTCTGGTTCGCCATCATCAAGGTCATCACCATCATCGGCCTCATCCTCCTCGGCATCATCCTCGACACGAAGAAGAACGCCGACGGATCTCGCATCGGCTTCCGCTACTGGCACAACCCCGGCCCCTTCGTGCAGTACAAGGGTGTTCCTGGATCTCTCGGTGAGTTTGAGCCGGAGCTGAGGTTTCGAGGGTCGGAGGCCTTCGCCTGGTTCGACATCATCTCGTGGTCGCCGAGCGGGCGCTTGCGGTTTACTACCTTACTGACCAACACTGCTCTCCTACAGGTCGCTTCCTCGGTTTCTGGGCTGTGCTCATTCAAGCAGCTTTCTCCTACATCGGAACTGAGGTGAGTCTGCGCCGAGGAGTGTCCGCCGAGAGGAAAGCGCCGAAGCTGACTTCGCTATTGCTGCTCGCTACAGATCGTCGCCATCGCTGCTGGAGAGGCGAAAGATCCGAAGAGGAACCTTCCTAAAGCTATCAAGAGGGTGTACGTTCCGAGTCCTTCTCTCCTCGAAGCCGAAGCCTCCTGTCCGGCGACGCCGAGCATCGGCGACGATGCCGGGCTCACCTCCTCTGAGTCCCCATACTGACGTCCCTCGCACTCTACACCCATTCAGGGTCTTCCGTATCATAGTCTTCTATTTCCTCGGAACTGTAGGGGGACCCCCCTTCTCCGTAGCCCACGAGCAAGGCTAACCCTGCGGCCCTTGCTTTCTCGCGCCCTTCTGCAGTTCGTCATCGGTCTCTTGGTCGCTTCAAACGATCCGCGCCTGAACCTCTCATCTGGAGACGCCGCCTCCTCGCCCTTCGTTATCGCCATTCAGAACGCCGGTATCCCTGCCCTCCCGTCAAGTGAGTTCGGCGCTGACTTGCTCGTCGCTGAAGGGTATTAGACGTTGCAGGACGAGCTTTGCTGACACTTAACCATCTCTAGTCATCAACGCAGCGCTACTCAGCTCGGCCTGGTCGGCTGGATCCTCGGATCTTTGTGAGTTCGCCTCCGTCTCCTCGGCGCCAGGCAGAGACCTGACCGTTTCCATCGATAGACACCGGCAGTCGAGCGCTGTACGTTTCGCTCAGATTGAACGGTGACGTTTTGTACTTACGCTGTATCCAATCATAGATACGGACTCGCTCTGAACGGCAACGCCCCCAAGGTCCTTCGCAAGGTCAACTCGTGGGGCCTCCCCTACGTGTGCGTGGCAATCGGTTCCGCTTTCGGACTACTCTCCTACATGTCGGTCGGATCTACCTCAGCTGGCAAGGTCTTCGGCTACTTGTGAGTACTGCTGGCGGCTCTCGTTACCTAGGCTTCGATGCAGCGAACTCCGAGCTCATCGCCGAGAGACGAACGCTGACCTTTCTCCGGCATTCCTACAGCGCCAACATGACGTCGGTCTGCGGACTGATCACCTGGGCTGCCATCTGCTTCACCTACATCCGCTTCCACAAGGCAATGAGGCTTCAAGGGCTGGATCGCCGAACCCTCCCTTTCCGAGCCCCTCTGCAGCCTTTCTTGGCCTATTACGGACTCGTGTTCTGCATCATCATTCGTGCGTTTCATTTCCCTTCTTCTAGGGCAAATTCTGACACACTTCGCCTTCTGCAGTCATCTTCAACGGCTTCGCGGTGTTCATCAAGAGCGATCCCGACTGGGTGTTCGACAAGGCGACCTTCGTCACATCGTGAGTCATTTTTTGCAACTCGGCGATTACTTATGGAGTATCTGCGGAGGTTTTGAGCACCCTGAGGGTCCCCAGCGCTTGAGAAATGCAACGAAAACTGATCTTCGGCGGATGCTCGGCGCTTGTTTGCCCTCTACAGCTACTTCCCCATCGTCTTCTTCCCCGTCCTCTACTTCGGCTTCAGGATCATCGGAAAGAGCGAGGTCGTCGATCTCTCTGTCGCCGACCTGCAAACCGGCTCGCGCGTGGAGGAGGAGGTGGACCCCCGCGACAAGAAGCCGAAGAACGCCGTGCAGAAGTTCTGGGCTTGGTGAGTAGTCGGTCCTCGCAAGGGGATGCAGATGCTGACCTCCGTCGCTCTACAGGCTCATGTAGGGATTGTCTGCCCTTCCTTCTTCGCTGCCCTCTCCCTTTTCCTGTCGACCGAGCGGGCGGACTGGCACTGCAGCTCCCTCTTTGCACCTCTTTGTCACTCGCTCATCTCTGGTTATCTCGGGTCCTTCTCCTTCCCATCTTTAGCTTAGTACAACCCCTGGCGCGACCCTTAGCCTTTGCAAGTCAGATTTCTCCCGTCGCTTTCGCTTTCGCTTCTGAATCTCGCGCTTCGCTCTCGGCGAACAATATTGATGGAGCTCGTGTGCGAGATGAGACACACGATTTAGAAGGAGTGCTCGCGAGAACAGCGAGCAGCAGTAGTTAGGTCTTAGCTTACAGGTCGGCGAACGTCTAGAAGGCAGCTCGGCCGAGCTCTCACGGGCTTGTACAGAGCCCTTGAGGTCTTACACGAGGCCAGATCTACTGTGCTATGTAATAGGATGGTATTCGGACGAGTCTGCACGTTCTCTTCGATTCTTCCCCTCCGACGACTCGAGGAGTCGCGAGCCGCTCGTCCCTCCTTCTCCTTCGTTCGATCTCGTCTCGACTCTTAGCGCCCGCCGACTCACGTACAATCTCCAAAGCACCTCACAACGCGCCCCTCGCTTCCTGCACCTCTACAACTCGCCCGCGCTGAGCTCGCGCCGCTCCTCCCATGTCCTCCTCGACGCCCATCCGCTATGCCAAGTCCGAGTACATCGAAACCGACACAGGCAACAAAGTCTCGCGCAAGTGTGTCATCTCGGGCTCGCAAAACATCGTACTAGGAGGGAAGACGATCATCCAAGCGGGAGTGATCATTCGCGGCGATTTGAGGCGAGCGGGAGGTAGTGGGCCGGCTGTGGTCATAGCTGTAGGGAAGTACTGCGTGATGGGGGAGAACAGCGTGATCCGCCCGCCGTGCAAGACGTATAAAGGGTGAGTTTCGAGCAAGCGTCGCGTGGAGGCGCGTGCTGATCTGCTCTGTACGGCTGCAGGGTCTTCTCTTACTACCCGATGAAGATTGGCGATTTCGTGAGCATCGGCTCGAACAGCATTGTGGAAGCAGCGAGCATAGGAAATGGCGTAGAGATTGGCAAGAACTGCATCATCGTGCGTTCTCCGAGCTACTCCTCGCTTGCAGCGCTAACCACTCTGACCCTACAGGGACCTCTCACCATCATCAAGGACAACGCTCGGATAGCGGACAACAGCATCGTCGGCCCAGGGACCATCGTGCCGAGCTTGGGAGAGTGGGGAGGAAGCCCAGGTCGGTCGACGATGCGCTCTGCGTCGCTCTTGCAGGGTCGCTGACCATTCTATCTTACAGCACGACCGACAGTCACCCTTCCCGAGTCGACACCGGAGCTCATCGAGGCCAAGGCCAAGGCTTTCTACGCCCGATTCCAGCCCGAATGAGGGAAGGAGGAGGAAGGCCAACGCCTCGTTCTCGAAGTGCTCGAGCTCGAACTGCGGCCTGGTTGATGTACGAGATGGAATGCGACGCGCGGCACTCTCGCTCTCGCCGGAGCAGGGGATGAACGGCGAGCGGATCCCAAGATTTCGGCGCTACTTTCTCTCGGCGGTGGAAGACACTCGCTCTCCTTGCTGGGCAAAAGCTCTGCACTAAGACTAACAGCTGCATCGCTCGGCAGCTCAAGTCCTGTCTCGTTTCGCCCTCTTCCTCCTTCGTTTTCCACACCCGTCTTCAGCTTCTTCCTCTCTCAACTCTCCACCTCCCTGCACAGCTTCCTCGTCCGCTTCACCGCCGAGAAGTCCGCCCCTTTCGTCTTGCTCCCGTACGCCAGCGCCTCGACTCAGCCAGAGAGGAAAGACTAACGCCTCTCCCTCCATCGAAACTTCCCTCCTCAACGCCGAGCCTCCGACTGCGAGATGAGCGGGGTCGCCGAACGGATTGACGGTGTTGAAAAGCGAGTTACTCGCTGCTGTGCTGGTGGTCTGCGACAGAGGCAAGAGCGATGGACTATGAAGGGAGGGGAACGAAGGAAAGGAAGGAGCCGAGGGGTAGTGGAGCGCCGGGTCGGAGTGCTGAGGGTCGACTGATGGTTGAGATGGATGCGGTCGGACGGGGAAGTAGGAAGAGTGGCGTCTAGGCGGGGCGAGTGGCCTGGCGGCATCTTGAGCGCCGCTTTGGAGCGCTCGGACTTGCTCCCTAAGCGAGTCGTTCTCGGCTCGTAGGCGGACGATCTCGATCTGAGCTTCCTCGAGATTAAACTGCTCGTGTGTGCGACTGTAGGGGCGAGCAGGAGGGATGGCAAAAGTCATCTTCGGCGACGATCACTTCACCTCTTTGCACTTCGGTCAAAATTACCTCGGCTGAGCTCCTTCGGACCAAACGCAAGGCTCCTCCCGGACCACACACGCGCGACACGGTGCGGTACGACTGCAAGCGGCTGTAGGAGCAGGAGTCGTTGTCGTCAGTCTTCAGGTCGGGTGAGGCGAAGCCAGCAGTGCACTTCGGCTCCCTTCTCGGCTTACATTTGCGCCGACGACAGCCTTCACAGCTGATGAGTCGTTTACCTGGCACTGGCTCAACCTCATCGCACTTCCGTTTTCCCTTCGACCTGCTGGTGGAAGCAGAAGCCGGCATCGTGCTCGGCGAAGAACGAGCTGACGAGCGAGCGAGCTTGACGACCAGCGTCGACGAGCAGGAAGTCCAGATGTGGTCATACGCTGCCAATCCTTGTGCATCCTACTGCGCTGCCGAGGAGAACCGACAGCCCCATGCTCGTGGGATAGAGGAGAGCGCGCTGGCAACCTCGCTCGGAGGTCGGACTCCGCGATGGAAGGGGGTCAGGCGGGCAGAAACGTGCAGCGGTTCAATTTGGACACGGGATGCAGTGCACTATACTGAGCCCCTGCAGCTGCTACCGAGCGTCAAGGCGGTCAGAGATGGTCTGAAAGTGCAAAAGCCGAAGCGAGAGAGCTCGGCGAACAGCTCGCTCGACTCAGAGTGAGCTCTGGAGTCGTTCCCCGTCCTTGCTACCTACTCCTAGACGCTTATTACGTACAGACAGATTCTGTGGCCCAATACCGTCGTCCCGTCCTGGCAGCTTCGCCTCACAAGGGCCAGCCGCGGCGCACCTTCGGAGCCGAACCTCGGTCTGAGGCTGCAGCGGCCTTGAAAGCTGCTGGGCAAGCTGTGACCGCAACAAGGTGTAGTAAGTATGTTGCGATTGCCATGTATCCGCTGAAAGGTTACCTCTCTCCACGGGGTACAGGCTGGGGCCGAGACTTGCCGTTTCGCAGGGGGATGAGGCGAGCGAGCGACCGCGAAAGAGAACAAGCCCAAGCAAGCAACGGCAGGAGAATTGAATAGTAAAAATGGTAATGATTGAATGATGGTACATGATGAACAAGCACCGAGGCCGCTTCGAAACTGCAGCCTGTAAGGCGGGACCTGCCGGACTTCGAACTTGGCCTCTCTCCAACCACTTCGTCTCGCACTTCGCTCGCCTGTAGGATGTTGCCCGCTTCCCGTCGCCTATTGGGGCGTCGCCTCCCATCTCTGAGCAAACCTTCGACCTTGCTCCGTCGCCCTACAGCCTTTGCTGCTCCCTTCTCGAGCGCCACCAGCCGGCAGGCTTCCTCCGTCGACCTGCACAAGCCTCCATCGCCCGCCGACAGCTTCGCCTCTTCCACCAATGCTTTCTACGCCGAGGAGATGTACAGGTGCTGGAAGGAGGTAAGCTCTCTACGCCCGGATTTGCTACAGAAGTCACAGGGCCTTTCGCGTCGCATCCCGAGGGTTTCTCGTTCGTCAGCTTCGATGGGCGTCGCAGGGAGGTTGAGTAAGATGCAGGAGGTACAAGAGGATGCATTCGAGTACAAGGAACATTTTCCGCTGCTGTAGCTCAAGCTCAGCAGGCGTAGAAAAGGTCGGAGAAGCGGGAACCGAACGAGACGTCACGCGGGCCCGGTTCAGCACAAGCGGAGGGCGATACATGGCTACAGAGCACCCGCGCAGGTCCGAGGACTATCAGCTAACATTTCGCTATCTTGCTACAGGACCCTTCCTCCGTCCACGTCTCCTGGGCCACCTACTTCGCCGGCCTCGAGAAGGGACTCGAGTCGGAAGACGCTTTCCGTCCTCCTCCTGGTCTTGTAGCTCACCTCGAGGGTGAGGCTCCCATCTCCATCGGTGGCGCTAGCAGTAGCGCCGTCGAGGACCACATGAAGGTGAGCTTTGGGCGATTGCCGGCGGTCGGCTCGCAGTGGGCCCAGGAAAACAAGCGACGAATCGCTGACCTTGATGTCCTACATTCACTCTACCTCTTCAACAATGTGCTCTCGATGTACTTTACCAGGTCCAACTCCTTGTCCGCGCCTTCCAGGTCCGTGGACACCACATCGCCAACCTCGACCCTCTCGGTATCAACCAGCCCGACCTCGACTCGACCATGCCTCCCGAGCTCACGATCGAGAACTACGGCTGGACCGAGAAGGACCTCGACAAGGAGTTCGAGCTCGGTGCCGGTATCCTCCCTCGCTTCAAGGAGGCCGGTCAGCAGAAGATGACCCTTCGCAAGATCATCGAGTCGTGCAAGAAGATCTACTGTGAGTGTCGAAATCACTGCCGACAAAGGTTACATGAGCTGACTTGATTTCCCTCGCGCAGCCGGCTCCATCGGCATCCAGTACATCCACATTCCCAACCGCGACGAGTGCGACTGGATCCGCGAGCGCGTCGAGATCCCCGAGCCATGGAAGTACACCACCGACGAGAAGCGCGCCATCCTCGACCGCCTCATCTGGTCCGACTCGTTCGAGCGCTTCATTGCCTCCAAGTACCCCAACGAGAAGCGCTTCGGACTCGAGGGAGCCGAGACTCTCATCCCCGGTATGAAGGCCCTCATCGACCGCTCCGTCGAGCTCGGAGTCGGATCCGTCGTCATCGGAATGCCTCACCGTGGTCGCCTTAACGTCCTCGCCAACGTCATTCGCAAGCCCACCGAGGCCATTCTCGCCGAGTTCGCCCCCTCCACCAACCCCGACGAGGAGGCTGCCGCCGACGTCAAGTACCATCTCGGCGCCAACTACGTTCGCCCTACTCCCTCCGGCAAGCGTGTCGCCCTCTCCCTCGTCGCCAACCCCTCCCATCTCGAGGCTGAGGATGGTGTCGTGCTCGGCAAGACCAAGGGCATCCAGCACTTCGAGGGCAACGCCGACAAGAAGACGGCCATGGGTCTCCTCCTCCACGGAGACGCCGCCTTCGCCGGCCAGGGTATCGTCTACGAGACCATGGGCTTCCACGATCTCCCCAACTACGGCACGGGAGGCACGATCCACCTCATCGTCAACAACCAGATCGGATTCACCACCAACCCCGCCCAGGGTCGCTCGACCCCTTACCCCTCCGATATCGCCAAGGCCATCGACGCCCCCATCTTCCACGTTAACGGAGACGACGCCGAGGCCGTCACCTTCGTCTGCCAGCTCGCCGCCGACTGGCGTGCCAAGTTCCAAAAGGACGTCGTTATCGACCTCATCTGCTACCGTCGTCACGGTCATAATGAGGGAGATCAGCCCTCGTTCACTCAGCCCAAGATGTACGAGGTCATCAAGAACCAGCCCACCACCCTCGACGTCTACACCAAATCGCTCGTCGCCGAGGAGTCCTTCACCAACGAGGAGACCGAGAAGCACAAGAGCTGGGTCTGGGGCCTTCTCGAGAAGTCGTTCGAGGCGTCAAAGGAGTACAAGCCTACCTCCAAGGAGTGGCTCTCGTCGTCGTGGGATGGATTCCCCAGCCCTCGCGAGCTCAAGGAGCAGATCCTCGAGTCGCGCCCCACTGGAGTCGAGCTCGACACCCTTAAGAAGGTCGGAGACGTCATCTCCTCCTACCCCGAAGGCTTCGAGGTCCACCGCAACCTCCAGCGTATCCTCAAGGCCCGTGGCAAGTCAGTCGCCGAGGGCAAGGGCATCGACTACTCGACCGCCGAGGCGCTCGCCTTCGGAACCCTCGCGCTCGAGAAGAACCACGTCCGTGTCTCGGGACAGGATGTCGAGCGTGGAACCTTCTCCCAGCGCCACGCTGTGCTCCACGACCAGAACAACGACGAGCTGTATATGCCCCTCAAGCACCTCGCTGAGGATCAGGCTTCCGTCACCGTCTGCAACTCTTCCCTCTCCGAGTTTGGAGTCCTCGGCTTCGAGTTGGGATACTCGCTGGTCGACCCCGCTCTCCTCGTCATCTGGGAGGCTCAGTGTACGTTTCGAATCGCTGTCGCAGTCTTGGTCTGTAGCTGACTTCGTTTCCATCTCGTACAGTCGGTGACTTTGCCAACGGTTGCCAGATCATGATTGATCAGGTGCGCTCCTCTCGCCGAGCGCAACGCTTCTTCGCCTCACCTTCGCTAATGCCCTCTCCACTCGCAGTTCATCGCCTCGGGAGAGAAGAAGTGGCTCCAGCGCTCTGGACTCGTCATGTCGCTTCCTCACGGATACGACGGACAAGGACCCGAGCACTCGTCGGCTCGTATCGAGCGTTTCCTCCAGCTCTGCGACGACCACCCCTTCTTCTACCCTACCGCCGAGAAGCTCGCTCGTCAACACCAGGATTGCAACATGCAGCTCATCTACCCAACCATTCCTGTACGTTTGTTGAGCCTTCTTGGTCGAGAAGCCTTCGACTGACTTTCCTCGCTTTCGCAGTCCAACATCTTGTGCGCTCGCTCAGCTACTCTTCGCCCCTGGTCCTGTTGCTAATCTGCTTATCTCTCTACAGCCACGCCCTCCGTCGCCAGATCCACCGCGACTTCCGCAAGCCCCTCATCGTCTTCTTCTCCAAGAACCTCCTCCGTCACCCTCAGGCTCGCTCCTCGATTGAGGAGTTCGCCCCCGATACCCACTTCCAGCGCTACATCCCCGAGCCCGAACCTGAAGGCTTCGGTGCCCCCGAGGACGTCAAGCGCCATATCGTGCGTCCTTTCGCTTCATCTTCGCCGAGCGCCGAGAAGCTGACCTTTTCCCTGCGCCACAGCTCTGCTCGGGTCAGGTCTACTACACCCTTCTCGCTGAGAGGGAGAAGCGTGGCCTGCAGAGTGTTGTGGCCATCTCACGTATTGAGCAGCTCTCCCCCCTGCCTTACGACCTGATCACCCCCCATCTCGATCGCTACCCCAACGCTGGTGAGTTGCCTCTCTCTCCTTTCTGCAGGCGAGCAGTCGTTTTCGTCATTTTTACAGGCGACACCTGCTGATTCTACTCTCCTGCTTATCGTCATGCAGTCATGTACCACGTTCAAGAAGAGCCCGTAAACGGCGGGAGCTGGACCTACCTTCAGCCTCGTATCGAAACCGCAATGCGGGAAACTCAGCACCACGCGAGCAAGCGCAGTAGGTCTTTCGCCTTTGAACAGCTACAGAGCGACGCTGACCATGTACAATTGTAGTCTACGTTGCTGGACGTGAGCCCGTGGCCTCCGTCGCCACCGGATCGAAGAAGCAGCACGCTCTCGAGATCGAGCAGGTTCGTCCCTTCGCTCTCCTTCTTCCCTACGAGTAGCAAGGTGCTAACCTACAGCGAACCACAGTTTTTGTCGCAGGCCTTCGATTTGGAGAAGCATGCACAGTCCCATGGAGGTCAGCGAGCTCACTGATCGAATCTCTAGCACCTTTGAGGCCACTTTTGTAACCTTTTCTCTCTGACTCGCCTACATATCTCACATCAGCCGTGTGAGCTTGATGGTGTGCAGTCGAGAGACAGCGAGCCCGAGAGACAGCGCCAAAAACGAGCTCGCCGAACGAGCGCCGAGCGGGCGAAGGGTGCTGACAGACACATTGCACGTTGTTAGGCGCAGGGACGGGTATGTAACTACACTCAGCTTCCCAACATGGTTCTTGCAGATGTACGAGATCAGCGACGAAGCGATGAGCAAGGCGAGAGACCCGAGAAGGCGAGTGAGTCGGCCGAGGCCAGCAGCTAAGCCGCCTTGAGACTGCCATGCGGAAAGCTCAGCTCCACGCGAGCAAGCGCAGTAGGTCTTTCGCCTTTGAACAGCTACAGAGCGACGCTGATCATGTACAATTGTAGTCTACGTTGCTGGACGTGAGCCCGTCGCCTCCGTCGCCACCGGATCGAAGAAGCAGCACGCTCTCGAGATCGAGCAGGTGCGTCCCTCGCTTCCATATCTCGCAACAATCGTGTGAGCCTGACAATGTACAGTCGACAGACAGCAAGCCCGAGCGAGAGCGCTGAGAACGAGCTCGCCGAACGAGCGCCGAGCAGGAGAAGGGCGCTGACAGACACACTGCACGTTGGTAGGAGGGGATCCGGGTAGGCGGCTACACTCAGCTGCCCAACATGGTTCTGTAAGCTGTACGAGATCAGCGACGATGAGAGGAGCGAGGCCAGGGGAAGGGACACCCACGAAGGCGAAGCGTCGGCGGGCAAGATCCCGCACCAATAGTTCTGATGGAGGTGCAAGGTTAGCTACAGCAATAAAAAAGCACCCTGGGACCACCCACGTAGTTGTAGGTCTCTGGCGAATCGGTGATGGGCCATCCGTTGCCCGACAAGACTGACTTGCCCGAGCCGTCGAGAAGGGTCTGCAGCCAGATAGCGGGTTCAGCGAGGCCTCCAGACCAGTCTGTAGCATCTCCTCGCGACTCACTATTGACTGGGAGCCTGCAGAAAAGGCCGCCTTGACGAGATTGACGCCCGCCGAGACGGGCTGGCCCTTCTGCGCCTTCGCACCCGTGCTGAAGACGAGGGAGGCCGCTGACGAGCCTTCGGGGATCAGGACAGCGGCATAAAGGCTGTTATATTGTGAGGGTAAGCTGGCAGATCGCGCAAGGACGCTCCGTTCCGCTCACTTGTCCTCCAGCCATTCGACATCGCGCGGTCGGTCGAGCGTGTCCTTCGAAGCTGTAGCTGCCGATGGGTGAGGTCGGTACCTACGCAGATGAATGGTAAGTCCTTGCAAGACTCCCCAGTTACCGTCGCTCCTCACCACCAGATGATTGTCTCTCTACGCAGCGAGGCAAGTCAGCGAGGGCCAGTTCGGCTCAGCGCGAGAAGAAGGCTTACGTAGCAATAGAGGGAGCACTCCCTGTTTTGTACCAGCGATTGTAGTAGCTGCTGAGAGTGAGCATGGGCGTGTGGTCGAAGGTCGAGTTGACCTGTGGGGAGAGCGAGGTGAGTTCGGTCGGGTCGCCCGAGCTCCGCTGGAAACGCACGTAGAGTCGGTTTGTGCCGGGTAAGATGGAGGTCTTGTGCAGGGGACCGAGGTAGTGAGCTGTGCAAGATCCCGGGGTCAGCTTGAGCAACAGGAAGGCTTTGAGAGCAGGCGACTCACATTCGCTGTAGTCGTTCCAAGTGAGGAGCTGTAGGCGAGTTAGTCAGCAGTTGTAAAGCTCGAAAGTCTTTTGAGCTCACCTCAATCCAATCAGGCTGCGTCTTCATCTTGATCACTTGCTCATAGTGAGTCGGCAAGAGCCAGTTGTCCGATTTCTGCGAACGCCGAGATTTAAAGTAAGCTTCAGATCAGCCTACACGACCCCGCTCAAGCCAAAGCCGGAACTCACAAAGATGTAATTAGTTTCGGCGTTGTAGTGGGCGTAGAAGAAGGCGCCAATTGGAGCCATATACGTTTGGTTTTTCGCCCGAGTCGCTTTAATGAAGGCCTCATCGGTGTCGATGGAGGGTGCCGAGTTATCGAATGGCCATGCGAACCATCTCATGACACCGTCGTATAGGTCGAGGATGGTGTTCTGGCTCCCGACAAGATCAGCCGCTATCGCCGAGCTCGAGGGGCAGATGCTGAACACTTACACTATCGCCGAGCGGGCATGGTACGAAGTAGACAGAGATAGAAGGAGATTTTGATTTTGCCGAGGAGATAAGAGAGGACCATGCTGCAACAGAGCTTGTCAGCGATGTTCGGCGCATCGCTCGCTGCACTCCTCACTCTTTGAGATGTCCGGGTTGCCGTCTAGGTAGGTAGCAGTGTTGTCACCGGCAAAGGTGCTCACAAGAGATGCTCCATTGACCTTGTAGTAGATGTCGTTGAGAGCGTAAGGGACGAGATACTCGTTGAGGATGATTTCCGAAGAGCCCTTGGCGTTGAAGTGGTCTGAGAGGAGAAGGTGAGCTCTTGCTCGGATTACAAATGCACGAAGCTTACTGCAGTCGAATGAGAAGAAGAGGACGAAGTCGCCAGCTTCAGCAGCGATCTTGAACACGAGCGGCATCTGGACTTTGTCCGTCTCGTCGTGCCCCACCTGCGAAGGAGTGAGCTAGGCGAGCGAGAAGTGAACCGAGACGGCTCACGTTTATTGCACTGCGATACCAGTAGGTCAGCTTACTCGTCGTGGTGCCCGGTGAAGAGGTAACGGCCTACAATCCATCAATACCGGCCGCTTTTGCGAGGGCGATGTCGCTCGCCCACTCCTCGGCGGTCGTGTCTTGCGAGAGGCCTTGTAGCACATGAGCGAAGACTGGAAGGACGACGTCTCAGTCAAGTTTACCAAAGGTCTGAGGCCGAAACTGTACAAATCGCTCACCTTTTCGAGAATTGCTCTTCGCCGAAGCCGGAGCAGCTGCAGTCGATGTCGCGCCTGTCTTGGCCGCTGACGGTAGCGGGGGTCCTCCGACTTTTCCACCAGTAGAATTAGCGATGGATGCGCCGGATCTGTGAGCAGTATCTGCGCTCATAGGTGCATGCGAAGGCTCGGCTGAGTGGAGAGCTGGCGAGACATTATCGGGCGCCGAAGTTGATGCCGACTTGTTGGCGTAGTAACGACTGCCCCAGACAGCACCTGTTGTGACGATTAACAAGACTGGAAGGCCCACAACGAGCCAGAGAATCGATGGTCGTCGTCGAGCAGGCGTCCGAGGAGGCGCCGAATCGTTGTCGCTGCTGCTGTACGAGCCAGCATCGCTCACCGAGTCGGTGTCGTCTCGCTGGGCCTGCTTGTACGAGGTCATCGTCGAACGGCGAGCAAGAGAAAGAGCAAAAGCGAAAGAGGCTCAGCGTCGGCTACTAAGAGATGGCTGCAGGAGCCTCGTCCGGACGGACCATGTCGGCAGCAAGAACGAGCTGCAGCAGAGGTGACTCTGTATATTGTTGGGGCACTTCGAGAAGCTGTGTAGAGACGGCTGCGGTCAAAGTACGAGCTCAGCTGCTCGGCGCCGATGAGATGAAGGGAGCTCCAGCAGGCGGGAGAAGCAATTCCCCTGCTGTCTAGCCGGCCAGCCGAAGAAACCGCACGAGAGTCGCTTCGAGCGGCACCAAGCCAGCTTGAGCCTGTCGGGAGCTCTGCGATGTCGAAGGAGAAGAGCTCAGCGCCTCGCCGCCCCTTGCTCTCCTTCGCTCATCTCGGCGCTCACTTAGCATAAAGGGCGGTTGCCCAGCAGGACCTGTTCAGCTACAGAAGTCATTCGCTGCTCTCCCTCGTCGCTCCTACAACACTCGACTACAGCTTCCAACGATGTGGGCTCCACTCGAACCCAACAGCAACAGCTTCCTCGAGTTGCCGTCGCTCTCGCTGGCTCCGCCGAATCGCCCGGTGAAGCAGCTGTACAACAATATACTCGCTGCACCTTCCTGGCCCCCTCGCCTGTCTCTGCTCGCTACTCTAGGCGACCCGCATCCGACGACCAGCGGCCATCGAGTCGCTCGCGAGGCTTGGGGCAGTACAGGCTGTGTCAACGCTCTGGATTGGGAGATGGGAGGTGAAGGAAGGCTGGCGAGTGCGGGAGACGATACCAAGTGAGCTTCAGATGCAGCTGCCGAACGCTGTGGTCGCTACGAGCGATGGAGCTAGTAGAGCCGAGGGAAGCATAGTAAAGCCTGGCTAACCATCTTTACCGACCTGCAGAATCTGCATCTGGAAGCCAGGGGTCGACTCGTTCACCAGCAATGACTCGGCGACCGCTCCTTCGCTTCGTCTCGGCTTGACCGAGGTCATCGACACGGGTGCGCTTCAGCAGGTAGACGTGCTACATCAGAGCTGATTCTCTGTCTATAGGACACCGCGCCAACATCTTCAGCGTCAAGTGGGCCCCCTACAGCCCGACTCGTCTCTTCTCCTGCGCCGGCGATTCGACCGTACGTTTCACAGCTCTCTGCGTGCAGGCTTCTCGCTGACCGCCACATACCACAGGTCCGCGTCTACGATCTCTCTCTCGTCAGTAACCCTGCTCTCAGCTCGTCCACTGTCTTTCAATCCTCGTCGGACTCGGCGCACCCACCTTGGACTCATCATGAAGCTGCTACGGCGTGCACTCGAGTTCTCCGCTGCCATACCAGTCGAGTCAAGCGAGTAGCTACGGAGAACTCGCCCGACGTCTTTCTCACCTGCAGCGAGGATGGGACAGTGAGGTGCGCTATGGTCTCCAAACTCGCCTTCTCGTCGCCGAGGCTGATCTCTTCGTTCCCCTCTCAACAGGCAACACGACCTGCGCACGACCCACACCTGTCGTCGACCAGGGTTGCGAAGTGACGAAGCTGCGTGTGGTCCACCGCTCGTCGAGTACGATGGCCTCTCCCTGTACTCGCTCAGCGTCTCCAAGCTTCGGCCTCACCTCTTCGTCGTCGCCGGGACTGCACCTCACGCCTTCCTTCGTGAGTTGAAGCTCATACCTCACCACGCTGAGGCTGGTAGCTGACCCTCACTCTGCAGACGACCGCCGCATGCTTCGACAGCCGATGAAGCGAGACTGGGGCGTCGAGGCGAACGACAAGGATCTCACTCAATGCGTGCGCAGGTTCGGCGTGCCCAAGAAGGAGGGAGCAGGAGAGGTGAGCTATTCTGCATTAAAACTCAGGCTTAAGCTGACTCTTCACGAGCTGTAGATCACCAACCACGTCGTCGCGACCAAGCTCTCCGGCGCCAAACCTCGCGACCTTCTCGTCTCGTACTCGGGAGCAGGCGTCTTCCTCTTCGACACGGATGCAGATCCTCATGTCCCTCCCGAACCCGTCGTTAAGCCATCTACACCCGCGGCAAAGGAGACCGAGAGCGGCGACGCTCTGCTGGGCAGCGATGGCGAGTCCAACGAGTCGCGCTCGACTGTGCCCGGGAAGAGGCCGAGGGAGGAAGACAGTCCACGCCGAGGATCATCTCCCTCGATTGGACCGCATCTCGAGGAAGCCGCCGTCGACGAGGAGGAGGAGGAGGCAGGCGAGCAGCGTATCGGCGCCGACTCGGGCGACGATTCGGACGATGAGGAAGCCCTCTCCCGCCTCGACCGCTTCCGCTCCTACCACTCGGACGTCCCGCTCATTGCGCCTCGTCGCGAGTACACTGGCCATCGCAACGAGACGACCGTCAAGGACGTCAACTTTGCTTTCGGCAACGACTCGTTTGTCGTCTCGGGCTCGGATGATGGCAATTGGTTCGTGTGGGACAAAGAGACTGAGGAGCTGGTAGGGATCTTCGAGGGCGATGGTAGTGGTGAGTTGGAGTCGCTCATCTTGGGCGTCAACTCGCCAGCTCACCTCTCTCTCTCACAGTCGTCAACGTCCTCCAACCTCACCCTCGTCTCCCTCTCCTGGCCATCTCGGGCATCGATCCTACCGTCAAGATCTTTGGACCCACTTCCGACCCTGCTCTTCGTAACAACCTCGTCAAGGAAGCCGACGAGATTCTCGCTCGCAACCGAAGCCAGGAGGGTCGAGAGTCGGGCAACATCATGTCGGTGCGTTGTTCATACTCGCTCTACTTCGTGCTGGAGTTCGCCGCTGACACTGAATACTTACAGGCTCGTCAGATGATGGCACTGCTGCTGGCGAGGGTCCCGACCGAGATGCGAGGTCAAGTGCGAGTCGCTCTGCAGGGCGAGGATGATGGCCAGGAGACGGAGGGAGAAGCGGGAGAGTGTAGGCTGATGTGAGCCTGCGCTTCTGATATATCTCGAGATGCTGTTGTAGCCGTGTGATGTAGCCTTGTATCGAATACGCTCAGTCGTCTTGCATCTCGCTCTTTCTCCTCTCCACCGCTTTGCGAGCTTCCCAGTGGTCGACGAAGGATGAACCGTGACGACTAGTTACTAGGGGCGATAGATTACTCTGCTTCTGTCGAGGCAACAAGTCGACACAGCCTCGACCCTCGCCTCTACGACGCCTGCGCCCGGCCCCCTCCCTCGCCAGCGCCGAGATCCCACCACGAAGCCGCCTGGTGCTGCACGTTGGGCTCGAGGGCTGGATACACGCCTGTGTCCACCACCAAGCTTGGCCGAGCTTGTACCGCCGTGTAGTGATCTCGAGGGGTCGGAGGGAAGGAGTAGGCGATGGCGGAAGGTGGATGGGAAGGCGCGGTGACAGATGCGTAGCGTTGACGGTCGGAGTAGGAGGGAGGAGGGTGGTGGGGAGGATGATGGATGTATGGCGCGGAGGTAGCGTATGGTGTGGGCTCGGGAGCGACATTGGGGAAAGTTGGGAAGGCGAAGGGAGCGAGTTCTGCGAAGGCTGAGGGTGGCGTGGGGAGGGAGGAGAAAGCATCTGCTGCTGGTAGTAGTGCTGGCGATGCTTCGTGACTGTAGTAGGACATATCTGAGCTGGAAGAGCTGACTGATGCGCCAGTGTCGTCGAGCGGCGCTGACGGAGGGGAAGCAGCGGCGCCGGTGGGAGGAAGAGGACCTGCCTCGTCCGTGTTGGCAACTCTTGGGCCTTCCTCAAGCGCTCGTCTCGCCTTGCGCTCCTTGATGAGCTCTTGGGTGAGCATAGCGATGTGCGCCTCGAGTCTGCCGACAATGCGGTTCAGTCGAAGGACTTCGTGCTCCGAGGTGGCGAGGTTGGCCTCCTCGATTGTGCGCCTGGTTCGGGGCAGGAGCTGGTCAGCTGGTCGCCTCCTAGTAGCATTCCAGTGTCGTGCAACTTACGAAGGCTTGGAACTGCCACCCCATACGCATCTCTCGCCTCGAGCCCTACACTCGGCGCAAGCCTCGGTCCGGCTGCAACGGGTCTTGCGAGCTCTGCGAGAATACGAGGGTCAGCTGTGGGATCGTGTACGACTCCAAGTAAGCATCGAAAGCTCACCTGCACTGTGGGAGACGAATTACGAGCAAAGGCAAGCAAGTCAGCCTCCCGCCGAGCGGGCAAGAGCTGAACAAGGAAGCACTTACACCTTCACACGAGAGATAGATGACTTCGCCCTTAAATTGTCTCCCTTTGCCGAGCTTGGGTGTAAGTCGAGGCATCTGTCGAGCGAGCTGGAACGGTGCAGGAAGACAAGCAACAAGTTGAGCGAAAATTAGGACGGCMAACGCCGTTCGGATTCCGCCGAGTCTGTCCTGGCCATCTCGGCACCCGTGAAGTTGCTCCTGATCTATCAATCTCACCTGACCGTGCACACCCGCAGATACGGTCCGAGACCCGGCCCGTAGRTGCACTGACCTTACACCCCCTCCGAACGCCGAACGCTTCGTCTCCCTTCGCTTCGTTTGCTCTGTTCTGGCGATTCCTCTGCTGTACTATGATAGCTGTTAGTAGCTTTTATGCCATATGCAGACCCACGAGCTGGGAAGCTTACTAAGCAGTGGAGTTGACAGCAGCTTTACCGCACTCTCGGTCGAGCTCTGCACGAAGGACATTGCTCGGACGTTGGTCCTTCGAGGTGCGCGATCAGTCGAAAGGCTTCCACACGAGCGATGCAGATCCGCGGCAGAAGCTGCTCCTCTTCCGTAGACTCGGCGCCGAGCAGTGCCGAATCTGAAGTGCCGAGGGAAGCACAGCTACAGTAATCCTGCTCGTCAGCGGTGCAGAGGTCGAATAGAAGAGGATGCCGTTTGTGCATTATACAAGCTCAAAGCAGCGGTGCAGAGAACCCGGCGACCGAGAGTCGACTAGCGAGCGAGATGATAGAGAATCAAGCTCGACCGAGCAGCTGAGCTGACTGCGAAAAAGCTGCCTGCTTCCGTGTGGGACGACAAACCACTTCCGAGACCCTACTACTCAATACCGGGAGTCGACGAGGCCAACGAAAGAGCAGAGCTGAACGACCGAAGGGCAAGGCAACGGGCAGCTCGCTTTCGGAGGTTACCCTCCTACCACATCGCTGTACCTCGTCTCGGTCGCTTCTATCGCCTGTCAAATCACAGCCCAGGTGGCTGCAAAGACAGCTGTACATCGTATCAGCTCGCCGGTCGAGCCCACCCTCCTTTTGCTGCACCTCTCTCGCCTCAGGCTCGTCGTCAAGCTCGCCTTTGCGCTGCAGCCTACCAAGCCACAGCAGCCTCGCAGTAGCATGGGAGTGTTCATCTTGCACCAGTGGGGACGTCTCCTTGCCCTCACCTCGGCGTGCTGTACGTCCTCCGAGCTCTGCAGCTCAGCAAGCGCATCGGGAGCTGACTATCCACCGCGCGCTCGGGCAACAGTCGTCGTGTGGGCGGGTCTGTGGGGCATCTTTTACCGCAAGTTCTTCTGGGACATGTTGGGCGCTACGCTCGGCCCTGCTGGCTTGATGTGAGTCCTGCAGAGGGAAGATAGCAAGAGTCAAGCTGGCACGTCGAGCTTTGAACTCGCTGCAGTCCTCCTCCCAGCGCCAAGTTCTTCATCATGACCATCGTGGACGCTCCCGTTTTCCAGATCATCAACATCGTGAGTCGACCGAGCTCTTCAGCTGCCACTTGCTAACCTCGGCGCGCATGTTTCGGCTCGCAGGCCAACGGCGTGCTCACTCTCGCCCTCGAGTGGCCTCTTCCCTTCGTCGTCGGAACTGCTATTCATCGCTCGTTGATTACGCGTGCCCTCTTCTACTTCTGGTGTGCTTTCGTTGCCAGTGAGCCTCCCCTTCCTCTCACCTCATCTTCGCCGAGCAGCCGAAGCATCGAGCGTGGACCAGGACCTGACGCCCTTGCCCTCATTGAAGTGTTCCCCTACCAGACCATCGATGCCGGAGTCTTCTACTTCATTACCTCCATCGTCTTTGCTCGAGCGGCTCAGTGAGTGTCGCTTGCAGACCCTCGGCGCTGACAATCTGCTGACTCGGCTGTCTTTTTGCAGGATTGGAGAGCTGGTCGAGTGGAAGGATACTCAATCGAGCTCCAGCATGGTCTAGGGGTCGCTCTCCGTCTCTCGCTGTAGGCTCTCCTCCCTGCAAGGCGCCGGTCGCCTTCCACCTCGGGCACTCTTCCGCCGGGCCTGCGATGAGAAGTCTCCAGAAGCTCGCGATCCGTCCTCGCCATCTCGCTATCTGTACAGTAATCAGACTGCGCCTCGCCGTGGACATCGGAAGCCGAAGACTGCCCATTCAGCCTCGCATCGCCTTCGGTTCCCTTTCGCCGAGGTCGGGTTCTGCATCTCTGCTCGGCTTTGGAAGGCGTTAGGACCGAGGTGGAGGAAATGAGGCTTTTGTAAAGCGGCTCGGAGACTCGCGGGAGAGGCGGTAGAGCTCAACAGCAGCTGCAGAAGGAGCGCCGAGCAGCTCGTCTCTCGGAGATGGTCCTGCAGAAGCTTCAGTACCTTTCAGCAGCACCCATCTGCACCTTGCTCCTCGCCGTACATGCTACTAAAGCTGGTCCACCTCCCGAAAATGTCATCCGACCACGAGGAGAAAGGGGGGGCGGTCCGCTCGGTCGCGGTTCGTCTCGCCGCTGGCTTGCCCTCCCGCGCCATCTCGCTTCGCTACAGATTCCGCCTGAGCAGCATTGGAATGATCTCTTCCCTCTTTCCCTCCACCATGGTCAGCGCCTCGGCCAACAGCTCGACCAAGAAGCGCAAGGAGTCTGGGGGGGAGGGAGCAAAGAACGGACGCGTCCGAGCATGCGTTGATGTGAGTTTTGCTTGACTTGGGTTCTGGGAGGATTCAACTGATACTCTACTCTGGTGCGCTACAGTGTCGGTATGTCTGTTTGCTGCACCTGAACGTCGAGCGCCGAGCGGAGGCTGACCCGTTTTCGGCACTCACACACAGGCGGGAAATTGAAGTGTTCGAGAGAGCTACAGTGTACGCAGTGTTCGAAAGCAAAGAAGGAGTGTGTTTGGGACGAGGGAGCGCCCTCGTGAGTTGCTCTGAAGCGGCAAACGAGGTGCGCCGAGCTGACCCCTTCCTCGTTCTGCAGGCGAACTGAGGAGGATGCCAAGATTGAAGCTGTATGAGAATCTTCGGACGCCGATACCTACCACAAGCTGACGTTTAATCCTATAATGCAGTCGCAAGCCGAGGTACTTCGGCTCAATAAGATCGTGCTCGGCTTGGAGGAGCGGCTGGCTCGTCTCGAGGAGCAGCAAGCCCCAGCCTCGACTTCTCCCTCCAGTCCCTCTCGACGCGGTTCTTCTTCCTCCCAGGGATCGCTACGCTCGGCCTTCGACAATGTTTCCCTCGGCCCTCGAACCAGCTCCATTCACACCTGCTCGAGAGGCAGCTTGGTCTCCTCGCTAGGCACGGTCGACTTGGCGTGCTCCACGCCCATGGTCTACCCTCATCATCAGCCTTACCCCTCGCCATTCCCTCCTCCGACCTTCACCCCCTTCTTCCAACCGCCGGTCGGAGTTCCCCTCTTTCCGTCTCAGCCACCCAGCGCCGAGTCGCTTCCGCCTTTCCTCTCGTCTTCTTCCGGCTCGTCCTCAGTGTACTCAGCCACATTACCTTCGCCAATGCCTGCTGTAGCGCCGTCTACAGCCCCGCTCGGGCTGTGGTCGATGTTTGCTGCCTTCCGGCCCTCGGTGAGAGGCTTGCCGACCGTGCAGGAGGGCCCGCAGGAGGGCCCGCAGGAGGGCCCGCAGGAGGATGAGCTGAAGGGAGGATATCGATAGAATAATTATCATGGTCATCGTAGCTCGCAACGAGCTCAAATCGCTGCAGGAATGAGACGGAGATGCTCGGCGATGTTGGGAGGGCGCCGGGCGAGTCCGAACAGGATCGGAGGGTGCTCCCTGAGCCTTTTCGGTCACTACAAGATACGACAATACTCTTTTGAACGATTCTGTAGCCTTTTAACTCGGTTTTGTTTGCTGCACGGTCCCGCCCCGTCCGCCTTTGAGTGAGCACGAGCCCCGAAACACCGCTTTTCCTCCTGCCTCTCACTCGTCTGCACTCGCCTACACGCTCGCCGCTCATTCAACGGCTCTGGAATACTGTACATGAGTGCACAAGTTCGGCAGCCTTCGCAAGGAAGAGGGGGCCGCGCCGGAGGGTCCGCGGCGACGGCTTGTGAGTGTGTTTGCGTCGAAGAGGTGAAGGGCGGGGGAGCTAATCAGGGATTCTGCACGTCTACAGGCAAAGCGTGTCGAGAACGTAAGCGTAAGTTACGACCTGCAGCTGCTCGGCGACGCTGCTCGCTGCCGCCGCCGCTTCTCGCCACCATGTGCTGACGCTTCTTCCGCTCGCAGAGAAATGTATGCGCTCAGCAGCTATCAACGACGTCTGCGGCCAATGTACTATGCGCAACGAATCCTGTGTTTGGCCTGCCGGCACGATTCGGGCGAGGTGAACCCCCTCTCGGCGTCGCTCTGCCTTCGCAGCTGATCCTCTCGCCTTCTCAGAGCCAATGATATCTCGGTGCAAGGTCCAAGCCGAAGGCAACAAGAGCTACAGGCTGCTACGGCGGAGATCAATCGCTTGACCAAGCTCGTATCGCTGCTGAGCGACCAATTCCTCGAATACCCTACGAGAAGACGACCGAACCTCTCTCCCTGGTCCGTTCCATACCCACCGCCAGGCTACGGAGGTCGACCTCACTCCCACTCCCACGCCCATCACCATCCGCCACTTCCGCTGGCGCCTCACGAGCTCTATCCCCAGCCTCACGAGTTCGGCGCACGCCCATCTCCTCCTCCCTCCTCCCCGCAGCCGCGTTCCTTTCAACCGCCTCCTCCACCAGAGCCAACCGCGATCCAAGGTGCAGAAGCCCTGGTCTCGCTCTCCAACTCGCCAATCTCGGCGACCTCGGCGCATCCCAACAGCGGCAGTCGACATGGAGACTACCCAGAGTACCCTACACCACACTCGGCTACTCAACCTCTGGCGCCCATGGACGACTCTTTTCCTCCTCCACCACTCATGCAGCGACCTCCGACCCCTTCGACGTCGAAAGGCTCGCCTCGAGCACCGATCCGACTCCCCTCCCTTCGGCTTTCCATCCCTTCGACGTCTCCTTCACCGGGGCCATTGTCTTCTGCTCGCGCCGCAGCTCTTCGCTCAGCCCACCCTTTCGCACTCTCCCCTATCCGCCTCGGCCACCACTGTACGCCGCTCGGCGCACCACCTCCTCCACTCCATTCTCCTTTCACCTATCGCTCCCCAGCTCTAGCCGGCCCCGACCGCCGTCATATCTTCCTCTCTCCCTCGATCAGCTCTCCAGCCTCCGCCCTCGACCAATTCCGAGCTCCCTACCCTCCACTCCTCTACTTCATGACCATCCCCGCCGAGGGCGCTACGGCCGAGGAGTGGGCATTGGAGCAGGCGCAGGGACAGGTGTATAGAAAGGAAATGTCTGATCCGAAGAAGCGGGTAGAAGCAAGGGAGGCGCACGAGAGGAGATATGATGCGGCTGTGGCGGAGATGATGAGAGGGAGGAAGGGGAAGGGGAGGGCCGAGGGGGATCGGTCGACCGACGAGGCGCGAGACGGCGGACCACTCGGAAGGGAGGGTCAGGAGCAAGAGGTAAGAGGAAGAGCAGCACCGCAGCGACCTGCCCTCTTGAGCGCGTGGAGGCAGGGAAGCGGCGATGCGATGCTCGGAGGGATGGCGCCGAGCCCTATCGACAAGTTGCTGAGCCCGGCAAAGGAGAGGCATGAGAGTCGCTTAGGGGAAGTGGTAGAGGTAGAAGAGCAGGAGCCGAGTGTGGGGGCTGCTGTAGATGGGGTTGGAGGAGGAGAGCCGACCCCGACCGGCTCGGCGGAGGAGATGGAGGGCTCTGTTGGCGCTGAAAATGGGCCAATGGACGCGTGAAGGGTGTGGATCGCTTAGTTAGATCAAATTTGTAGCTAGATTTTGCCCATGGGCGTCATCCAAGATGGTTGCGAGGTCCGAGACCGAGCGATTCTCGGCGAGCCTGCAGGGTCGAAGTGTGGATTGTTGGAGAGCTACAGATGCCTCAGAACAAGCTCCAATACGTTTTTCGACTCTACTTCGACATCCTCGAGGCTTTAAGAAGCTGCAGGACACCAGAGGACACCCATCTCGAATCGAAGACAAGGCGAGCGATCGCCTCTCTCGCTTCTGACCAATCCCTCGTCTCGCTTCTCGTCGACTAAGGAGAGCACAGCAGCACAGGCGTATCTAGCATGGCCTCTCCCCTCATCTTTGGTCAGTCACTTACAGCCAGCTCGAGCTCTCAGGATCAACCGCCCCACCGCTGACGCCACGCTCTCTTCGCCCCGACAGTGCCCAAGAAGCTCACTCAGGACGTCGACTTTGCACCGCACCTTCGCACTGTCATCTCTCGCACCTACGCAGAGCAACCCGACGCTTACGCCGACGAGCTAGCTCAGCTCAACCGCTCACGCCAGGATGCCTTGCGCGGATCGGCTGGCTCGGACGTTACAGGGCGCGATTTGCTGTACAAGTACTTTGGGCAACTCGAGCTGCTTGAGCTACGGTTCCCCGAGCTCCGTGTACCCTTCCCTTGGTGAGTTCTAGTGCTTAGCCTTTCCCAGCTGTTGTGGAGGGGGCGAGCGACGAATGAGCTGACTCGAGTTGCTCCCCTGCAGGAACGACGCCTTCACCCACGGCAAGATCTCGCAGCTCTCGTTGGCCTACGAGAAGGCCTCCGTCATCTTCAACATTGGAGCCACCCTCTCGTCGCTCGCCGCGTCGTCACCTCGCTCCTCGCCCGAAGGCCTCAAGCGCGCTTTCCACTCGTTCCGTTGCGCTTCGGGCATGTTCACCTACATCAACGACAACTTCCTCCATGCTCCGAGCACCGACCTCAGCCGCGAGGTCGTCAAGGTGCTCGTTGGCCTGATGGGAGCCCAAGCGACCGAGGTGTTCATCGAGACGATGGGGCCGGCTTCGGCCAAGGGAGCTGGTCTGAGGGCCAAGCTCTGCATGCAGGCCTCGTCGCTGTACGCTGGAATCGTCGAGGAGGTCAAGGAGTGGGTCACCAAGGGAGTCTTCATCCGCGAGTGGAGCATGCTCATCCAGGTAGATACTTCTCATCAAGTCGACGAGAAGTACGACAGCTCACCCATCTATCTACAGACCAAGGCCAAGTACTTTGCCTCACTGGCGCAGTACTATCGCTCACTCGCCGACACCACCGCGCTCAAGTACGGCGAAGCCCTCGCTCGTCTCAACCTCTCGGAGTCGCTCGCCAAGGAGGCTCACCGCCTCGCCCAAGCCTTCGCTGGATCCTTCTCCACCTCCTCCACCTCGACCTCCATCCTCCCTGACGCCCCCGTCTCCCTCGCCGAGATCACCAAAACCCACCTCAGCCTCGTCACGGACGCCAAGAACAAGGCGCAGAAGGATAACGACATCGTCTACAACGAGGTCGTACCCTCCGAGGCCTCCCTCGCCGCCATCGAGAAGGGCAAGGACGTCGCCGAACCCATCCCCATCCACGATGTCTACGCCACCCCCGACGTGCAGAAAATTGTCGGCCCCGACCTCTTCTCCAAGCTCGTCCCTCTGAGCGTGCACGAGAGCGCCAGCATGTACTCGGAGGAGAAGGCCAAGCTCGTTCGCGCCGAAGCCGAACGCGCCGACCTCGCCGACGGAGAGCTCGTCGCCGCCCTCGAATATATGGGACTTCCCGCCAGCCTCGAGCGCTTCAAGTCGGGCGCGGGAGGGCAGGATGGGCTGGCGGACCCAGGAGCGCAGGTCCGAGGATGGGCAGATGAGATTCGTCGCGAGGAGGCAGGGGGCCGCGTCGAGGACCTCTTCAAACGCCTCAACTCGCTCAAGGAGAACGCCGCCAAGTCGCTCGAGAACGCATCGAGGGATCTGGAGGTCGAGTCGCGCGAGTGCGAATCGATGCGCGCTCGCTATGGAGGGCTATGGGAGCAGCAACCGTCGTCGGGATTGACTCGCTCCTACCGTCAGGACATTCGCTCCCACCGCGAGTCGCTGGAGCAAGCCTCGGCTTCGGATGGACAGGCGCAGGGACTGTGGGACGGAGTGAGGAGGGAGGTCCACATCCTCGCCGACCCCTCGGGCGCGGCGCTAGAGAGGGCTTTCGTCGAGGCGGTGGGGAGCAGTCAGGCAGAGACGAACCTCCTAGACGGAGACGATGGAGATGAGGAAGAGGAGGAAACCAAGCAGCGCGTCGCCAACATCTCGGAGGCGCTCTCCCGGCTCTCCAAGGTCAAGAAGGAGCGAGCTGATGTGCTCAAGGATCTCAAGGAGCGGGTGCGTATCCGCGCAGTTCTTTCAGCGCTTCTGTACTGAGCTGACTTCCTCAACAACTGTGTGCAGGTTCAAGCCGACGACATCTCGCACCTCCTCATCCTCAACCGCAAGGGCTCCGCCTCCGTCGAACCCACACTCTTCGCAACCGAACTCGAAAAGTTCCGCGCCCATCAAACTCGCATCACCGCCACAATGCACCACCAGCAATCAACCCTCTCCGAGATCAGCGCCGACTTCAAGCTCGTCACCGAGAGCAGGGGAGCCAAGGCGACGCAGGGACGCTGGGGCGAGGCCGAGCGTAACAAGCGAGATCTGACGACCAGGCTCGGCAGGGCAGCGCAGACGTACGCCGAAGTCCGAGTCGGCTTGCAGAAGGGCGTCCAGTTCTACTCGGATCTGGTCGAGCTCGTCGATGGCCTCAAGCAGCAGGTGTCGTCGTTCTTGAGGCAGAGGGACTCGGAGAGGTCAGAGCTGGCCTCGGCGGCGGATATTAAGCAGAGGCTGGAGGGACCTCGAGTCGCATCTCCCTCCTCCGGGCTGGAGAGGCAGATGGGAGGAATGGATCTCGGCGCTACAGCACGATCGCCCCCTACTCTCCCGCCTCAGCCCCCATCCTGGTCGCAACACTCCTCCTACCAGCAGCCGCCTTCCCAACCCTCATACCCTCAACAGCCTTCCTACCCTACACCACCAGCTCAACCCGCCTACTCGCCCGCTCCTCTCATTCCCTCAGCTTCGCCCTACTCCTCCTTCCCCACCACCGGCGCCTTCTCCTCCGCTCCTTCTCCTCCCTCAGCACCCGCCGCTCGCTCGCCCTACGCGCCTGCTCCTCCTCTCCCTCCCTCCGCCTCATCACCCTCCGCGCAAAGGCAGCCTTCCCTCCCTCCTCCCTCCCAGCCAGTCTCGTATGGCTCGCTACCGCCGCCGTCGCAGCCCGTCAGCTATGGAGCGTATGGACCACCCCCGCCGCCACCTCAGCAGCCTCAGCAGTATCAGTACGGTGCACCAAGGCCGCCTCAGTCGCCGTATGGGCAGCCTCAACCGCCATCGCCTTATGGCTACTCGCATCCACCGCAGCCGCCGAGGGGTTATTGATGTAGCTAGATGAGATACAGGCCAGTAACGGACACGATTGTTTTCCAGCTTAGACTGGGCTGAGAGATCTCGAATATCGACGAGAGCGTCGCTGCCTTCGAAAATGCCCTCCTCGGTGCTTCGTGGGAGGCTGCGAGTACAACACAAGCTACACAACAAAGCAGGATACTGCGACTCGCACTCGTGCTCTACTGTACCCCAAGTAGCGGGCAACTCGAGTCGGCGAGCCAGAGCCGACAGCGCCGAAGCAAACCCAGCCTTGCCTCTGCCTCGTCCTCTCCAACGGAGGGCTTGCGAACGTAGGCAAATAATCGTGATGTATCGTGCAGAGCTCCTACTTGCCCTCCCTCGCTCGGCACTCCCGATTCCCTCGCCTTTCCCTCAAATCCCCTGCAAGAAATCCATCAACCCCGCAGCTCCACCGCCCGAACTAGCAGCAGCCTTCTCCTTCCTTTTTGCTTCCAGTAGCTCAGCTAGCCCGCTCGGTTGCTGCTTGGCTCGTTTGCGTTTCTTGCTCGCCGCCGAGGTGTCGGATCCGGAGCCGAGGGCGGGAGAAGGAGAGGCTCGGGCGGAAACGGAGGGGGAGGCGGTAGCTGAGGATACAGGGGTCGGGGACGGTCGAGCCGAGGTGGGGGCCGAAGATGGCGAGGCGAGGCGAGAGGGGGGAGCTGAGCGAGCGCCGGTGGGCTGAGCGGTTGAGGAGGCGCCGAAAGGAGCGAGGGAGGGGCGTGAGGAAGTCGGTGGTGCAGGAGAAGCCGACCCTGATGCTCCCGTGATTGGTCTCGGACTTATTGAGGCCGTCGCCGAAGCGCGAGAAGGGAGAGGCGAAGGGGCCGGTTTGTAGTACTTCGTCGTCGTGCTGCTTCTCTGCAGCACATCAACATCCATCCTTCTCCTCTTCTTGACCCGCTTAAACTTTGCCTTGCCGCTCTGTACCGTCTCAGCGGCCCCCGCTCCTCCTCTTTTGCTGGCCCATCCGCAACTCTCGCACCTCGCCCACAATGACCCTCCTTCGACCCAGAAAGCAGCATTGAGTCCTCCTATCAGTTCTGCTTGGCATGCTGAGCATTTCGTGTCCAGCGCGGCCGGCGCGTGAGGTTTTTGAGAGGCGAGCGAGTGGGAGGCGGAGGCGGAAAGGTGAGGGTGTGGCGCGAGGAGGAGGGAGAGTGTAGAGAGGTATGCTTGAGTCGCAAGATGCGCTGTACTGCTGTCCATCGGTGCTCGGAGTCGAGGTGCCGACGAGGTGAGGTGTAGCGAGAGCGCGAAAGGGCTCGACGCTGTTCCGCTCGCCTTTCAACGGGTCAAGAAGGTCAAGAAGAGCAGAAGTGTAAGCCGCTAAGGTGCAGACGGGAGAAATGTGTAGCAAAGGCTCGCCTGGAGCAGACTACATGGCTGTCGGACGCTCTGAAAAGGCTGCAGCCAGCTTCTCGGCGATCCACTCGGTGAGGGAGCTTCGCAGGCCGCCTCAATCTCGTCTACGGCCTCAGTCACCGCCCCGACTCATTGTTGTGCACTAATTCAGCTCAGATCGGCGCTATGCCCAACGCAAAGACTGTACTGCAGTCTATAGCCCGTCTCCCAGCTCACAGCCGCCGAGCTCGGCGCGAAGGACAGACGCCGCGGTGTGCTGCAGCTTTGCATCGCTCCTCCTTCTCCCTTGCACTTTTACGCCTGTCAAGCTATCTCTTGAGTACCTCAACATGCCCATCTCTGAGGAAGAAGCCGCCGCATGGGCAGGAGCAACCACCGCCGACGAGCTGACGGAAATTCGCTCGTCTCGAGCTGACGGCCGCGTCACTACCGGCATGGTTCGACACATGGTCGGAATGTCCACAAAGGTTGTGCACTGTCTCATCAAGGAGGGCGAGCAAGAGCCGATCCTACCTCTTCCCGCCGAGTCCGTCACGCCGTGGAATTGGTGCCAGCAGACCCTCAGCCGCAACAAGAATAAGCTGGAGGCGCTGGGAAATGAGCTCGCTTCCAAGAGTAATGTGGCCAATCAGAATGGCAAGGACGATCCTGCTTTCTTGCGGACGTTTGGCCACCGAGACGGGATTACACCGAGGAGCCACACTGTTCCCTTCTTACGAGTGAGTATTCTCTACCTGCCTCCGCTTAGAAATCTGGCTGATTTTATCAACTTGCCAGCTCATGTTTGACGCTACGGTTTGTGCGTCTTTTTCCAAGCGCGCCGTGCTCGATTGCCATCGCCGAGCCTTTCGCTGACGGTCAATTTACGCACCAACTCGCAGCCGCCATGATGCACAAATACATCCAGACGGCAAAGACATGGATGATGCGCGGCGTAACGGGGCGCAAGAGCTTCCGACCTCTGCTCTGGGTCGGTGTGAGAGACTGGGAAGCGAGCTCGGCCTGGACTCGTGGTGTGGTGAGTCGGGAGCTCTGCAAGATTCAGACTTTGTTGGGCTGATTGAATGCTGTTGAACAGCTTCTGCTTTACGCTCAGGAGTACCGGAAGGTGATTGGGGGCCCCACCCTTCTCAATTCCCGCTCTCTTGCCATCGCCGAGCAGCACAGTTGACTCTCTCGTCCGCAGACGATCCACGGGGGACACATGCGCCACCTGGAGCAGCAGCAAAAGCGGTTAAATGAACTACTTCTGGACTTTGGGGTGCAGCCGGAGCAACAGCTCCACAGCTTAGCTCATGTGCCCTCCTTGACGGCGAGGCAGGCTCGGCGCTCGGGGGTTTCCGAGGCTGAGCTGAGGAGGAGGTGGGCGTGAAATAGGTGAAGGGATCTGCATGACTGTCGAATTTCAGATACATGGACTGGGTGCTGTCCCGTCTGTCGCATCATCCTCGAGAGGAGCAGAAGTTCCGGCCTCGCGAGTCGACCAATCCCTCTCTGCTTCTCCTTCTCTCGCTGCTAGCTCGCTACTCTGCCTCCTGCTTCTTTGAGCCGGTGTCGGAAAGATATGATGAACTGAACGGATGCAGGCGAGGGAGGTGCAGCTTGATGGCTGGCTGCACTGCTGCAGGCTCAGCAACTGAGCCGAGCGAGTCTGAGATTCAGAAAGTGTGATTGGGCGAGCGAGCGAGGGGGCCATGGCGGTCGATGACGGAACGCTGGAGTCGGTGATACGAGAAAAAGATGAGCGAGATGGGCGCAAGGTCGCTCAATGAGAGGGAGGACCTAGAGCTTGCCTTTCGGAGACACGACGAGCTCGGCGCTCACCTTCGGCGCCGTTTCCGAGTGGCAGGTATGTAGAGACTCGTACATTGCCCCGGCTGTTCGGAAAGCAGCCCTTGACGGCAGTAGAGCTGAATAGCTAAACGGGGGCTCCTGTGCTGTAGCACAGCGTTCTCCGCTCAGCCCATAGCCGCCGAGCTCGGAGCGAAGGGCAGGCGCCGTGTAGCTGTCCTTGGACTTTGCGCGTCTGTTCCTTCTCCCATTCGCTTCTCCAATCTTTTAATCCTCCCTCAGCGACCGCAAAATGCCCATCTCTGCGGGGGAAGCCCACCAATGGGCAGGCGCAACCACCGCCGACGAGCTCACAGCGGTTCGTCCGTTGAGAGCAGACCGTCGCATCACGACGGGCATGGCGCGGTACATGATCAACATCTGCACCAAAGTTGTGCACTGCTTCATAGCAGACACCAATCACGATCCCATCCTGCCTCTCGTCGACGTAGAGTTCCAATACTCGCCCGGGCCGAACGAGTGGACCGAGCAGGCGCTCCGGCGCAACCAGAGGAAGCAACACACGCTAGGGGGAGAGCATCCCATGAAGTCTGGATTTGCACACAAGAATAGAAACGACGACTTTAACTTCCTGAGGACGTTCGGCCATCGAGAGGACATCATTCACGGCAACGCCAACATTCCCTTCCTGCGGGTGAGTAGATGATGCTTCTACAGCTTCTCCGGTCTATAGCCACGCTAATACATCTTCCAAACAGCTCATGTTTGACCCAACGGTTTGTGCGCCTTCTAAGAGGCGCTTCACGCTCGTCCAACATCGCCGAGCTTTTGGCTGACTTCGAACGTGATTCACCCTTCGCAGCTGACATGATGCTCGAGTACATTGAGACGGCGGAGGAATGGATGATGAACGGTGGCAAGGGGCGTAAGGCTTTTCGTCCTCTGCTTTGGGTCGGCCTACGGGACTGGGAGACGAGCTCGGCGTGGACTCGCGGCGTGGTGATCCTTGACCTTTGGACGATTTTTGCTGATACTAAGCTGACCACATACTTCTGCACAGCTTTTGCTTTATGCTTGCGAGTACAGGAAGGTGATTCGAGGCGTCTCACAGTCTCTTTCCTTGCCAGCGCCGAGAAATCCGAGTCAGACTGACTATTTCACTCGCAGACAATCACCAGCGGACATTTACGCCATACGGAGGGCGACCACCGCGGTCTCGATGACTTTCTGGCTCATCTCGGGCGTCAGCCCGATCAGCAGCTGCACAGCTTGCAGCATGTTCCTTCCTTGACGGCGAGGCAGGCTCGGCGCTCGGGCGTGTCGGAGGAGGAGCTGAGGGCGAGATGGGCTTGAGGTCGGGAGGTTTCGTTATCGATGATAGATACACCCTTTGACTCCCCCATCCCCATTCGCTGCACATCAAGGGAGCTTGACTGAGCGACCCTGCTCCGAGTCGCCCGAGCTATCGCCGAGAAGGCTGTTGTGGGGGAAGGAGAGCATGCAAAGCAGATACAAATCATTCTAGTCTCCTCACATTTTTCACAACAAAGCGTGAACGGGTCCCTCTGATGAGCTACAGCTTATCACCCATGTCGAGCTAGCACTTTCCGAGTCGCGCCCCTCCTCTGCTTCCCTCCTCAACCTCGCTCCCGCTTCCAGCTCTCTCTGCAGCCTAACAGACAGCTTCAGCACAGCAGATCTACAGCACAGCACCCTCACCCAACCTCCTACAGAGCTACAGCTCGCTTCAACCCGCCCCTCGACGCGTCTCCAAAGCAGCGCGTCTCTTTCCCGCTTCTCAAGCCCGCTGAAGTAGTCGACAACAGCCCAGCATGAAGTGCAAAGTTGTAGAAATCAGGTGGCATGACACTACGTAGGCTACATCCGCTTTCTGCAGCTCGTCAAGCCCCAGCGCACACAGCCAGCTGACCCTCGTCTCGACCTGCACTGCTCAACTACAGGCCCATCTTCTCGACCGACTTCCACGCTTCCCCTCCTCTGCAGCACAAGAAAGCAGCTCACCCTTACCTCAAGACGGCCGGAGGAGTCGATGTAGCCCAGGACGAGCAGCGCAAGGCGGGAGAGGAAGAGGAGGACAAGATGTGGAGGTTGGCAACGTGCGGTGGGGATAAGAACGTCAGGGTGAGTCCTCGGTATCGAACGCGCTGGTCTGGTGAGGTGCAGAGCGGCTGTGAGGACGGCGAGGCGAGAAGGTGGGGCGCGCAGAGTGATGGGCTCGTAGGCCTGTTCGGACGTAGCGGGAGGGCGCGGAGGCCTGACAGCTGGCGCATACTGTGCTACAGAGTAGCGCGGCGATGCTGGATCATGGCCCTCGTTGTCGTCCCGCCGAGCTTGCGCCGCTAGTTGAAGGAGGTCCTCTGCCGCAGCCTCTGCAGTGTCTGCAGTCGAGCAAGCTATCTTCAACAACGCTAACGTTCCTCGCCCCTCAATAGCTCTGGCTCGTGCACCCCCGCCCCTCGGCCTCCTCGGCGCCTCTCACTCTCCCTCCCACTCCCCTCGCCTCGTCGTCCAAGCTCCCTCCTCCTCCTCCTCCTTCTGCCGCCAAGCAAGCCGACAGCGGAGGACCGACCGTCGAGTACCTCGCTACCCTCAAGCAGCACACTGGAATCGTCAACGTCGTCAGGTTCTCCCCAGTCGGTGAGTTCGGCGCTCGTCGAGGTTCGGACGGCTCGAGTCGCTGACGACGGGCTGCGTTCACAGGCGATCTTCTCGCGAGTGCTGGAGATGGTACGTACCTTGCTCGACTATGCTGGAGCCTCTCGAACTACTCACTGACCCCGCTCCCTTACTCGGCAGATGGCAACGTTCTCTTCTGGGTTCCCGGCGAGTCGACCTCGAACTTTGGAGAGTCGGTTGAGGATCTGCAGTATGAGAGGGAGAAGTGGAGGGTCAAGACGATGTGCAGGTAGGTCGCTCGCAGACTCGACTCGCCAACTGTCCAGCGTCGAAGGGGCAGCGGCACTTGAGCCCTTCGAGAGCTTCGCAGTATAGAGGGACTGACTTCTTCGCTCCTATCCCACAGGACCAAGACGGGTCAAGAGATTTACGATCTCAGCTTCTCGCCCGACGGCCAGCGCATCCTCACCGGCTCGATCGACCATACGGCCAACATCTACGACGTCGGCTCAGGTCAGCTCATCCACACCATCGCCGAACACACCAACTACGTCCAAGGAGTCAGCTGGGATCCTTGGAACCGCTTCATCGCGACGCAGAGCTCGGATCGGTTAGTCTTCGGCTCTCGTCCATTCGACTTCGCGTCAGGCGCTGATGTCGCATCTCTCATTAGGTCGATGCACATCTACTCGATCGCCGACACGGCGAGCGGTGGCCTTCAAGTCCACGCCGTCGGCAAGAACTCGCGCATGGAGGTGCAGCACACGCCTGGAGGATCCTGGAGGCCACCTACTCCCGCTCAGACCCCTTCGTCCTCTTTCGAGAAGGCCGACGACAAGGACAAGTCTCTCGCTCGCCCTCTTCTGCACCAACGCTCCCACTCTCGCGCGAGCGACTCGGGCGTCTCCGAGACCTCCTCCGTCGTCTCGCACCCTCACTCGCACATCCCTCACCCTCCTCCTCAAGGCGACAACTCGACCACGGCCGCCAGCGACGACGCCATCATCATCGACGAGGAGACGACTCCCATGGACCCTCCCGCCGCTCCTCGTCCTGTCTCGCGCCGTTCGTCCACCTCGGGCTCTCACCCTGGCCAGTCGCCTTCCCTCGTCCCCCGCTCCCCTCAGCACCACCCTCCTCACCTCCGCTCGCCTTCTCCCGCCCCTCTGCCCGCCGTCAAGGTCCCCCTCTCGCCCACCATGGCGCCTTCGACTGGTCCAGGCGGCAAGGTTGAGACGCTCAAGCTCTACACCGACGCCAACTCGACGCCCTTCTTCCGTAGGCTGAGCTGGAGCACCGATGGTAGCCTGCTCTTGACGCCGGCGGGACTCTTCGAGGACCCCTACGCCAACATCCCGCCAGCGGCGACGAAGGAGGACAAGGACGCTTCCACCTCGAGCAAGAAGCGCAAGGGCCCCGCCCCCGTTTCGACCAAGGACAAGGAGTCCAACGCACTCTCCACCAGGGCGGGAGGAAAGCCCACGGTCTACATCTACTCGCGCTCCAACGTCGCTCGTCCTCCCGTCGCTCATCTCCCGGGCCACAAGACGACGAGCATCGCCATCAGGTTCTGCCCCGTGCTCTGGAACTTGAGGATGTTGAAGAGTGAGGGAGTGGGCGAGGAGAGCGAGAGGGAGCCGGTTGTGGTCGATTTGACGAGCGAGGGGAAGGAAGTCAAGCTGCCGAGTGGGGAGGAGGAGAAGGGCAAGGGCAAGGAGGAGGACCACGTCAAGCCGTCCAGTTTGTTCGACCTCCCGTACCGCATGGTCTACGCCGTCGCTACTCTCGACACCGTCTTCCTCTACGACACTCAGCAAGCCGCGCCGCTCGCCATGTTCGGTAACCTCCACTACGCTCCGTTCACCGATCTGAGCTGGTGAGTTGGGGCTTCCCCTGTTTCTCTGACGCTAGCTAACTCTCGTTTATACTACCAGGACCCCCGACGGCCAGACCCTCATCCTCTCGGCGCAGGACGGCTACTGCTCCATCATCGCCTTCGACCCCCTCGAGCTCGGCACTCCCTACAAGACGGCGCTCAAGGACCTCCCTCCCCCTCCCTCGCCCTTCACCACTTCACTCCCCCAAACCGCTGCACCCGTCGCTGCTGCTCCGGCACCAGCGACCCTGCCCGCCCTCTTCAAGAAGGCAGAGCCTACTCCTTCCGCTCCTTCCGCTTCGACTTCGGCTGCTGCTGGGGAGGCGAACAAGAAGAGGGAGGGCGAGGGCGCGCCAGAGGGAGAGCAGCCGGTCAAGAAGCCGAGGAAGAGGGCCGTCTTGACCCTCCACGAGTGAGGTGTCGCTGAGCCGAGCAGGAGTGGGAAGGAGTGGACGATACTGAGAAGAACGATGCGCTTGTACTTGCTTGATTGATTACTTTGATCCTCTAAGATGTGTAACGCCCCGTTTGCTACCATTTCTCGCTCGCCTCGTTCTCATCTCGGCGGAGATGCTTTTGGCTCGGATCGCTTAGTATCTACTCAGCTACACAGGCCTCTGTCTCTCGAGTTAGCATGACACACACTTGACCCGCTCAGAGCCTGCCCTCCGTCCTCTGTTGCTCATTCACCTTCATGAGCGGAGCATCATCTTCCCCACATCGCCTGAGCACGAACGAAACCGAGGGGTCCGGCGCCGCCGAGTCTCCGCCCAGCCTCCAGCCTTAGGTGGAAGGAGTTTCGGATGGGCGGAACAGGGTGGCGAGGTGTCGAGGAGCAGGAGGCGTTGAAGTTCCCCTCTGAACGGCGGGAGGGAGCAGTTCGGCGCAAAGCTCGGCGATGGCTTCCTTCGTCAGAGGGCACTGAAGACGCTACAGATTGCGGTGTTGTTGCACGTGTACAGCAATAGCGCGGCTCTGTGAACGACTTGCACAGAAAATGCAAAGCGATGATCCCTGAAAGGATGATGAGACGGACGGGGCCCAGGAGTCAACCTCCTCCCTCCCTTTCCTCTGCCTTTCGCGGCGCAGGAAGGGGAGGAGGGAGCTGTAAGGATGCAACAAGGAGTACACAACCACAACGGCAGCTCTGAGTGCGTTTTGATGCAGCACCGAGGGCGCCGAGGTGGCCGAGGGGCCGCCGAACGAGGATCGAAGCACCGCAGGAGCACTTGGGAAAGGGGTGGGCAGGGGACCGAAAGGGACTCAGCGATGTCACGCTGCCGTCTGTCGGGGAAGGAGTCGAACACCCTTTGCCTTCTCGCCTCTCGCTTGCTCTCTCTCTCCTCCCTCTTCGGTCTCGCTCAGCAAAGTATCCAGCAGCAGCTTGCTACTTTGTACCTTCACTTTAATCTACCTCCACTCTATCACCAGCTACTATGCCACCAGCTCGCGCCTTCAACTGGCAGGCGGCCGTGAGTCCGATGAACGTTGGAAGTCGAGCCGTCAGCTGTGAGAACTGTCGACGCAGAAAGAGTGAGTCTCTAGTTCAGTGCAAGGATCGATGCACTACATGAGCTGACCCGCCTGCTGCTCGCCACGATTTGTCTCGCCCTTCCTCAGTGAAGTGCAGTCAGTCGCTCTCTCATCGCTCCGCCAGCCCGAATCGAATGACCCGCTGACTTGCTTTGCTACAGGTCGGACCTACCCATGTGCTTCATGTGATATGCGAGATGAAGACTGTGTATGGAAGGAGGGCACAATGCCAGCGTGAGTCCGTTCGGCACTTCGCGCTCGCTTCAAATCGATCGCCGAAGCTGAACTTGCCTCTTTTGCTGTACAGTCCCGCCGGCGACACTGAGCTCGAAGCCGCGCACAACGAGGTACGACGACTTCGCAAGCTCGTCGACATGCTCATGGGTCGACTGCAAGAGGTGCAGGACGACCACTCGCGCCTCGTCGACGGCTTCGGCCTTCCTCCCCTCCCGCCTTCGCACATCCCCTTCCCCTCTCCTGGCCCTCAACATCGTCACGGCTACTCGTCGGTTCAACACCACCACGGTCACCAACACTCGAACCACTACCACCCCTACCCTTCCTCGCCCGCTCACCTTTACGGCGGCGGTCCCTCGGGCTCCTACTATCCCGCTCCTCCTTCCTCCTCCTCTGGCGCCTCTTCCATCTTTGACCGCCGCTCCAACACGGACGACTCAATGAGCTCCGTCTCGTCGTCGATGGACAGAGGGTACAGCGGCGAGGACGGCCTCTTCCCTGGATACCCTTCGGGGCTGCCGTTTGCCCCGCCTGGAGTTGGCTCCTCGAGCCAGTCGTCGTCGTCGTACATCAACCCTAGCTCGCTCTCGGCCACAGGATCGGGATCCCAACCGGGCGACATCTTTGTGTCGGATGGCACCGAGTTTCTCAACCCCAAGGTGTACTGAGAGCGGGGAGAAGGGGCTCGGCGAGGGTGGGAGGGTGCGGTGGAGGGTTTGAGCGGCGCTAGTCGCCTTGTTGTATACATTCGCACTTATTGGTTTTTAACCATAGTTAGTCTTTTTTGGTGTAAATAGGCTCTGTTGCTCGGTACAGACTCGTGTCGAGGCTTGAGAGCACTCAAGCCGAGCCGAGAGGCAAAGGCGAGAAGCGAGCTGCACTCGACTAAAGTGGGCCTATTTGAGCTTAGGGGTCCGAGTGAGATGTAAATCGACAGCTGTAGCATGTTCAGCTATCCTGACGGTGAGCACGAGTCGAGTAAGATGGTCCGAGACCTGCGCCGAACCCCTTATGTAGCCATCGCCGAGGGGAGGCGTTTGCTCGACTAGGTATGTTGTAAGCGGCTGGTAACATACAAAGGGCTTGCTGAGATTCCTTTTCATATGCTCCTAGTGTGCTACAGACTTTCATCCAACCCTCATCAACCTCGAACGGCTCTGCTCGAGACGAGAGCAGACGTTCGGCTCGACTCTCCTCTCGAAAGTCGCTGTTCTCACTCGCTCGAGCCACTCTCGCGCTGCCGCCGACAAAGTGGTATGAACAGCCTCGGTATTGTACTGCAGAGCTATCGACAAAAGCAGGGTATCAACTACTCTTCCCTCACTGAAGAAAAGTCGCCAAGTCCACCTCCAACTTGTTCCGAGCCAACAGGGTAATGAGGCGACGGTCATTCTCGTGAACATGGGTGATCTTCCCATCTCCGCCAAGCTTCGTCACCGTGACCGTACCCCAGGGAAGCTCGGGCTTGGTCGTCCAATCGTCGATGTTGATGGGGTTGCCCTCGCAGGGATTCTCGGCGAGGTAGGCGGCGAAGTTGTAGAGGAGACTGGTAGCCGATCAAGAAAGAGGAGAATGAAGAACGGGGAAAGGAGGAGGGAGAAGGGAGGGAGGAGGCAGGAGGGAGGGAGGAGGCAGGAGGAATGGAGGGAGAGAGGCGGGTAGCAACGCCGAGGTCGACCGAAGCGATGGGGATGGACGATGGCGAGAAGAGAGAAGGGATGGAAGAGAGAAGGAGACGGAGGGAGAAGAGAGGTCAGACAGCCTACTCTGCCGCTTTCGGTCGAGGGAATCTACTCACGGGTGCACGACGGCGTCGCCGTCTTCTCCAGTCCACTTTCCGCCTGTGGGCGACAATGGTCATCTTCCGCTCGAGCCTGCTTCTCAAAGCAATGGGACTCACTCATCACACGGTAAGAAAAGCCCTTCCACACACCCTGCTCATCGTCCATGTTGGCGCCCGCCTCGGTGAACTGGTCGTTCTCAAAGTAGTTCTTCCAAACAGCGAGGCCGCCCTTCTTGACATCTCCGAGGGTATGGTAGATCTTCTGCTCCGAGTAACTGAGCGTCAGCGCCCGTTCTAAGCCGAGTCGACCGAACTCGAGCCAGCTCACGCTGGGATGAAACGACTTGTTCTGCTTTCCACGAACGTTGTGCGTGTAGACGGGGACGTCCCACTGCCACTTGAGCAGAATGGGCTCCGCTTCGATCATGTCGACAGTCTTGATGACTCCCGTGAAGCAGTGCTTGATGACCTCGTCGGCCGAGATCCTCCACTTCTCGCCGATGAGACTCCAGGTTCCGTCGATGGCGATGAAGATTTGCTGAATCTCGCAGTTGCCGTCGACGTGGTAGAGCTGCCAGTGGACTACAGAGAGAGAGAGGGAGAGATCAGCTCGCGCGCTCAGCTTCAGGCCGCATCGGTCAGACTCACCCTCACCGGCGGGACCCCTGACCTTGGGACTGGGGATCAGAGCGAGGAGCTGCTGCCTGCTGCCTGCTGAGAGTAGTAGGCGACGAGGCGGAGGCGGGCGAAGTGGCGGGGGTGGCGCTGCCACTGCCGCTGCTGTTGCTGGAGGTGGGGGAGCCGGAGGTCGACATGGCTGTAGACTAGTGGAGAAGAGCTAGAAGGGCGTATCGGCTGCTGTACTAAGCTCGAGACGACGGCGGAGCGAAACGACGAGTCGCTTGCGTCGCAGTGAGTGGCATGAAAGAAAGAGGCGATTTGGCTCGCTTCGCCGCTCTTCTCAGCGAGTTGAGCCTGCAATGAAAGTTGTAGGGGTCTGTAGTTGAGCTATGCGTGCTGCAGAGCCTACAATGAGTGCTCCGGTGCTTACTCGCGCAGTTTCTACTGCGCTACAGAGGAGTCGCGCCTGCCTTCGCATGCGCTTCGCCGAGCAGCTCCAACGCCTTCTGTTCAAGTTTTTGACCTCTAGGGGCAGCTCAGAGCCTTTCTTAGACGCTGCTCGAGTACAGCAGCGCTTGATCAGCTTTGCTAGCGCCTTGCAAACCGTCGCCGGTGGCTCGGCGCTGCCCCGGTTTGGCAAGCGGATCTCGAGCTCACTCGAGGCGCTCCGAGTTCTTCTACAGCAGCATCAAAAGCGGTATCGCGTTCACACTCTTCATCAGCCACTACCCAAACAGAGCAAGGTTTTTCTTGGCCGCCGCGCGCCTGTCGTTCGGCTTCTGCCTCTTCGGCGTTGGCTCGAACTCCTCTTCCTCGGGCTCCTTGTAGCTTGACGTCGTGCGAGCGGCGCGCGCGGAGGAGCTGGTAGAAGCGGGCGTAGAGGCTGTAGGGAAGGACGTCAGCTACGGATCCGAGTGAGGAGAGCGAGACGAAGCTACGAACCGGGCGACTGAAGCGACGGCGAGGATGGGAGGATGCTGGACCACTGGGAGGCCATCGCAGTGGAAGCTGTATAGTTGAGAGTCAGCTTCGTCCGGCAGAGGATAGCAGAATAAGGCAAGACCCACCAGGAGAGCCGAACTCGGTCGACATCGAGCCCTGCGAGCGGCCGTCGAGAGTCGAAGCTAAAGCCGAGGCCATGTCGGCCGATGAGGAATCTGTGGAGAGGGGGATAAGTCAACGAGCCTAGTCGACAGCTGAGCGATTGTCACACAGAGAGGGAGAGCTCACCTTCTCCAACCGTCGCCTCGCTCGACTCGGCCTCCTCCTTGAGCTGATCATCCTGCGAGATAGGATTCCACAATCCCATCGACCTCAACGCCCTCTTAGCATGTCTGCACTTCCTCCAATCAACGTCCAACCTCAACAAGACCAGCTCCGAGATGCCTCGGAAAACTGCGTCCTCCTCGGCGTTGGAAGGCAGGAAGCGGAGGAGAGAGAGAGGCGTGTAGGACGTCGTGGAAGCGGCGGGGAGGAATGGGAGCAGGTTCGACTTGAGGCGTACGATGTCGAAAGTACCGGCAGCGGCGAGACAGCGAGGGAAGTGCGGGAGCGAGCGGAGGAAGTTGACGATCGGCTCCCAAAGAGGACGGTCGACTCGGGCAGCTTTGATGGTCCAGCCCGACTCCCTTGCCGCATGAGAAAGAGTCAGAGTGACCCACTGCCTCCTTGGGACGTCTTTAAGGATGGCGAGGACCGCTTCGGCGTGCTCCTGGTCGGCCCCCGTCGCGACCGCCGCCTCGATAGCCTCGAACAGAAGGGACAAGCGGCGATCTACCAGCGGTCCCAAGTCGATGTTCTTCTCCTCGCGCAAGATGACGAGCGGCCAAAGATCTTGGAGAGGAGGGAGGGTCGAGTTGAGGAGTAGGGTGAGGTGCTGCTCCCCCATGCGGTCGAACGCTCGGACTGTAGGGTCGGGGTCGGGGTAGGTGAGAGTCCCATGACGAGCGAGGGCGGCGCGAAGAGGGTCGGGGATCGTGGCGGCGCGCTCGGCGACCACGTCGGTTCGAGCCTTGATGCCCTCGGCCCTCCTCTCCACATGATTCGGGTGCATCGGTGGAGGAGGCAGCGGCTCCGCCATATCCTCCAGATCGACGTCCGGCTCCTCCTTTTGCCATGCTTTGCCCTTGGCCTCGCGGTAAAGCTTCTCGTCGGCGAGGGGTGCGGGGGCCTTCTTGAAGCGAGCGGGTCCTCCACGCACGACCCAGGGCGAAGGGGCGAAATAGCCGAGCGAGACGTCGGGAGCGTCTGGGGAGAAGCGGCGAACGATTCGGTTGGCTTCGTTGACGCGAGCTTCGAGCTCGGGGAGGGCGGGAGGCGCGAGCGAGCGAAGAGCGACAGCGGTCTCCTCAAGCTTGGCGGCGAGGGAGAGGGCGATGGGGGTGGGAGCTCCTCGTTCGCGGGTTGCAGGAGGGGGAGGGGCCTTCTCGAGACGTCCGAGGTTGAAGAGCTGCTTCTGGAGAGCCTTGGAAGAGAGAGGTGCGCTGTGTGCAGGAGAAAGGGTCAGCAAGATTAAAGGAGGTAGTGATGGTCTGGATACTCACAGGTAGCGCTCTCTCTCCACTCCCATCGACTGCCTGAACTCCTCCAACATCTTCGCGCCCGCCGTAGCTGCGATGAGAAGGTACCGCTTGTCCTCATCGAGAGGAGTCGGAAGGGTGTAGACGCGAGGGCCGATACGAGGAGGGGGAGAGATATGAAGCTGCTCGCGAAGAGCGGGAGGAGCGTCGGCGAGAATGTTGGAGATGAGGCCGGAGGGGTTGGCTTCGTAGAGGATGGCGCGGAGGGCGGCCTCGACCGACTCATAAGGATCGCAGACTCGGTCGTGGATGGTAGCATACAGGTCGGCGCGGAGGAGAAAGGCGAGGAAGGAGAGGATGTCGAGGTAGGGCGAGTTGGGCTGAGTGAAGAGGGTGAGGAGTTTGACGACGGTGTTCGGTCCAAGTCCGAGGCGATGGAGCCAGTGAGCGTCCCCGAAGATGATCGACTCGAAGCTTCCCACCGAGCGGTAGAACGTCGCCTTGTCCTCGTCGGAAGCTGAGCCTCGCCACTTCTCCGCCGCCTCGAGCCGCTTCTCGACGAGCTCCTGCACTCCAACACCCTTCACCTCTCGCCAGTCGCCTTGCGCCATCTCCGTCGCCAGTTGACAAATCCGACCTTGAGCCGCCTTGTGGTTTGATGCGACATCCGAAGCCTTGAGTTCGAGCGCTTGAACTCCCTCTGCAAACTGCTGCTGAACGACCGAGACGTCGAGGTCGATGGCATCCTCATGGACATCGATGTCGGGGGAGAAGATGATGGGGGTGAAGCGGGAGCTGGTGGAGTTGGTGGAGGAGGAGGAGGTGTCGGCGGTAGGAGAGGAACGGTCTCGAGAGGGGGAAGCCGAGCCGTCTTCGTCTTCCGAGTCCGGGTCCGATGTGAGGGGAGACGACTCGTCGGCCTGTGGCGCGATCTCATCGTTGTAGAAGGCAATCACTCGCTCGACTTGTTCCTCGACCGTGCGAAGCTGGTCGTCCTCGGTCTTTGCCGCTTGCTCGATGAGGAAGTTGGTACCGAGGCGAACGGGGACGCTGTAGCGTGCACGAGTGGGTGGGGCGCGAGGAAGTGGACGAGGGTCGAAGGAGGGAAAGGTCGAGCACTCCTTGACGAGCTGGCCGAGGAAAGCTTCCGCCTCGCCGATCGACTGGACGTTGAAGAAGGTGCTCCTGACGAGAGCCACCTGGTCGGAGGCTTCGGACATTGCCAGGTGCAGCTTCCCCTCTCCGAAGACTTCTCGGAGCCGTCTCGAGCTTGCGGAACGACGGCGACCCAATCCTTCGGCTCGGGTTCTCCCTCGACCTTCTTCTTGCCGTTGATGTGCGAGTGCTTGGGGGCGGCGACGTCTCCATCCCGAATGTTGATCACTACCGCATGCGTGTTGCAGAGCGTGTGTAACTCGCGACGGTGCATCGACTGCGCCTTGTAGATGGCGAGGTTCTTGAGCCGGTAGAGTCGACCGAACAGTCCTGCTTGGTCGACGAAAGCAACTCGGAGCTGGTGGCCGCTGCTATTGGTAATGGTGATCAAGAAGTAGTTGCCGCTGCGACCCGTAGCGAGGGTGGTCTCTGCGAATGCTCCCATCGTTACGGACCGAGGGGGGCGAGACGAGTGAGGAAGAGCGAGGCGAGCTGCGACGAGAGTTCGACAGTGGTAGTGAAGGAGGGTCAAAGGGCGAGCGAGGGCCGGTGGGCGGAGCTTGCGGAGAGGTGTAGCCGAAGTTGCGAGGTGGAGGGGGACGGGGACGGGGGGCGCTCGGAAGCTCGGACGAGGCTGAGGGCGAGAAAGCGAGAAGTGCAGGGACTGGCTGATTGACTGACGAGCTGGTGGTGGCGTGGAAGAGATCTGAAGCGAGTCGACGCTGTGTAGGAGGCAGAAGCACAGATCAGCTTGTGCGCCGAGCTGTTGAAGTTGTAAAGCGCGCTCGAGGTCGAAGAGGAGGTAGCAGGCTCATCATGTAGCGCACTGGTGAGGGTTCACAGAACCACCCCAGCTACTAGGCATTGGCCATGCTCCGAGTGCAACTCTAAGGCGAGTGCGCGCGAAAGCAGCTCTGCAGCAGCTTCAAGGAGCTGCTCCTAGCTATTCGAGCGCTTTCGGGCTCTCCTACGACGTGTGACTTCCCTTCTGCCCTCTTTCCCGCCCTTACCGCCCTACTAATGAGCTGTGAGAAGGTCCTTACCAGACTCAACGAAACGCGACTCTGCAAGACCTGCTACTGAAGCGGTAGCTGTGTAGGCTAAGTAGCCGGCGAGTAGGTATGTGCTATATGGAGCTGTAGGCGAATACCGAGTCGAAGCGAAGCGAAGTAGACGAAGCGGAGGAGGGAGGGCTCAAAGCGGCCTCAAGTCGTCGACGCCGTCTTGACCTTCGACCATCTCCGGCTTGATCTGCTTGAGACAGCACCGAGAGTCAGCTACAGCCTTTTGTATCCTCCTGAGCTGGTGCCCGTCTCCCCCGAAGCCCTACAGCCCTCCCTCGCAAGCATCGCTGCTGTGCCCGACCCCTGGACCGACCTCTGCTTTCTCAAGCCGAACTCACCTCGTCTCGACCACATTAGGCATCTTCAACAACCTCGAGCATCTCATACGAGATGCGCAGTGTCCATCGTCGCCTGTTTGACCGAAAGTCTTCGGCTCATCGAGGAGCAGGGGAGCGCGCAGGTGCTTTGCCGACCGAGAAAGGCGGTGGAGCTAGCTGGCGAGCTGTAGAGGTGGATGTGTAGGTGGCGGTCGATTCGACGTGCGCTATGGAGCAGATTGCAAGGGTAAGCGGAGCCATCCTCTAGCAAACAAGAACGCGCTGATCCCTTCCGTTCAGCAGTGTCCATCGCCGAGAATTGATCTGCTCACCTTCGATGTCCCTGTATCGTATCGGTACATGCCTCCCGACCTAGCAACGATTGGTGGGATACGGTGAACGAGGAGATACTGGTCGGAGGCGAGCCACCGGCGTTTGAAACTGAGCGGAGCATTCAAAGGCCGTCGCTGACCGTGCGCTGCTCCCATACACCCGTGCAGCTTGCTCACTTGACTAAGTGATGTACGAGGGTATATTCGCTGCTCCCTTCTGCCCAGGAAGACATGTCCCGAGGGTGTCGGCCTTCTGCAGGGGATGCTCGGCTTTCCCTGCCTGCTCTCAGACCTCACGGCGAGCGCTATCTGCAGGGGTAGTTCGAGCAGACGAAAAGTCCATTGCTGCTCCCAGCTACGCGCTTTCCTCGCTGACTGCCCTCCTACCCGCAGACAGCAGAATCGCGTCTCTCGGCGCTCGCTCGGCGTTGAGGGGACTGCCGCCTGAAAGGGTCTTTACAGGACGACTTTCGAGCTCTCAGATTCAATGCAGAGGTTGCAGGCCACTTCCTTCCAGCTGCTGTAGTGAGATGGAGAAATTGAGGTGGTACAAACGAGTTGGTCGATTCTCGCCCTTCTCCTCTAACCAAAATCGCAATGTCCGGAAGACGTCTTTACATAGGTAGAGTCGGGAGCGAGGCGACACGCAAAGACCTTGGTATGTTCTCATCCTACTCACCTACATCGCCCTGCAGCAGCTCTGCAGCCTGCAGCGTTGCAGCTCCTCCTGCGCCCATCGTCAGTCACTCTTTGCTGACCCTCTCGCCCCCCGCAGAGGACCTCTTCGGGCCCATCGGAACCGTCGTAGAGACGAGGCTCATGTCGGGCTTCGCCTTTGTCGAGTACGCCGAGCTCAAGGTGAGTCTGCTGCAGAAAGCGGGCGACCAGAGCCGGCTGGAATGGCGCAAACAGACGCTGACTTTGCTCTCCTTGCCACGCTGCACAGGATGCCGAGGAGGCCGTTTCGCAACTCAGTGGCAAGGACTTCATGGGAGAGCGGTGAGTAGTCGACTACAGCTTGTCGAGGAGTACGGATCGCTGATCAGCCGCCCACGCTTCAGCCTCATCGTCGAGTTCGCCAAACCCCCTCGCAGCCTCGATGAGCGGTGAGCTTCTGCACTCAATCCGTCAGCCCATTAATACTAATACCCTACACGCTTCAGCCCCCGCTTCGATGACCGTCGTGGACCTCCCGGAGGATACGGTGACCGTGGAGGCTACGACCGTGGAGGATACGGCGCTCCTCCTCGTTTCGACGACCGCCCTCGGGGACCCCGCCCCAGTGGAGGAGGACACCGTCTCGTCGTTCTCGGCGTTCCCGAGGGATGCAGCTGGCAGGTACGCTTCGACTTTGGATCCAAGGCGAGAGGTTTTGCGGGGCTCGTTTGGCGAGAATGGACGCGCATGGACGGCGTGCGCTGGACCATGGACCAGGATCGTCTTCGCACGTCTATGGATGGCAGGGACCTCGCTGGAGAGGCCGCCGGTCGAGGATTCCGTTTCCGCTTCGAAGGAGCCGAGGAAGGTCGTCGGTCTTCGGTCGTCGGTCGTCGCGATTCGCGCGTGTTGGGATCGGGCGGAAAGGATCGCGCTCGTAGGATCAGGATGGATCGTCAGCGGGCTCGCTACTCGTCTGGACCTCCCTCGTTGGCTCGATGGCGGTCAGGACGAGCACGGACGCAGGATTGGCCGGAGGCGCTACGAGATCGCGCTGGAGCATGTAAACGCAGGATCGGGACGCTCCGATGAGCATGGCGGGAACCAGGACAAGCCAAAGGCGGCGTCATTGGCGTTGGATCGTATCGGGTCGAGCGAGGATCATCGAAAGGATCGTTTCGGGCGTTGGCGCTCAAACAGGTCGAGGTCGACTCGCGGTGGCTCTGCACTCGATGGATCATCGTTAAAGGCGCCTAAGAGGGTCGAACCTCTACCTCTGTCCCCTACCAGCCGACCCTTTCTCAGGACGACCTGGACTCACTGCCGAGGCTGATTGCTGACTCGCTTCTCTCACCTCTTTCTCCTCGCTACCCCTCACACCAACAGGACTTGAAGGACTTCGCTCGCGGAGCCGGAACCGTCACCTTCGCCGACGTCGACCGCGATGGCAAGGGGTGAGTTATCATTTTTCGCTTCGTCCTCGCCGAAGCTAATCTTGCGCTCCTCACCAGCTACATCGAGTACCCCTCGCGTGGTGATGCCGATGAGGCCATCCGCACCCTCAGCAACACCGCTCTCAAGGGATCCAACGTCACCATCGAGGATGCTGTCCGTTTGCCTTCCTTTGCTTCTCGGCTCGCTTCCCTCGCTGACTCGTCTCTCTCTGATTAGGCTCCCGGCGCAGGCCCAGTCCGCGAGGACTTCCGTCGCCCTCCTCCCCGCGACCCCTACTACGACGACCGCCGTGGCGGCTACGGAGGAGGAGGAGGAGGATACCGCGACGATCGTGGAGGCTACGACCGCCCTCCTCCCCGCGACTACCGTCGCGACGAGAGGGACTACCCCCGCCGCGATGACCGCGACCGCAGGGATGACAGGCGCGGCGATGATAGGGACAGCCGTCGCGATGAGCGTCGTTCCCGCTCGCCCGTCGCTCGTCGCTCGCCCCCTCCCGCTGACGAGAGGGAGCGTGAGCGCTCGCCTGTGCGCGAGAGGAGCCCTGCCCGCTGGTAAAGACAGAACGAGCGCGGCTTTCCAGCTTCCCTCCGCCTCTCTCCTCGTATTTTAAATGCTGAAACAAAAAAGGATGTGTTTTGAGTCTGTCGCCGAGTCGCCGAATCGCCCGCCAAAGCTCGATCCTCTCGATCTCGAAATGCCTTCAATAGACTGCTTGGCAAAGTGTATACGCTCACTGCCGCCTCACGAGCTTCCTTCCTCCCGCCGCCCCTCCTCCACCGACAAGCTGATCCCTCGCCTTTGCCCTCTCCCGCTCGACCATACTGCTCTCCGGACTACTCCTCGACCTTTCCATACCCATACTCGTGGCGCCGACGACTGAAGCCGACGGCTTGAACGACACCCTCTTGCTCGAGGCCATCGCCGAAGGAAGCGGCGGTGGAGCGTGACGAGAGGAGCGGTGGTTGAGAGTTGGGCCGTGGGAAGAGGAGCGGCGCGTGGAAGTTGGAGAGGCGGAGGTAGGCTTGAGGGATGAGGAAGATGGATCTTGCGAAGTTGAGCGATGAGAGATTCGGTTCGGCGCCGAGTGGGAATGAGGGAGTGGAGGGGGAGGGGGTCGAGCAGAGCCGGCTTGAGCGAAGGTCGAAAAGGGCGATGACGAGTTGTAGCTCGGTGCCGAGGTGGAGAAGCGAGGAGAGGGATGGGGAGAGTAGTAAGGAGGAGTGTTGGGAGACGGAAGAGGCATCATGATGGGGACGGGAACGATACCCCAGCCGGGAGGAGGGACGGCGAGCATGTGTGGGTGTGCCCATGGGTGTGATGGTGCCGAAGGAAGAAAGGGAGCGGCGTGGGTTGAAGGAGAGGGGATTGATGAGGCTTGCTGCTTCGGATGAGGGGCGGAGGCGCGCTTGTGCTGCCTATCCTTGCTCGACGATCTCGCTCCCGTCGGCTTCTCTTCCACCTGCCCGGCCGCTCTACTCCTCCTCCTCTGCTCTGCTACCCGCCTCTTCTTCTCTTCCTCCCTTCTCTCCTCCTCCCACTCCATCTCCCGCTGCTCCTTCTCCCTCTGCATGCTGACCTTCCTCGATTCCTCCTTCTTCCTCAGCTTGCTGACCTCAGCTTCCAGCTTCTCAGCCCCAGCTTGGGCCTTCTGTAGAGCCGCTGTCGTGGTGGGCGGGACGACAGCAGCGGAAGAGGGAGAGGCGGGAGTGGAGGATCCTCGCGAGCGAAGTACGGCGAGTGGCAGATCCTCGTCGTCGCTCGAGTCGGAGGTGCCCTTGAGCTTCTTCTCGGCCAGCGTACGAAGGAGGAGCGGGCCGGGAAGGACTGGCTTCCTTCCCACCGCCGAGGGAGGAGGGAGCGACGATGCTCTCAGCCCACCACGCTGCGGCCCCTCCTTCGCGCCCAGACTAGGCGCTCGCTGCCTCGTCGGTCGTCCCTCTCCTTTCCCCAGCGCACCCTCTATCGCCTGCGCCTCCCCCAGTCCCGCCATCGCCTTCAACCTCTCGCTCACGGCCAGCTTGGGCACCCTGCCCCTCGCTGGTCGGACGAGGTCGACTATCTCGATCCCTCCTTCAATAACGACGGTATTGAGATGACTGTCGGCAAACGAGGGTCGAGCGATCCAGCTTCGAAGGCGAGCGGGTTGGAGCGAGGGCGAGGAGGGCTGAGGAGACGGAGGTTTGGCGGAGAGGGCGAGAGGCGAGACGGCGGGTCGTGTAGGACTTGAACGCGATGGTTGCTCAACATCAATCTCGAAAGTGTCGATCAGAGAGGTGAGGGAAGGAGTGGTGCGCCTGGGAGCAGCCTCGTCGAACGAGCCGGCGGTGGACGCCGACGACTGGGAATCCAGACTAATCGTCCTCGGTCTCGCGGCGCCTCGCTCCAGATCCATCGACTCGAGCATGGTGAGTCCTCGCAGGAGCTTGCGAGCGATGAGAGTCCGACCGAGGACGACTCCGATGGTACTGGTTGGGCCGAAAGCGGAGATGGATCGGTGAGGGGTTGTCGAGAGTGGGTGGTTGAGGGAGGAGGGTTGGTAGCGAGTCGGTACGGCGGTGGAAAGAGTGGAAGGGCTGGGAGAAAGGCGAAGGAGGGTATAGTCGAGGATATCCTTGGCCTTGGGACCGAGAGCGCGGCCACGAGCGCGAGTCGGAGAGAGGATGGGCGGGCGCAGAGCCTTCGTCTGCTTCGAAGGCGCTGAGTATGGAAGGGAGGAGCCACTCGGAGCTCGGCCAAAGGAAGTGTTGGGCTTGCGACTCCACAGTGCCTCTTCTTCAGATGAGCTGCCTCCATGGTCGTCCTCGCTCTCGGGTTTCGGTGGAGGCGTGCGAAGGAAGGGAGGAGACGAAGGTGGAGACTGGTAGGCGCCAAGATTATTGTTGCTCAGGTGGGAAAGGAACGAGTAGTAGGGCTTCGGCGTAGCGGGCGAAGAAGGCGAGCCGGGAGAGGAGGAAGCCGAGGGTTGCAGGAGGGTAGGCGTGGTCTGCCGAGGGCTGGTGTGGATGGGAGGAGGTGATGGCGAAGGGATGTACCAGTCGGTGGAAGAGGGTTCCGAGGTGAAGCGATCCCCAGCAGCGTGGACGAGGTAGAGCAAATCGCCGAGGTCCCCTCCGTCTCTCGGCGTGACCTTTGCGGGCTCCTTCAGCGCCTGCTCTACTGCCATACCCATCCCTAAATCTCCATTTGTCCCGTCGTCGCCTGCAATGCCGATCCCGGCGCCTCCAACACCCATCGCGCCCAAGCCCAAGCTGAGCCTGAAGTCCGAAGGGACAGCCGGGACGGGAGGGGCTCGGTGCTGCACCTTGGCCTGCTCATCCTTCTTTCTTCCTCTACTGCTGCTCCTCACACGCCTGACGAAGCCTCCCAGCCCTCCTCCCCCGCCGCTCGACCCTTCGCTCGCGGCCTGCTGAGCGCTATGATGCCCGCGCCCTCGAGCCTCGTCGTAACCTCGTTCGTCTGTCGGTGACCAGCCGTCGCTGGAAGCGCTCTGTAGCGTACTGTCGGAGGTGTCGGAGAGGGGAGGTGTACTGAGCTGCAGCGGCGACTGAAGCCCTGTCGGGAAGGTCCTTGTGGGGCGAGGCGACGTCGGCGAGAGTCGATTCGAGCTGCTGGACGTTGAAGGTGCCAGATTGTTGGTGGAGCGAGATGATTTGAGTGAGAACATGGTGGTGGTGCTCTGTAGGTCTCTATTTGTCAGCGGCTGTCGCCCTCTCGACGGGAGGCAGGACGCACCTCTTCGAGCCGTCAACCTGAGCTGCTGTCGAGCAGTGAAGGTGCTAACGAGTGTGGATGGAGCGCTGTGGGCTTCTGCCGTACGATATACTCCCCCCGAGCCGTACAAAGGAGCTGACTGAGCGTAAGAGTCGAAGAAAGAGCTGCAAGAAGGCAGATGCGGAGGTTTCAGCTGTAAGTCGAGGCTGAGGTCAGGATGTGGGTGCATGTCTCACCTGTGGGAACTCGCTACAGCGTCTCTGATGTAGCCTGGGAGCGAGCGAGCAGCGAGCAGCGAGCAGTGAGAGAAGATTCGAACGAGTCGGCGGGAGGCAAAGAGGGCAGAGGGGGCCGTGCGCCGAATCGACTCGGAGGCGATTCGAATCGAGCCGTGAACGAAGGAGGTGCAGTCAAAGGTGCAGGAGGAAAGCGCGAAGAGACTGAAGATCGTTAGATCGCTTGCCCGACCAGTCGAAGCAAGCAACAGGACCGACACAGGTGCCGGTGCGCCAACGCCGAGAAGGTGAACCGAGCAGCTGGCGCCGAATCTGTCGCGTTTGAGGCTCGAGTGACATCCTACAGAGTAAATCTACCCTAGCTACTCTGATCCCGCACCTCTAGGGCAGATCAACCGCTGACTGAGCTGAGGAAGGAGCTCGGCGGAGCTCAAAAGTCAAAAAGGAAGCTTGATCTCCTTCCTCTCGCTGCACTGCTTGGACTCGCTCGCTGCTACTACAGCATCGACACATATCTCATGGCTTTCGGATAGCTTCCTAGAAACCTACAGCTTGCTCTTCAGCCCTTCTTCTGTCTCCAAATCGCTTCCCCTCGCCGTCGACCGACTCGTCTCGGCGCTTCTCTGCTGCACTTTCGCCTCGCTCCCTCGGCTGTAGCCATGCGGCGTCTTTTGGGGGGGGGGGACGATATTCATCACCCCTTTCCCTGCTCCCCTGTCACTCGGCGCGCTGTTTAGAGCGGAGGCGGAACGACTGCATCTTCGCCTCTTGATCTCAAGCCACTCGTTACAGAGGCAGCACCAGCAGCACCAGCTCGCTCAGTCTCTCTGTATCCATCGCCTCTCCTGCAGCCCTGCTCGACCGAGGAGAACCTCCGCTCGCTCGGCCCCAGCCGTCTGCCGCCGACGGCCACCCGACGCACTTCTTGACAAGGGAGTGAGTTCTGTAGAGGATGATTATATTGCCGYAGAGTRYTYGTACTGAAGRGCTCTYTTCTYGTACAGTGTCGCCTCACGCCTGCCGACAGTGCCAGCAGCGTCGAATCGGCTGTCAGTTCTCTGCTCCATCGGATGTATGCACGACTTGCACAAAACGAGGTGTAGCTTGTAGTGGGAAACCTSCCCCTTATCCTCCAGGTGAGATTTGTGTCTAGATCGACGCGCCGAGCTCGGCACCGCCGAGCCACTGAGGCTGACCTGTTCCATCACCCCACAGGACACAAGTTCCGCCGAGTAGCCAAAGGAGCCAGGATCGAAGAGTGTCGGCGAGCATTGGAAGAAGGTCGTCTGCAGGATCCCCGAAGAGACTCGACGCCGGCGCCAGTCACTCCTCCGCCATCGCCTCCGAGGTTGTCTCCCGACATGACACTGGCGGCGCCAGGAGACATGCTCAATCGCCAGCAGCTTACATCTGCACTCAACTACCATCTCGTGCTCAGTGAGTCTGGCTCTTGGCTCGTCTCGACATTACCCCTCGGCGATCCTCAGCCAACTCGKCGCTCGTTTCGCAGGCGCTCACGATGCTGCCGAGGGTTCGAAGYCTGGTACAAGTCTTTCGAGGGCGAGTAGGAACATCTTGGAACCGGATTGCAAAGTCTAAGCTGACCTCCTCACCCTTAGATCGCTCACCGACTCGAGCAGTCAGGCCTTCGCGCCTCGCCCGTCGACGATCCTCCTTCTACCTCGACTTTCTCCATCCCTGGCCCTTCACGCCGTACGACACCCACCCTGGGTCAGGACGGAGAGACTCAAGAACTCATTTTGGCGTGTTTCGCTGCAGTGGGAGCGCGAGTCAGCCAGCACACG
>BCKL01000037.1:60853-218655 GCA_001600635.1 Leucosporidium creatinivorum | reverse complement strand
GCGGGGATGTTGGACGACGACGACGCCTCTCCTGCTATTGCAGGCGGAGCGCCCTTGTCGGGGGGTTGTGTAGCCTGTGGGGCTGCCATTGCTAGTTGGTACGTGCGATGTCCCCTCTTTTGTTGTTGGGCGTGTTCTTCGGGACCAGCGTAAGGCAAATATAATCCCCAGACCCACAACACTACTGATTTTTCCGTGCTCCCCTCCGCTCAGCAACCTCGACCGACTTGGGCGCTGACTCGGCGTTCCCATGGCTTCCTTCCGCTGCTTCCTAAGTTGGCCTTGCTTAGCCTCGGGCAGGGGTTCTCCTGCTTATTGGAGCGCTCCTGCTGATGTTTTGACCCAGCAAGACTTGCTCTTGCGTGTGGAAAAGGAGATTTCGACGGAAGTGAGCGCCGAGCCTTGGCCGAGACCAAGAAGCTGCCATCGCAGTAGCCGATCTGTCGGCTTCCAGGTTCGCTAATACGCACTGCAACCACTTCGGCTCCAGTCGCGCCATGCATCCCGCCGCACTGTCGCAATGCTGAGGAGGGAGAGTGATCGGCGAAGAGTCGGGTTCGGCGACGATTGAAACCGCCCTTCGCTAGACAAGACGGCAGATATGTGGCTCAGGGAGAGGGAAAGGCTCGTTTAGTCTAGCTTGCGGTACAACACTGTGCAGTAGGGATGTGAGCTGAGTCGAAACTACACCTCTTGCCGCCGCTCGCCCTCTTCGACTCTCTTCCTCCTGCCACCCACTGCTCGTTCGCCTCGTCTTCTCAGCTCGCCGTCGATGGACTCCAAGGACAGGTGGAAGCGATCCTTTGAGCCTACAGTACAAGCAGGTCCGGCTCGACGCGCCTCCTACTCGCCTACAGCTCCAAGCGCAGCGCCAGCGTCCGTCGTGCACCGACCTTCACCTCTCCCACAACAACAAGCTCGCCCAGCTTCTCTTGTTCCGACTGCAACGCTACAGCAGCAAAGACCTCGTGCTTGGTCAATGGATCAGTCGCCTGCAGTACAGCCCCAAGCGACGACGCGCGAGGGGCGCGAGACGAGGGGGGAAGCGGGGACAACGGGCGGGGTGAGTGGTGAAGCTCGTGGTCACCTTGAGCCTCGCTAACGGGCTACAATGCACCAGACGCTTGACCTGGATGTGGATCGCTGGCTGGAAGATGCTTGTCGGGGACCCAGCGCGAGAGGACAGCCCGACGCGTCGAGCTCGACGACGCTTGTAGCAGGAGAGGGCGTCAGGCCATCGCTCGATGCAAGTTCTGAAGTAGGGCGTAGTCGCTTTCACGTATCGAGCTGAATAAGCTGACCTCGCCCTTGCCCAGGCCAATCGACGTCCCATGCCGTTCAAGCCTCGCCTTCCTCCGCTTCCTGCACCTGTTCCGGTGAGTCGTGCATGCCCCTTCTTGTCTGATCGCTCGAGGCTCTTACGTGTTCTCTTTGTGCCCCCAGGCAGCACGAGCGAAGCCCTCAGCAGCCGCGTTCAAGTCTCGTCTTCCTTCCTCGACCTCGGCGCCGACCACTTCACCCTCGGTGAGCTCGTTGCAGCGCTTCTCATCTCTCATTAAAAGCTTACATGGAATCAATCTCACGCTGTAGAGCTCAGCGCAGCCGCTCGCCTCTTGTGCGCAGCGTCTCCCTTCATCGGCCGAACCCACCATCGCCGAGCCTGGTCTGGCCAAGCGTACCGAGCACTCAGGTCTGCCTACACCAGCCAAGGTAGATCTACCCTCTTCAAATCTCTTCGCTAGACATGCACTGACCCTGCTCTGTCGGCAGATTCCCTGCAAGCCCGCCGTCGCCGTCTCGCATGTGCTTGACCTTCCTCTGCCTCAGACGCACGAGGTCGGTAGCATAGCTGCTTATCACGAAGCACTACTTTGCTGACAAAGCTCCGCAGGCAGCCCTCCGAGAAGGTCGATACCATCCCCATCCTCGCTCCTCGCTCCCTCCGCGATCAGTCTGCCATCTCGGCTCGCTCGCTGGAAGCCATCCCTCCGCTGCCGCCTACCAACAAAGCACACAGCTCAATCTCAAAGGCGCCCTTCGTCCTTCCGTCTATCCCCAAAGCCTCCACCACGCCTCAACAGAAGCCCTCAGCGCGTTCCGCCTCCGACCTCGAATGCCAGCCTACCCTTGCTCCGCGTCCTGCCGCCGAAGACAGCACAGGCAGCAGCTTCGGTCGTCTAGCTCACGCTAGTACATTGGTAGCTTCGACCCAGGCGATGAAGGTGGGCCATTCTACTTTCAACGGATCTCAAACTCGGCGCTGACCTTCCGTGGGCGAACAGGAGAAGGCGCTCGCTCTCCTACCACAAGCCGGAACGCGCTTCGAGTCCGCCGACAGCTTCTACTCGGCGTGCCACAAGGCTCACGTCAAAGCGTTCGGTATCTCGACCTGGAAGTGCACCGAGGTGGCTCAGCTACGCGCCGAGTGCTCGCTCCGCAAGAGGGACAGCTGCCGCTTCTCCATTGCCGCCATCAGATCCGGTGGGAAGTGGGTCGTGAGCGAGGAGAAGAGTAGGCTGGAGCATAACCACGCCTGGGAGCAGCCGACCGGCGATGAGAGCGACGAGGAGGATTCCGCCGAGGGTGAGCGTTCTCGTCTTTTCACTCGAGGATGAGCGCTGACTCCCCATCGTCGCAGGTGAAGCGGATCTCGACCAGCCACTCTCTACCCAGCCACCTCTTCACCAACGGATTTCAGCGCCCACGCCTTCCACCCTACCCTCCCGCTCCCCGACGCGCCCCTCCGCCTCGTCGGCGACGACCTCGCTTCGCGTCTTCCAGCCCCTCGACTCGACCAAGCCGACTCCTCCGATGGTCAAGGTCGGCGACTCCTTCGACTCTCGCTTGAGTGTCCACGCCGCCGCTTCCAAGGCTGCCTACGCTCGCGGTTTCGCCATCGTCATCTCGAAGAGCATTCGCGGCAGCAGCAAGGTCCTCGGCTTCTCCTGCCGTCGTGGAGTCTTCGACAGCGGGCTCACAATGGAGGATCGCTGTGGCTTCAAGCTGCAGGTCGAGGTCGGCGAGGACGACGAGGGCGACGAGGAGTGGAAGGTCATCGGGCTCGACGAGCACCACAACCACCCCCCCTCGACGCACGAGGATCTCGGAGAGTGGAAGGAACCGATGGGAGAGAAGAAGCGTTACGGAACCTCGTCGCGAGCGGAGGCTGGATGCGACGACTCGGAGCAGAGCTCGAGCGACGGCGAGAGCTCGGGTGAGGAGTTCAAACCTTCGGTCAAGCGCAGGAGGATCGCCAGGGATAACCCAGATGGTGAGTGCATCCCAATGGCTGTTGTAGGTCGCTGCTGACTGTACTCTCTCGCAGACGGCGACTCCAGCGACGAATCGTCTACGCCGAACTCGACTCACCGCAGAGCCAGAGGTCGCCCTCGCTCGCGCTCTACGTCCTCCAAGCCACCCTCCATTGAGCCCCTTGCCGCCTTCGTCCCGCTCGACCCCTCCAAGCCAGCACGCCCTCTCCCCCGAATTGGCGACGTCTTCCCCTCGCGCACCGCGCTCTACACGGCGGCGTCGCAAGCCGCCTACGACCGAGGCTTTCTCCTGCGCGTCTACCAAACCCTCCAAGGATCGCGAGACTTCTCTTTCGGCTGCAAGTTGAGCCTGAAGGAGGGAGGGCTTCCCGCTGGGCAGCGCTGCCCCTTCCGCATCACGGTCGACGTCGGGGCGAGCAAGACGGGCGGCGAGCGATGGAAGGTACTTCGGGTCGCTACCGATCACAATCACGCTGCTTCCTCAGTGGACGAGATGGGAGCTTGGGTGCCGCCCAAAGCGCCTCGCTCGGATGGCCGCCGACATGTCGATGCGATCAAGAGGCAGCAGCGGCAGGACAAGGACAGCGACGGCAGCTCCACCACAAAAGCGCCGGCGACGATCAAGAAGAAGCGCCAACGCACCTCGAGCAGCAGCAGCGCGCACTCTTCCCTTCGCCCCGACCACCCCTCCTCCAGCACTCGCTCTCCTCCTCCTCTCAAGAAGGGGCGCAAGTCCTCTCCTCTTCCCCCTCCTCGCTCCTCACCCAAGCTTTATCTCGCCCAGTGCCGCTCGTCCTCCACTCCCCAGCCCGACGCCTCCTTCCTCCCCTCCCTCAGCTCCTTCCTCGCCGCCCTCGCTCCCTCTCTCGGACAATTCGCACCCATCCTCCTCAGTCTCGGCATCGACTCGGTCGGCGCGATCTTCGACCTCATGATGCTCGAGAGCAGCGATTGGGAGGCTTTCATCAGGATGGACAGGAGGGAGATTGGAGGCAGCGAGACGAGGAGCTTGGTGGAGCTGCCGCCGATGGAGAGGGCCAAGTTGAAGAGTGGGCTGAGGAAGGCGAGGTCTTCGATTGATGGGAGCGCTAATGCTGGCCAGTAGATCTGTGAGAGCTGAGGAGCGAGAGGTGAAGGAGGTTTCGGTGCGATTGCTTCGGGGATGGCAAGCTTCGTTCGTGCTGTGCTCGCTTTGAATTGTCAGTCTGAGTCTGTGTCACTTCGGACGTATCGAGAGCACCGATGCGAGAAGCGAGACGACGAGCAAGACCGAAGGGGGCTCGCAACTCGACTTGTCGCCGAGCCCGACTCTTCGCCGAGCGCTCTCCCTCCTCGTCATTGCGACAGTGCGGCGGGATGCATGGCGCGACTGGAGCCGAAGTGGTTGCAGTGCGTATTAGCGAACCTGGAAGCCGACAGATCGGCTACTGCGATGGCAGCTTCTTGGTCTCGGCCAAGGCTCGGCGCTCACTTCGGTCGAAATCTCCTTTTCCACACGCAAGAGCAAGTCTTGCTGGGTCAAAACATCAGCAGGAGCGCTCCAATAAGCAGGAGAACCCCTGCCCGAGGCTAAGCAAGGCCAACTTAGGAAGCAGCGGAAGGAAGCCATGGGAACGCCGAGTCAGCGCCCAAGTCGGTCGAGGTTGCGGAGCGGAGGGGAGCACGGAAAAATCAGTAGTGTTGTGGGTCTGTGGATTATATTTGCCGTACGCTGGTCCACACAAAAAAAAAACAGGAGCTTTGGCCGAGCGGTCTAAGGCGCCAGCTTAAGGTCGTTAGAATTCATTCTATGTCCGCTGGTCCGAAAGGGCGTGGGTTCAAATCCCACAGGCTTCATTTTTTGCTGGTCCAGTCGATTTTACCTGAAGCATATTCTCACAGGTCGTCTGCAGCTTCCCTGGGGGACCAGCGTTCGCCGAGCAGAGTCGGAGGAGGGCTCGGCGCTGCTTTTTGCAGTCTTTGCAGCTGCACATCACTACAAGGAAAAGGCCGATATGGTACAGTCAAGGTCTGGCTACAGCGTCGACATCACAGCCACCTGTAGTCGAGTAGCCCCAGTCCCTCAGCTCGGCTTAAGATATCGCTCGGTTTGCCAACGACAGTTTCTCCTTCTCTCTCCCTTCAGCTCACTCTCAGGCGCGCTGCAGTAAGCTTCCAAGGTGCTGTACCGTACTCCACCCGACAAGCTACAAGATCTGCTATGAAAGGCCAGAGTCGGCGTAGGGGAAGGGCTCGACAATCACCTGTTCGAGTCGTTGGGATACCTTTCTGAGCAGCGTTGAAGGGGTGAATGCTGTGTCGAAGCATCTATCATTTTTCCCGCCATTACCTCTCAGACATCCCTCAGATGAGCGAATGCCCTGCTCAGCCGTCGCCCAGCTCAGCCTGCTCGGCGATGGTTCCAGCGCTCTCCGTTCCTTCTCCTGGGTTTATCGCCTTGACACCCCATCCTGTTTGTATGAAGGTCAAGACTGTGCTAATTTCCTACTCTCACATACATCTGCACCCACATATCTCCCTGACCGGCCCATCTCCCGGATTTCGCACCGCTCCCATCGCCGAGCCTCCCGGATCTGCGCTCCCCTGCTCGGAATCCGTCGTTTTCACGCTTAAAAATCTCTCGCTCATATCGCACAGACCTCGTCCGAGGGCGGGGAAGACGGATGTCACCGTTGTCCGAGAGAGGAGCGCCGAGAGCACGTTGTCCCGCTTTCGTCTCTTGCGCTCTTGCTACACACTTGACCCACCGCTGCTTGAGATGAATCAGATGGAACGTACTAGGATTCTCGTGCTGCCTGGTGTAGCACAGAACGCATCACTCTTTTCGTACGTCTGTCGCTGCTGCTGAGGAGTGCGTCTGTCTTCGCACAGCGCGGGCGTCGCCTGTGGCCGTGAAGTCGCTGACAGCGCGTTACATCAACCACAGCGGCAAGCTCAAGACGTTCTGCGAGTCGTTGGACGACGTGGCCGAGTTTGGTGAGTCCTACAGCGACGAACGCTGCTGCCAGCAACGACGCGCATCGCCGAGGGCAAGGGGCGCCGATAAGGTGGCATATAAGATCAAGGCTGACCAATGGAATTATACACAGTATTCGTGGATCCTGTAGGTGCTCTGAGGACCAGCGAAGGAGCTTGCTCGGCGATTGACCCTTTGCGCTCGGGCAGACCCACCAAATCCTCGTGCCGACGTTCAACAAGCCATTCGAGATCACTCGCACTGCAGACGACGAGCCGAGCAAAGTGGATCCCAAGTATGCGCCCCGCGCCTGGTGGTTCGCCGATCCCAGTATGTTTCTCACTCTCGGTGCCCGCCCTCGGCGCTGACCTTTCGAACCTCCGCAGAGACCGGTTTCTTCGATTGCCAGGGTCTCGATGCCTCAATCGCTCGCCTCAGGATGATACTCGAGACGCAAGGTCCCTTCGACGCCATCTGGGGCTTCTCACAGGGTGCAGCCACCGCCTCCGTCATCGTCGGCCTGCTCGAAGGCCCTCATCGCCATCCCATTTTTGCTGCCCCGGCGAGGGACGGCTACAGCTGGCCACCTCCTCCGTTCAAGTTTGCAATCTTCAACAGTGGGTTCTTCCCGAAGGACCTCAGGGTGCGCGCAGTGACCGGGATACGGACTCCTTCGCTTCACGTCCTGGGCCGAGGTGCGCTCATTCTTCCTCTGCGCGGGAAAGAGCTGACCGACCATTCTACGAACAGGTGATGCTGTGGTAGCAGATCGTGAGCCCGTCAACATTAATCTCTCAGATTCCCAACTAACCGTCTACATGGCTTCTTTCGCTTCGCAGACGAGAGCGAGTCTCTCATCGTCGCCTGCCACAATCCTCGCGTGGAGTTCCATGACGGCGGTGAGCTTTGAAGTCTTGCACGGGAATTGCAGTACTGACCTTCGCTCTACAGGTCACCACCCTCCCACGAAGGCGAGCTGGGCTCTGTTCTTTCGCGACTACATCACCTCCTTCGGCCCCGGCGGCGCGCAAGGTGGACCCTCCGTGACTCTTTCCCCCAAAGTCTCCTCCCGAGATGCCCTCAGGCTCCGCTCTCCTTCCATCATGAGCCTGGGAGGCCTCTCGGCGAGCTCGGGCGAGGTCACGAACGATGGAATCTCGGCTTAGATTATCTACAAGGTGATGGAAGGTACTGATGGGGAGGGGAGGACTGTCTGTGATACATTTCGTTACATCTCAGTGCTTGGCGACGGTATGGTGACCTTGAGCGGCGGCGTGACTGCGAGGCGAGAGAGTCAGTCGCCGAGCAGGTCCCGAGAGAGAAGGAGAGACAGGACTCACTGTCCCGACTCGGCGGCGCTATCCTTCATCGCTTTGACACCAGCCTTTGCGCGCCCAGCCCATCCGAGTCCAGTGTGTCCTTTAGCCTTCTCCTACTCGACTCGGCGAAGTATCAGCGAGCGAACGCCGACGGGCGCACAAAGGCCTGCTCACCTTGTTGGTCTGCTTGGAACTGGCCGAACCGAGCTCTTGGATCGAATGAGAGATGTTCTGAGCCGTGTGCGAGATCTTGGAGGACATTCCTGCGTGAGTGGAAGCTGAAGTGGCGGCGGACCTGCGAGAAAGGGGGAGCGCCGAGGTTCAGCTTGGGGGAGCTTGGAAGGGTCAAATCGCGGCAGGGAAGGCTTACATGGTAAGTTGTGTAGGCTGAGAAGGTAGATGTAGGAAGACAAGGAAGAGAAGGGCGAGCATGAGTCGACACAGGTAATCGCAAGTTCAGCTCCTGCTCGACGGATGACGCGCTTTCTCAGCAGAGTGATGCTCTCGCTCTGCTGATGGCCTACAGCTCGCTCTCGTATGTCGGCGAGGATCATAGGAGGCACGTGAACATACACAACCCGGCTCTCGCAGCTACACACGTACAACAGCCTCTTGACCGAGCCTCCACCACCCCTCGAACACAGCTAGATACAGCGTACGGCGAGATTAAACAGAGCATGCAATATAAGACGAGCCGACAGGATCAACCCCAAGCGGGTACCGAACTGCGAATGGTGTGTTTCATGGCGTCGGAGAAGGCGAACTTGGGTCGGTCGGCAGTGGCGCGAGAGGGAAGACCTGCGAGCAAGAGCGGATGTCAGCGAACTGGAGCAGTGTAGGAAGCGCGAAGAAGTAACGCACTGCCCTCGCGAGGAGCGCGACGCATGGAGTGCACCTCGAAGAGCCGCCGCTCGGCGACGGGGTGGTAGAAGGTGGCGACGCCGAGACCTTTCTCGATCCTATAGGCGATTGGACGGAAGGTCAGCTCGAAGTTGAGGCAAGAGACGGAACAGACAAACAAGCGAGCAACGCACCAATCTAACTCCGTCTCAGTCAACTCGACATCGCGAGTCGCTGGGCCGCCGACCTCGCCGTATCGCTGAACAGCGAGGAGAGTCCAGTTGGGGATGAGCTCGAGTTGCCAGGCAAGGAAGTAAGTTTGATTCAGATCGAGAGAAACCGAATAGAGCTGTAGGCAGAGCAAGGTCAGCGACTCGACATCGCCGAAGCCGGAAGGGAGGGAGGCGTACTTCGAAGTAGAATCTACAGCGAGGGCGAAAGAAGGGTTCAGCAAGGGTGGGCGACAGCGGCAGAGAAAGAGAAGAGCCCAACTCACGCCGCCAACTTTAACCCCTTCCTCACCCTCCTCTCGCTCTCCTGCGCCCACTCAACGCCCAACTCATCCCTCATACCACGTCGCCCCTCCCTCCTCTCCACAATCAAGCTATGCACCAGCCACGTCACGTTATCCACCTCCCGATCCATCCTCGTAATGAACCTCAAGTGCAGATGAGCGGTTCCATCGGCTTCGCAGCCGGCGGGAAGGCGGTCGAGGTGAATGAGGTAGTGTTGGAGGTTTTGGATCGAGGAGTGGATTTGATCGAGGGCGGACCAGAGGGTGACGATTTCGGAGGGGTCGAGGGCTTGTTGAGAGGCGCGGTCTGGTGAGGGGAGGGTCAGCTCGGCGAAGTCTGAAGAGGAAGGGCGAGGACAAAGAACGTACTGCAGGACATGCGAGCGACCTCCCGTTGACAGGTGACAAGCCAACGGAGGATGACCATACTCGCCGCCGATAGCTGCATATGATTCGGCTCCTCGCCCGAGCGGATGAACTGAGCGATCCCAGTCGCGAGGTCGTCGATGGCAAAGTTGGGGAGCTTGAGGCCTTTGAAGTGCATCTTGAGATCCGACTCGGTAATGGAAGGGGCGCGCCGGGCGTAGGCCGAGGTGATGGCGTCGCCGTGCTGTAGCGAGGAGGAGGAGTCAGCAGCCGCCAGCGCCGAGAAGCGGCCGACTCACCACCAGAGGCAGGCCTAATCGCTTGATGAGATCCTCGCGCTCGCTCTCCTCGTAGAAGGAGTCTTGGAGATCCCTGAACTGGCCATAAGCGGTCCTGACCATCGACCGACTCCTTCGAGGGATGAGCTCGGTATCTGCGAAGCGGAGCTGTCAGCGAGCTTTTGAGAGCGGAGAGGAGGCAGGACTCACGAATGAACATCTGCATCATCGCGATAGAAGCCTCAAAGCTTTTGATGCTAAGATCATGCCCGACCTCGAGCCTCTCATACAGCTCAATCGCCTCGGCTTCGAGGGCTCGGCAGGCCTGATTTCGTCGAACACCAGAGTGGCCTGCGGCGCTAGAGCCAAGCGAGGCGGCGGGGGAGATGCCGAGGAGAGCCTGCAGATGTATAGGAGGTTAGTCGTGCTCCCAGCAAGAAGCGCAGGAGAAACATGACCGACCGAGTGGGGAGTAGACCGAGCTCCCAAGGCGCAGAAGGCCGCGACGGCGACCTGTAGAGCTGGAGTGTAAGCGACGCTCAACATAAGACAAGAGGAAACTCACGCGTGCTGGCGGATCGAGCTCGTCAATGTGCTGAACCATCGAGGGCACTCGGGCCTCCCACGGCCTGAAGACGGGCAGCTTGGAGCAGCACGAGTTGAAGAAGGCTGAGAATGTCGCGGAGGTCAGTGAAGTCTCTCTGAGACCTTGAACGCTCAACTCACCATCCAACAAATGCAGACTGAATGATCTCCTCAACGCCGGCTTCGCCCTCCTCGCCATCAAGCTCAATCTCCCAACGTAGCTCCCTCCCACTTTGACGATCTCCCCATTCGCCAGCACCTTACTCTCCATCGTATCCAACCTCTCCTGCTCCTCCTCGACACTATCCATCCACCGAATCGCCTCCTTGGGGCAAGTGGCGCCCGCCGAGAAGGCTGCGCCGAGCGAGGCGGGGAGGTCGCTGGCTGCTGGGAGGAAGAAGTTCTGGGAGGCGAGTTCGGTTTCCAGGGAGGCTGTGAAGCAGAATGTGAGTGAGGGTATCTTGAGACAGCTGAGTCTCGCGACAATCGACCGAAGTGGGGCAGGCGGAGGTGAGAGGGCTTACCGATGCGAGCTTCGAGTTGCGCTACACGGGCTGTATCGTCCGATAGATTCTTGATGAATTCGACTGCGTTCGGGGAAGTCAGCGAACAGTCTCTGCGCGAGCGGAGCTACGACGGCTCACCTGGGACCAGCGATCCGTAAGTGCACTCGAGCCGCTTCTCTTTGCAGCGAGCGCATTTGGGCCAGCAGCGATCACACTGTCATGTAGTTTGGATCAGCTTGCAGCTCGGTAGATAGGCGAACGCGCTGAGTTTACCTTGACTTTGCGCGTTCTGTCCACTCCGAGTGGGGTCAGCAAGGGTTAGATCTCGGCGCAGAGCAAGCGAGCGCACCTGCAAGCTTTACAGCTCTGTTTGATAGTCCAAGGTTAGCCCCTCATGCTTGCTCTACAGCCTCGAGCTCTTACTCACCTTGTCAGCCGACATGCCCTTCTCCAGCGGCGCTCGCTTTGGGGCTCCTCCGTTTCCACTGAGAACGAAGACAGAAGCGGGCGGCGGAGGAGTAGGTACTACTGAAGGTGCGGTCATGCCAGTGCTGCTCGTAGCGCTCGAGGAGATGCCTGACGAGCTGAACAAGCTGGAGGGCGACGCTGAGGGATAGCCCGTCGGATCCATCGCTCGGCGCAAAAGCGACGCCTCAAGAGCAGCTTGCTGTCTTGTAGCACTGTACAAGTGTGTGGCGGCCGAGAGATATCCTGTTGTGGTGCTGTAGGGCAAGAGGCGGCGATTTGAATCGAAGAGGCGAGAGATCAAGGAGGGGCTAGGCTCGTTGCGAGCGAGAAGGCGGAGAGGGGTCGAGCAAACGGCCAAGTCGAAGCTTGCCCTCCTTCCACGTCTTGCTTCTGCTTGCTTCTCTGCTTGCCGTCTGCTGCTCTGCTACAGGACGGGAGGGCTCTATCGTGTGGGGACCTCTCCCCCTAAACCGGCCTGCCCGAGCTCCTTCTTCGACCGAGTCGTTTCAAAGCTGCCCAAGGTGAGCTTTTCTCCTGCTAGACAACCGCGCGCTGATCTTCATACAGCCCCCCCCTTCACTCAGCTACGCCACAGCAGTATCGTCCAGCACATTTACCACCAACGACGAGCAGCTTCTTTCTTTCGCTCCAGCTTTCTTCTTCCGAGCCCGACGCCGAGGTTGCCATGCACTTGAGCTTGTCCCCGGCTTCCTCGCCAGGTGACTGGGGCACAGAATCCCTCGGTGGGGAAGCATCCTTATCAATTTCGTCTGCACGTCATGGCGCCACTAGACGGTCGTCATTTGGGGCAGCTCGAAAGGGCGACAGGCTCTCTTTCTCTTGACGTTTCGCCCTTCTTGAGCCCACCGACTAGCCTACGCACTACACGTCAAGATAAGCACACCGAGCTTCACTTGTACATCCCCTATCCCACGCGCCATGGCCGCCCAATTCGCAGGCAGCTCGGTCGCAGGGCGTGAGTAGACTTGTTGCTCGCTTTCCGAAGGCAAACGTCGAGGCTGATCACTTACCCCTCTACCCCCGCAGCAGCCTACGATTACTATCAGCAACCGTCCTACCAGCACACCTCTCCCTATCCAGCTCCCGTCGCTCAATGGAGCCGTCAGCCCCAGCAACACCCTGCCTCCTCACCAGCTCTTTGGGGCGAGTTCGACCCTCATTCAGCTACCTCGGCGCGCTCTTCGGTCGTCGAGATGTCCTACACCTCGGAGTCTCCCATCATGAACAACCAGCAATGGCATCGTCGCGCCAGTGAGGGAGCGCTGCCTCATCTGCAAGCTCAACGCAACGAAGGCATGCGACCGGAAACCGCGTCGTCTTCACTCGCCAACTGGGACTTCCCAGCGTCGCAGAACGCTGCTTCCTCCAGCTACCAACCTACAACCATGAACCCGCCCCTCCTCGCTCCTACCATCTACTCCGCCAACGCCAGCCCCATCCTCGCAGAGCAGTCGCTTCCCGACCTCTCGCATCCTCAGCAGTTCCTCCCTCAATCCGCTCCTCACGGCTATTACGTCTCCCCACCACCCGGACCCCTCCCTCATCACTCTCCTTCCACTCCCACGCAACCGAACCCCCTCGGCGATCCCTCGTTCGCCCAGCATCCCCCGGCGGCGAGCAAGGCGGTCAACCCCAAGTCCCCTCCTGGTGCCAACGGGCACAAGAGGGGAAGGAAGCCCAAGAACTATGTCAAGACGGCGGAGGATGAGAGGGTCGAGAGGGAGGAGTACCTCGAGAGGAATCGGTTGGCGGCGCTCAAGTCGAGGCAGAGGAAGAAGCAGCGGATGGGCAACTTGGAGGCTCGTTCGTCTCGTCTCTCTCTCTTCACTCATTCTCTCCCGCTAATCTTCTGATCCACTGCAGAAGCCGTCGAGTACTCGATGCACAATGACTCGCTCCAAAAGTACGCCCTCACGCTCCAGTCCGAACTCCTTCACCTCCGCTCCATCCTCTCCCAACTGAGCGGCCAATCCTTCCCCGACGTCGATGGCTACCTGGAGCGGGAAGCCAACGGCGGTGGGATCCCCACCATCCTTCGTATCGCTGGACCGACACTCGAGCGAGATTATCAGGCGGCGGGAAGGGCGTGAAGGAGGAGGAGGAAGGAGCGATTGTTTATAGCACGATTGCACAGTAGTTTAGTAGTACCCACCCTCAGTATCTAGATCCCTTGCCTTGTGTTGTCATTATGCCGTTGAACTATGCTTCGTCGCCGCCGAGAGAGCGAGCGCCGAGCTTGCCCCGAGACTCGCTGGCTGCTCGAGAGGACGGGCTGTGTGGTGCTTTTGCACCGTAGACGTGACTCGAGCGTTCGGGGGAAACCCTGCAGCTATCAGCAGCTGCTGTAGCTTACTCGCCGAGCTGCAGGAAGCCGACCGAGCTCGAGAGAGGGGCTTTTCGGCCGAATTGAACGGTAGCGATGTTACTGAAGTCGAATTGAAGTCGTGAAGAGCGGCATCGAAGCTTTGCGCAGAGTACCGAGTGACGAGCAGGTTGGGATGGATCGACTGCCCTCGTCATCATCGGTCGCTTTGACCGCTTTCGAACTTCGGAGCTGGGGCTTTCTTCCTTCTAAGCTTCACTTCAAGTTACTTTTCGACATGCAATCCGCTCTTCGCAACACCACCAAGCTCAACGTGAGCCCCCTTGACTGCTCACGCTCTGCTAAGGCCAACTGACGCGCTTTCTCTCGCAGCTCGTCGCTCGCCGTTCGTTGGCAACGAGGGCTACCCAAGCCGGTACACCTCCTCAGCAGGCCGAGTCGACCAACACTTTCCGTCCTGATGCTGTTCCCACGGGAGCTCACCCTCAAGCTACCGTCATTCCCGGCGCTGGATCGGCTCGCGCTCCCCCTCCCCCTCCTCCTGCCGGCCCTCCCAAGCCTTCGGGCGGATCTTCTGCTGTCCCGTACGTTGCGAGTGGTTCACGAGCTGTCATTACAGCTGCTGACCGCTCTATTATCCTACAGCATGCTCCTCGGCGCCGCCGCCCTCGGAGGAGCGGCCTACTACGTCCTTTCGCAACCGGCAGCCAAGGAGCAACTCAACCACGACGTCAACGTCGTCAAGGGCAAGGTCGAGGACATGAAGACCGACCGCCGCACCCTCGCCGAGAAGGCGCAGGACGTCTCCATCTCGCAGCGCAACCTCGCCGGATCCAAGGCCGACCCTTACCTCGAGAAGGCGATTGGTAAGGCCGAGGACGTCAAGGAGGAGGCCAAGGGATGGTTCGGAAAGGGCGAGAGTGCCGCCGATGCCGCCAAGAGGAAGGTCGAGGAGGAGAAGTACTTTGCGCAGAAGAAGGCCGGCGAGATCAAGGAGGAGGTGAGTCTTCGGTGTTTCTTTATGCTCGAGTTCGGTCGCTGACTTTGGATTCGTCTGCAGGGCAAGGCATGGCTCTCGTGGGGAGAGAAGAAGGCCGAGGACGGCAAGGATGCTGCCGCCTCCGAGATTGAGCGCGCCAAGTCGGCCGCTAGCAACAAGGCTGAGGAGCTCAAGTCGGCCGCCAACAGGAAGGCTGAGGAGGTCAAGTCCGAGGTGAGCTGCTGTCCTCCCTGCCGAACCTTGGCACACTCGCTGACGAGCTCATACGCTTCCACAGGGCAAGGGATGGCTCAACTGGGGATCCGCCAAGAAGGACGAGGTCGCCAACGAGGCTTCCGCCACCGCCCGTTCCGCCGAGCGCTCCGCCGAGTCGACTCTTGAGTCGGCCAAGGCCTCCGCTCGCTCGACCTACGACACTACCAAGGAGTCGGCCGCCGACTACACCGCTCGCATCCAGGCCGAGGCCGAGAGGGAGAGGCAGTACCTCGAGCGCAAGGCCAAGGAGGCCGGCACTTACGTCCAAGAGACGGCCGAGCAGGCAGCCGCCCGCACCGCTAAGGTCGCCCGCGATGCTCAGCAGGCCACCGCCGAGAAGGTCGAGGACGTCAAGCAGGCCGGATCGAGCTGGTTCGGATGGGGAGCGCAGAAGAAGGATGAGGCCGCCGATGTTGCCGCGAGGAAGGCGGAGGAGTTCAAGCGGGCCTCGCGAGACGCCGGCGCCAACGCTCAGGCGACCGTCAACGATGCTGGCGCCAACCTGAAGGACAGCGTCAAGGACGGCCTGCTGTACGTCGAGAAGAAGACGGAGAAGGGAGCGCAGAAGGCTCAGGAGGAGACGAGGAAGCTCTAAGCCGATCTCTTGATGGACACTTGACGGATAGCAGTACAATCCCCCGTCTCATGTAGATAGCAAAACGCAGTACTTTAGCAAGCATATATACACGACTCTACACTCGTCTGCGAGAAGAGAAACGGAAGGTTAGCGTCTGCGAGAGCCATCGCCGAGCTCGAGCCGAACTGACTTCTACCTCCTCCTCGCCTGGATGAACGGCAACGGCGTCATTGGGAACGGCTGATGCAGCTGTATATTGAGGTTCAAGCCCTGCTCAAACATCTCCGACGCGATAGCAGCGACGAGAAAGTGCCTTAACTCGCCGTTACAGCTCTTGGTGACCCTGAGCTCCTCCTCGTCGAGGACCATCCATCCGGTGACTCGCGCCGACGCTCCTCCTTCCAAATCAAGATACCTCCCATCATCCTCGTCAGCGAGGACCATCGGCATGCCCATCCCCTGCGCCTCGGGCATCACGTCGAGCTTGAACGCTTTGGCCGGGCCTTCTCCTCCTCCCTGCTTACTCGAGAGGAGGGGCACGATCCGTCGGGCGATAAAGACGGTCAGACAGCCGTCTTTGAGGAAGGGAAGGAGCGAGTCGGCGCCGAGTCGAGTGGGGCCGTGGAGGGTGAGTCGCCAGGCGAGGTAGGCGCCCGAGGGGCCGAGGGAGGAGATCCAGTAGCTGAGGGTCGCGGAGGTGACCTCCGCTGGCTGGAGGTGGGAGGGAACAAAGGTAGGCTGAGCGAGCGAGGTGAGACCGAGACGGTGGAGGCGGGCGAAGGTGTCCTCAGCGGTGGGAGTCGATATGGTCGACCGAGTTCTGATGGAGAGGTCGGTGAGGTGAGCATGGCGGAATTGGGAGAGCGGTACGGTGGAGGAAAGCGCATGGGCCGAGGTGAGAGAGAGGGAGGTGGTGATGTTGGGACCGAAGGGCATGGGCGAAGAGAGAGCGAAGGGGAGAGAGAGCCTGCGCCGAGAAGGGTAAAGGTCAGCTCGAGGCGGCAGACGAGACGAGGCGAGAACTCACTTCTCAGTCTTGCCCACCAATCCCTTCGTCTTGACCCTGAACTCGACCTTGTAGATGACCACCAATCCACTCTCCTCACCCTCCCTACTCGAGTTCAACCTTCCGAAGATCAACGAACTCGTCGGCGGCAGCTCGCCCTCCTCGTGAGTCCTACAGCCACAGCTATGATTGGCGGGAACCGGCAGGTGGAGGATGGTCGACGTCTTGTCGCTGAGGGAGGAGAGGTCGACCTCGAGCGAAGTGTCGAGGATGGTGTGCAGCTCGGGCAGGCCACCTCCAGATTGGACGCCGCTGGTGCCCTTGAGCATCACGCGAAGGCTACTGAAGGCTTCCGAGAGAGGCTTGTTGCCTGAGAGCGCCTCGACTGCCACTGATAGCATCGCGCCTGGTACGAAGCCCTTCTCGGGCGGCGAGAGCAGAGTCGCGCGAAGGTGCCTGGACTTGCGAGAGAAGAGAGAGGTGGTCGATGAGGCGGTGGAAGGTGCGAAGGAGTTGTTTCTTGGCCTTGGCGTGTGCGGGGGAGGTAGTTGAGGACGGCTCGTCGGCGGATGAGGAAGAGAGGGCGGTGGAAGTGGGAGTGCAGGCGGGTGGTCGTCGTGAGTCGGAGCTTCGGGGAGCGGGAGGAGTGCGAAGACCTCCGCTGACATCGGTGGAGAAGGTGCAGGAGAGGGGTAGGCCGTAGCAGCAGCGCGGCTCGCCGTAGTGGAGTCGGAGCCGGCGAACGAAGGTGCCATCGAGGGACGGCGGTAGGGCGTCGATGAAGAGTAGGCTGGAGGCCCAATCGAAGACCGAGGCGACATCTGAGGGCTCCGTGAGCCCGAGGAGAAGTTGCTCATGATTTGGAAGGAAGGCGAGCTCGGCGCAAGCGAGGAGGAGCGGGATCGAGGTGGTGGAGGGAAGTGAGGGTCAGATGGTACTCGGGTGAAGGTGACACCTGTAGGAGTAGAAGAAGAGGTCAGTGCTGGTCTCGAGCCCGCATGGGCCGTCCACGAGCCTACCGTCGCTCGTCAAAGAGGGCCTCATCATGCGGCCAGTGTCTCTCGGCGAACTTGCGCGCTCCATGCCCTGTGGATCAAAAGCGAGGGTCAGTAAAGGCGATCAATCGAGTGGACATGGGCCGAGAAGCTTACCACCATCGTCAGCTTGAGGGCATGGACCGCCAGCGAGTGCGATCCACCCTTCGTAGCAGCTTCGTAGACCTTGGAAGCGAGCGACGAATCATTACTGAGCATCTCGTGGAGCGCGTGAACGACTAGCGGGCGAAGGCCTGGGACCGTGTCGTTGCTCTCGGTGAAGGCGAGGAGCGCCGCCAGGGAATCGTACGAAAGCTGGTGCTTGGTGCAGAGGGAGAGGGTGGCGAGGTACTGGAGAAGGGCCAGAGCGAGGTTGGAGGTGTAAGGGAAGGCGAGGTGGGTTTGAGAAGCGACGATCTTGCGAGAGGAAGGGCAGGGAGGGGGAGCCGTCTCGCTCTCCTCCTTGGCGAGCTCGTCTCGGAACCACGGCCAGCGGCTCTCGAGTACGCGGCGAGGGCATGGAATGATGGTTTTGTCGATGCAGACGATGGCGTAGTCGAAGAGCGAAGGTTGTGAGAGGGTGACGAGACCGAGGTGCTGAGTGGAGGAGGGGAGAGCTTGAGGAGGGGCTTGGTAGATGCCGCTGGGCTCGAGGTTGATGACCGCTAGGTGGCTGAAGTTGAGCTGCCGCTGGGCGTAGTCCTTGGCTGTGAGGTAGAGCGAGAATCAGCTCGGCGCGGAATGGGCTCTGCGCGAGTATCAACTCACCAGCATCGCGTCGCCGGTCTCCGAGCACCAGCAACGAGTTCTTCCACTCTACCCCTCGATTCCAGCTACCCTTCGCAAGTACCCCCCTAGCGTCAATCTGCTTCCACCGAAGCGGCTCCGAAAGATCTCTGGTCACCCCGGCTCCTCCTTCCCTCCCGAGATCAAGAGCCCAAACAGCGTAGTGACCCTCATCACCATCAGGAGAGAGCGAGATTCCGCTGAGGATGAAGTGGCGGCCGATGATGGAGGCGGAGGGGAAGCGGAGGCGAGGAGGAAGGGAGGGAGCGCCGAACATGCGATTGCTGAGGTCGAGCGGAGGAGGAGCTGGCGAACTCGGATCGACCGGGACGAGCAACTCCAGCTCGCGTTGTGTCCTGGTGCAAGGGATAAGAGTGAGCTATGGGGTCGAGTAGAGGCGAGGAGCAACGCCGAAGCTCACCCAGCGAAGGCATGAGCCGACGAGTTGCTGTAGACGAAGATGGGCTCCGGATCACTGCAAGACCGGTCGAGTAAGCTTTCAACGCCGCCGATAGACTCTGCCATGCAACTCACTCCTCCTCCGGTATGATTGTATGCGAGAGCTCAAAGAAGTCCTCCTCGCTCTTCCCGCCGAGATCAGGCGTGTGAAGCTCTCGGCGTTGTCTAGTAGGGACCACCGTACGCTGAGAACACACTGCTGCCGAGCCATAGGTACCGCAGCTCTTCGAATAGGGCGACTCGGCGATCCAGGTCATCGTACCGAGGTCGAGCGTCGAGGTCGAGGCGATGTAGCAGTTATCGGCATCTTGACCGCCGATGAGGGTGAGAGTCGAGTTGAGAGTTGTGGAGGATTGGAGGAAGGAGAAGGAGGAGGTCGTGTTGAGGACAGCGAGGTGGGCGTAGCGAGGCGAGGGAGGGGCGACGCCGGGCGCGAAGGAGACGTCGGGCGCTTCCCAGCTTTTGTCCTCGGTGTCCCAGACCCAGAGGTCGCCAATAGTTGTCGGAGAGTGCTCGACGTCGTCCTCCCTTGCTCTCCCTTGCCCGTCGAACACGACGAGCTTCGAGCCGAATGCCGTCGCCGAAGCAAAGTAGCGGGCGGCGGGCCCGTCTTCATCTTCCGAGCCGCTCCATCGTAGCTTCCAGACGAGCGTATCCAAGTCGAGCTCCCATAGAGTAGCAATCGGCGTCCGCGAGGATGTAGGGCGCCCTCCGAAGAGTACGATCAGTTCGCCGACGCGAGTGACTGAGGCGCCAACCTGTAGCGTTGTAGTTAGTGTAAGCGAGTAGAAAGGCGTATTGTACCACATAACTAACCAGCGGGGGCGGGACCTCGCCTCGGGTCCGAGAGACTCCGTTCGCAAGCTGGGAAAGCGACGTGAGGTTGGCGAAGGGCGCGGATGAGGCTGAGAGAGCAGAGGTAGACTTTGATGTATCTCCAGAAGGTGCTGCTGTAGCCATCGTGGCCGTTGTACGCGATGTCGGAGCTGGAGAGCGGCGAGACGGCGGGAGGAAGAGCTCATTTCTTGAACGCGGTCGTCCTGGTCGGCAAAGGGCGTGCAGGAGCTTTTCCTGTACCCTTTGCACGAGGGTTCGCCTTCTGCCCTTCCGGGGCCGTTGAGGTCGGTCGATCTTTCAGCCCCAGCTCGACGCTTGAGCAAGAGCTGCTCCCGTGGTCCGTTCGAGAGCAATTGAAGGCGAATAGCGGCGGTAACACAGTGCTGCTAGCATTGAAAGTATCCCTGCCGAGTTGTAGCCTTGTAGGCGAAGCGAGTGAGCCGTAGGAAGGGAAAGAGCGAGTGCACGTTTCTTCGAAAGCGCCGACCTCGGGTTAGGCAATTTGCTTTTGATGAAGTGCTGCATGCAAGCGGCCCTGATCTATCTGTCGCGTGGGAGTAGTGATCGGAGCTGCAGGTCGACTGGCGAGCTCGGCGTTGCAGCAAGCCTTCCAAACATCGCCGAGGTGTGAGCCTGCTGTCGGCTGCAGGGTTTCAGAGGGGCTGCGCGGAAGCGATTCGATACCTGATACTCTGACATGACACCTGGCACAAGAAGCAGGTCGATTTGAGGCTAAGCTAGCTGGCGCAGGCTGACTCTCGCCTTCGCCGAGCAGCGCGAAACTTCGGCGGTAGCTTGCAGGCCGATCTGGCGAGTTCTAGAGATTTGTGAAGGGTTTCAAGACTCTGCACCAAAGGTCGATAGCCTCTTGGACTGAGCGTAATGGCGTACAGCCCTCCGCGCAGCTTGCAGCCCCTAGATCCCAACGCCGAAGTCGAGGAGAACTCGCCTCTTCCACCTCGTCGCTATCATTTTCGACTAAACTGACCTGAACTGAAAGAGAGCGAGCTTATAGAAGAACAAAAGAGAGACCCGCAAGAGCCGTCGGCGCAGGAAGGGGCTCAATTCGAGGCGCTCCACGCTTAAGCTCTTGCCGTACAGCTTGATCTCGCCCACCACAGCAGCAGCATGTCGACAGTACAGAGCAACGTGTTCCACCGGACTGTCGACCATCAGCCACTCTTTGTCGCTTCCGCCAAGGGCAACCACCTGTTGCGTTGCGTTCCGCGCTCTCCGCTCGAGCTGTTGACTGACCGGAACAATCTGCAGGTACACCGAGGATGACAGGAAGATCTTGGACGGCTGTGGAGGAGCTGCAGTCGTTTCGATAGGCCATTGCGACGAGCGAGTGGTCGAGGCCATGTCGGCTCAGATGCGAATGGTTGGCTACCTTCATTCGGGTGCATTTGCTTCCCAGGTGAGCTGTTGAAGCTCCGACGTTATATACCGAGCTTACTTGATGACCCACAGCCCGCCGAAGAGCTTGCAAACCTCTTGACTGAGAACGGGACGACGTTCGCAAGGGCTCTCTTCAACTCGGGCGGTTCCGAGGCTGCTGAATCCGCGATCAAGCTGGCTCGTCAGTATCATGTACGTCTGTATGACTCCGAGCAAGATCAAAGCTAACGCGCTGTCGTCATAGGTCGAGAATGGTCAACCCGAGCGAGTGAGCTGCTCCGGAGCCTTCGGAGTTGGTGCAGATCACTGACTCTGATATCTCTGACAGGTCAACTTCATTGCAAGGGATATGAGCTACCACGGCAACACGCTGGGCGCGCTCTCCCTCGCCCGTCATCACCCTCGGCGCAAGCCCTACCTACCCATCCTGAACTCGGAGGTCTTCCACTCTGTCTCGCCTTGCTACAAGTACCGCTACTCGTTAGCAGAGGAGTCAGATGAGGAATACGTCGCTCGTCTGGCCGCTGAGCTGGAAGCCAAATTCCAAGGTGAGCTCTGCTTCCTCGGCGGCGGATCGCCGAGCCTTGAGCTGACCCTCCCTCCCTCGATATAGAGCTCGGACCCCACACCGTCGCCGCCTTCTTTGCTGAGACCATCGTCGGAGCTACCTCAGGCTGCACCACCGCTGTTCCAGGCTACTTCAAGGCCATCCGCGAGGTCTGCGATCGACATGGCGCGCTCTTTTGCCTTGACGAGATCATGTGCGGTATTGGGCGGACGGGGAGGATGCATGCGTGGGAGTGGGAGGGAGTGAAGCCGGATATCCAGACGTGTGGGAAGGGAATGGCTGGAGGGTGAGCCTCGTCTTGTCGAGCTTCCTTTCTTTCTCGGCGGAAGCTAACCCGATTCGCTCAGGTATGCTCCCATATCGGCTGTGCTGATCTCGCAAAAGGTATTGGACGGCATGCGCAAGGGTAACGGTATGTATCCCCTTCCTTATTGAGCTCGTGCAGCTCACGTTCGGCGCCGAAGCTTATCCTCGCTCGGTCTCCTCTTTCATCCCCATTCATCGAGTCTAGGAGCCTTCAACAACGGTTACACGTTCCAATCGCACGCCGTAGCTTGCCGAGCAGGCGTCGAGGTCCTTAGAATCATGAAGGAGGACAAACTGTAAGCTTTCGCGCTCATAGTCGCTCTTGCCGAGTCGAAGCTCATTTTTCAACCACTCACAGCATCGAACAATGCCATGCTCGCGGTCAAGTACTCGAGCGCCTCTTGCACGAGCGTTTCGATGGCCATCCTCAGCTCGGCGAGATTCGAGGTCGAGGGCTGTTTTGGGCTGTTGAGCTCGTCAAGGACCGAGTGACGAAGGAGCCTTACCCGCCTTCGTTTGCTCTCAGTGAGCTGATTGCTGTGAGTGTTCTAGGTTCCTTCGAACGGCTGCAGGCGCTGACATCCATTTCTCGGCGCAGGCTTATTGCCTCGACAATGGTCTCGTGCTGTACCCGGGGGCCGGTACTGTGCGTCGCCCGCCTACCGCTTTTCTCAGATACAAGAGCTGACTCTTGTGCTCTCTACCGCACCTCTTCTCACTCCCCTTCCTCCCCCTTCGCCCTCCGCTTCCGCTCGGCCCAGATTGACGGAGCTCGAGGTCACCATATGCTCATCGCACCACCATACACCATCACCGAAGAAGAGCTTTCCTTCCTTGTGGACACTTTGGGGAGAGCTTTAGACGCTGCTGTAGCTGCTTTCGAGGCGCATGCGTGAGGTGGGGACCGATACGGCTTCGGCGATCCCTAGAGATGGAGATTAGGGGGGTTTACGTACGCTAAGCGGGCTCGAGCGTAATCGTTGGTGCCCGAGCGTCCGCTCTATTATTGTACAGTGCTGCATCAAGCAGAGCGAGCTAGCTGGACTTTCGCCGAGAAAAGAGGGGTTTCGGCGTTCGAAAGAGTCTGCAAGTGAGGCTACTGAGCTTGACAGTCTTGTTCTACTACTTCTGCTTCGCTACAGCGACTTTCTGAATGTCAGTACTCCCGAGTATTCGACCCGCCCTCAACTTCAGCTTCAATCCCGCTCGGCAGCTCTGCTTCTTGCCTCTTCCCTTCGACTCGAATGGAGCATACTAGACCGGCGCTACCGCCGTCCAAGCGACCTAGGAAAGCACCACGACTGGCTCTCGAGGAGCAGGAGCCGTCCACGCGACAAGAGATGGCCGCTCTCGTCGATTCGCTCGCTCGCGGGCAGATCTGGTGAGCTACAGACCTCTGAGACCAATCTACACAGCTGATCATACGATTCAACAGCTCCCCGGCGTGGTCGTGCACCAACTTGCTCGCTCTGCCCACTCCCGCGCCCCCGCCAGCGCCGTCGCTCTTGGGACCGCTCTACAGCGGGCCAGCAGCAGCTCCTTCCGTCACTATATCGCACATGACCGGCTCACCTACATCTCCTAAGCCTCGGCTCACCTTCACCCTCGATCTCCCCGCTTCCAACACGCCCGCGTCGATATCGCACCTCGACTTCTCGCCCTGCGGCTGCTACCTACTGGCAGTAACGACGAGCTTGACCGAGGACTTTCTTACGGTGTTTGAACAGAAGGATGGATGTATCAACAACTGGGGTGTGTGCTGGAGCGAGCGCGTCGAGCGATTCGGCGAGGATACGGCGGCTGGAGGGAACGTCAAGCGATTTGTGGGAGTGCGGTGGATTGGTGAACCGCGTAACGTAGGCTTGACTCTATTCCGCTGCTACCGAGCGCGCCGCTGACTCGGTATCGCCTTGCAGTGGTTCCCCGCGCGGGCCTCGACTGACGGAACGCCGTCCAAACGACCCATCTTCTGTGCACCACCTCGCTCGCCGCCCATCGTAGGAGCAGCTTTCATCGTCATCATGTCGAGCTCTGAGGTGCGCGCTTCTCCTCTGCCCAATCTCGGCGAGCAACTCCTGAACCTCTTCCCTCCGGAACAGCTCCTCTTCGTCCACCTACCTCGCAACATCCCACTTCTACCCCTCACCGTCGTACTCCCTCTCTACCCACCACCACCGCACCTGGAGCTCACCCTCTCGGCTCTCCCCACCGCGCCGACCTACTCAGCGTCTTCCGCAACCACTCTCCCCGACGCCTCACCACAAACAGCCATCGACGCGCTCGTAGCCAACCTCGTAGATGGTATGCCGAGTAATGGTCCCAGTCCGAGCGTCGTAGCTGGAGCTCTTGGAATCGGCAATGTCGCGGGCGCGACGGGGGGAGATGCTTTGAAGGAGGAGCTGAGGGCTGCTGAGGCGGGAATGACTGCTAGCAAGCTCGGTATGAAGAGGAGGATCACTCGTGGAGCTGTAGGAGTCGCGAGGGCTCAAAAAGGTGAGCAGATTGCTTTGACCAGCCCGCTGAGCCGAGCTCATCTCACTCGTTTCGCAGCGCCGGAGCTCGGAGAGACCCTCTTCCTCATTGCCACTACCTCGAAATCCATCTCCTCGCCACCTCCAACAGCTCAGCTTTCAGCGCGCCCTCCTCCACCATTGAAAGCTGTCGAAGCTCCCTCAGCGACTATGCTCGACCTCACCTCCGCCTCTTCGCCCGACGACTTTGGCAACGAGTTCACCGACTTCAGCGCTCTCGATGAGGCTTTCGGCGGACCCTCCATTTCTGCACCACCACCGCAGACGTCTGTCGCAGAAGCTGCACCTGGAGCGGTCGAGGGAGCGCGCCGAGGGGACGAGGATCAGGAGAAAAAGGTCGATTTGTGCGAGTTGAGGGTGCAGATGAACGCACTGGAGGGACCCCGTGAGTTTGTTCGTGCGCTTCTGGCTGCGCTTGAGCTCACCGTGGCCGCTCTACAGGTCTCATGATTCGGCCGCTCCCTCCTGTTCACATCTCCGACCCCCTGGACGACAACAACTCGAGTCGATTGGGAGAGCTCACGCATCTCGAGTGGTTGGAGGATGTGGAGCTTTCTCGGTCCGACTCGAGTGACTCGCAGACTGGCATCGACCTTCGCCTGCTCGCCGTTAGCGCTTCTGGCGCGTTCTTCCTCCGAGACTCGGCTTGCTAGGCGCTGCTAACCCTTCTACGGGCCTACAGCTTTCGACGATACTGCCTTCCCTACCTCAAGCATGGCCACTTGGGCGCTCTCGAACGAGCCGGTCCTGCTCTCCGAGGCGTTCGGTCGGCTCGAGAGCAAGAAGGGCGATGCTACCAGCGGCGCTTTGGAATGGGTGCGCATGCTTTCCGTACCTCGCTGTCGAACGGTCGCTGATTCCCACACAACCGCAGACTGCAAGACGACAAGCCTCGACATCTTTCGAGGGAGTCGTCCCTTTCGTCCATCCTCGGCCGGGTCCCGTCTTCGGTAGCTTTGGAGTCGGGGAGACGAAGCAGGGCAAGGATGGTCTGCCTTCCACGAGGATGCTGTGGTTGGACTCGCGAGTCCTCCTCCTCCAGCTTGGGAGCCTACGGAGCTGACGCTCTTTCGCCGACAGGGCGACGCTGGAACCCCTCGCCACGCTAGGAGAAATTCACCTACCTGGATCAATTGGTAAGCCTTTGCATCGCCTCCTCCTCAGCCGACTGCTGACATGCCACTCGAACAGCCTTCGCCGGGCTCGCCCTCTCTGCCAACCGAGGTCTCCTCTGCGCCACGCCCTACAGCCAGCAGCCCTCTTCTCGACCCGTCATCGCTGCAGCACCTCTCACTGCTTCATCTTCTGGTAACTGCAACAGCTGCTCAGCGACACGAGCGCTAGCTGACGCCCGCTCGAGCAGACCTACCCTCGGCGCTCGTTTCTCGCCTCGTGCTCGCCTTGGCTCGACAGCTCGACTCGTCGGACCTCATCGGTCGAGTGATTGGGCTCAAGGATGATGGTGAGCTCTGCCTAGCTTTGACTCTCGCATCGCGACGGCTCACCTCCTACATTTCGCAGCTCAAACACTCGCCATCGTTCGTCAAGTCCGAAATACGCTTCAAGGCCTTCTTCCTCCTCCACGACAGCTGGAGAATAGCGCCCTCATGCTGGAGCTGCTCGGCCTGACGTCTACGCTGTACTGGTGCGTCTTAAGCTTCTTCTCATCTCGGTCCCTCCCTCGCTGACCGCCTCGACTGGTCTCACAGCGCCTCTCCTGCTCTCGCTCTTCGCGTATCCATCGCCTCGGATATCGTCAAGCTCGCGACTGTCGTCCGAGCATTCAGGAAATGTGAGAAGAAGGAGCGAGGCGCCTTGTCTACCGATGCTGGGTACCGCTGCGAGTCGGATGCCGTGTGGCCTCTTATTGGTCACGCGACGTGGTATTGTGACTTTGCGAGGGAGTTGGCTAAGGAGTGTGGTGCATCTTCGGCAATGGGGGGTGAGTTGGAGCGCGATGTCGACGATGCGCGGCGCTGACCTTTCTTCCTCTTTCACAGATCCGACCTCAAATCCTCGACAAATCCTTCTCCTTCACCCTTTCGTCCGTTCCCTTCACTCTCAAGCCGTCGAATGTATCCTCGGCCTCCAAGCCTTCCTCTCGGCGTTCCCCCTTCACCAAAACTTCGTCGTCGACACGGCCAAGACCATCCTCGATGACACGATCGACTTCAATGGGCTCGTATTGAGCGAGTGGAAGAATGTGCTGAGCAGGGTAGGAGAGCTGGAGGGTGCTAGTGGAGGTGAGCGAGACTCGGTCGACCGAGGTTGAGCGCACGCTGATCGCTCTTTCTCGCCTACAGACTCCCCCGAGCTGCGCGACCTTCTCATCACCTTCTCTCTCACACCTTCCCTCTCCACCTCCTCTTCTCCCCTCCTCCCCACCCTCCTCACCTCCCCCACCCTCTTCCTCCCGCCCTCACTCCCAACGCCTCCACCCGAATCCGCCTCGCTTCCACTCGACATCATCAAACGCAACCGTCTCCCTTTGGCGGGGGATTTCAAGCTCTGCCTGAGGTGCGGCGAGAAGAGTGAAAAGAGGGTCTTGGTGGGGAATGAGACGGGACGGTGGACTGCTTTTGAGTTGGGGTGGGAAGGGAGGTGCGCGTGCGGGGGGGCTTGGGTCGAGGAGAGGAGGGGGGAGTAGATTGGGTGGTAAATGTTGGTATTCGCATTAACATGCAGTCTGGAGGCGAGAGAGGGGCGATATCGATGTTTCGGCGAAGCTGCTCGCTCTGATCGCATGGGTTCCTCTCGTAAGCTCCTCTCGGTCGAGTACACAACAGAAGCAAAGCAAGGTTGAATGCAGATCATCAATCCCTTCACACTTCTTAGCAAGCTCTCTCGCCGCTACTCGGTGCTCGGCACCCTCTCGCTCAGGTCAAGGTGCGCTCGAGGAAGTTGACGTGCGCGCAGATCGTCGACCAGTCCCACTCCACCGTCTGACGAACATAAGGGTTGGGCTTGACTGCGATGCAGGGGCGAAAGAGGTCAGCGGTTGAACAGCGAGCTCGAGGCGCCTCATCGCCCAGGCCGACTCACTCTTCTTGGGCTTGATCAACTTGGTCTTATCGTCGACCTCCCATCCGAGGTGCAAAGCGAGGCCCCTGGCGTCTGATTCGATGCAGCCCGTGTAAGTGGCCAAGAGGGGGATGGGAAGGGAGCTGTAGTTGTTGCGGACGAGGTAGACGGTCATATCGCGGAAGGTTCCTACAGGGCTGAAGAGGTTAGCTTCGGTCCGCTCAAGCCACGGACAATACAACACCCACCTCTGAGCGTGTTGACGAGAGCCTCAACGACCTTTTTCCACTTCTTGATCTCCTCCGAAAGCTCGGCGCCGTCCCTCTTTTTGAGCCAATCGACGAGCTTGCCGGCCGAGGTGTAGAACTTGTGGTGATTCTTGCTGGTGAAAGCTTCGCACATCATGAAAGTGTCGGAGATGCCGGGGAGGTCGACGAGCTTGTGCGAAGTGCGCTGGGGGAGGAGGAGGGAGGGGAGGTCCTTGTAGCTGTCGCCGAGCAAGGGTCAGCGCTGTGCTCACTCTGGCTCGGAGGGATCGAGCTCACTTCCAGCACATAGTCGAAGCGACGAGCAGAGGAATGACCAGCAGAACTCGGTCGGGATGAGCAGGATCGAGGAAGGTAGCCTGCGCGGGCCGGCGGATCAGCTCCCGCTGCTCCTCTACAGCTTCCAAGCTCTCCCTTCACAGCTCACCTCGGTCAATTCGATTGTCTGCAAGTCATCACGCAGCTGGTAGAAGCTCTCGGCGCTCTGACAAGCGAACAAAACGGCTTGAAGGAGCGAAGGCCTCACGACGAGCGGGTGGAACGAGGTGGCTCGCGTGCCGGGCGAGAGGGAGTTGAACAGGCGGAACATGGATGTTGCTGTAGCTCTTTAGGCTGCTCTTGAGGCTGTGAGATGAGCGAAGAAATGAGGCAGGAAGGAAAGAGATGAAACGGCGAGAACGGGCGTGAAAGAGGCGAGGAGGGCTGCAGCTCTGTAGTGCAGCAGCATCTGCTCTGTTTAAGCTGTTGAGCGCTGGTACCTTGTAGCCTACTCAGCTGCAGATTTCCAATTCCCAGCCATGCGCAGTCGGCGCCCCTCTTCGCCAGCTCGAGCCCTTCCGCTCCTCTGCTTCCTGCCACGTCTTGCTCGCTCGCTTCAGCCAACTCGTATGGACTCGCCGACTGTGCTACAGCTTCCAAGCGTAGGAGATACCTACTACAGCCTACAGGACTTCAGGCTAGTCGTCTACAGAGCTTGTGGTGAGGCGTTTCGAAGCAGCGCTCGGGCCTTGCACAGCTGACCCCGTCTGTTGTTTCGCAAGTCGACCAAAAAGTACGAGTGGAAGCCATTCGACCCTCCGTCAACAAGATGCCGCTCTACTGCACGATGAGGCCGCGTACGAAGCAGGCCGAGGAGAACTGCCCCTTCGGCGCGAGAGCCGAGTGGCGAGGAACCCATCGAAACGGCGTCTTTGTCGTCGTCGAGACCTGCTCGAAGCACTCGTGCGGGCTGGAGCAGAATGAGAAGGCGCAGAAAGCGGCGGAAGAGCACATGAAGGCGGAGCTGGAGAAGCTCGAGGCTTCGCTCGGAGCAGGCGCGTTGAGCAAGCTGCCATTCGTGGTCGGCGCAGGAGGAGGAAGCTCAGCGACCGTGGGAGGAGCTGCTACCTCAAGCGAGGGAGCATTAAAGCGCGTCAGAAAGCCGTCGGAGCGAGCGCTGACGGTCGAGGACTCGGAAACGGACGGCAGCGAGAGTTCGGACGACGAAGCCGAGGACGAAAACAGCGCCGAGCCACCCGAGATGGTCAACGCCTCAGCCTCTGATTCCACTCCTTCAACGTCCGACGCTCCAGCACCACCTCGGAACGACGCCAAGCCTTCAACAAAGCTCGTTCACCCGCACATCAGCTCGCTGCACGACAAGATCCGCCGTCTCGCTGACGTGAGTACTGCTCGCTCTTCCGGCGAGCTGAATCAAGCTCACAATTACCTTTCCTCAGTCCGGTCCTCTCGCCTTCCCGCCCTCGACGCAATCCTTCGCCTCTAACACCGACATCCGAGTTCGCTGCCTCGCCGCCGCTTATCAACTTGGCTACAGCCTCAATCTCCGCAGGAAGGGAGTGACAAGAATGCAGGTGAGGAATGCCACGGGCTTCTCCATGCGCTGCTCGCGCTGGAGGAAGTCGACGGACATCAGGAAGGGAGGGACCGAGTGTCCCGCTTTTGTCGCTTGCGCGATGAACGAGGCGGGGCAGTGGAGGTTGACGGCGTCGCACCTTGCGCATAGCCACACCCTCACTCCGCCGAAGCTCGACTGGCAGGACGCGACGCCCAAGAGCCCTAGCAAGAAGGCTCGTCTCGACTCCGAGAGGATCGCCGAAGCGCCTCCGAGCCCCGAAGCCGGCTTCGCCTACTCTGCGGCCTTCCAGCCTCCCTTGGAGGGCTCGAACAAGCACCACTTGCCGTATAACTTCGCCTCTCCCACCTACACGCCTCGACCCACTCCGCAACTCTCGCCTCCGCCCTCGGCGTTCCTCCCTCGGTCGGCTCTTCCATCCTACTGCACGCCCTCGCTCTCCCCTTCCCCTGTCTTCTCCTCTCTCCCTACCAATTACCCGCAGACCAACTTCCTCCCGACTCTCATGCTCTTCCTCCACTCCCTCACCACCTCGCCTTCCATCCCCTCTCTAGCGCCAACCCTCCTCACCGCCGGACTCGATTCGCAGGAGAGGCTCGTCTTCCTCCTTTCGCTTTCGGACGAGACACTGGAGAGGTTGTGCGAGAGTCTTTGGGCGGATAAGAAGATGCCGAAGCTGCAGGCGATGCTGTTGAGGAAGCTGCTGAAGGAGGCGAGGGGGAGGGCGCTCGGCGATGCGGTGGAGCGGGACGGATTGCACCAAGGGGGATGGGCGGACGGACCCTCAGATGAAAGGTGTACAAAAGTGGACGTAGTGTGGCATAGCTGTAGCAAAGACTCGACTGAGATGTGCCGACCGAGCTTGACGTCCGAGCCGAGCAAGCGTTCAAGCGGAGCCGACGAGCTGTAGATTCTACGATGAGCTCCCTACGCGTCCAAAGAGTCACTTAACTCTCAATACAACTCCTTTCCAAGATTTGACTGCGCATTAGAGGTCTGTGCGTCGCAACTCAAGTCCAGCCGAAACGAGCTCGCGCCTCTCTTCCTTCTACCTCTCACTCGCTCGTTTCTCGTCTCTCAAATAGGCGCGCCCGCTTCGCTGCAGGACACTAGATGGCTTCGAGCTCGTCTGAACCGGCTTTACCAGCTCTCGGCAGCGCCTGGGACTCGCTGAACAGCTTCAAACTCGCCGTCTACGAGTGGTGCGGTAAGAGATCCGCGCTCGTCGGTCGGTGTAGTCCAGAGCTGACCTCTCGCTTGCCGTGTAGTCTCCCACGGCACTTTCGCCTCCACACTCAGCTCCGACCGCAACAATCTCAACCTTCGCTGTCGCTACTACAACTCGCGCGACTGCTCCCTCCATCACAGGCGCGACGGGCAGTGGATCGTCACGGCGAGGGAGAAGCAGCACTCCTATGGGGTGTCAGATAACCCCTACAGCAGGAGAGAAGCTCGAGCGTGGATGGAGAAGAGGTTGGAGCAGCTGAGGCAAAGCACGGTTGACGCCGAGCAGGCCGATGAGAGGCAGCCAGGAGACGGAGGGGAGGACGAGACGGCGAGTCAAGTCAACAGCGATTATGATGGAGGTAATAACGAGTCCGAAGAATCGGGAGATGAGGAAGAACAGGCCGGAGCCAAGGGAAAGAAGCCGAGGCTGTCGCCGCTCGTTCAGCCCAAGGTCACCAACCTGGCCGACAAGATCCACAAGCTCGCGAAGGTGAGTCAAGCTGCTTTTAATCTCCGTGGGCTCTCCCTGACCTCCATAAACCACTAGGCCGGCCCCCTCGAGCTTCCCACCCCCTTTAACGGCATCTCCTCCCCCTCCTACGTCGACCTTCGCGTCCAAGCGATCGCCGCCGCTCTCCAGCGCGGCTACGCTATCATACTACGCAAGCACAAGAGCGTCAGCAAGACCGAAATTCGCGAGGGAAGCGCCTTCTCGCTTTGCTGCGCGTGCGCTTCGCAGACATCGGGCAAGGAAGGCGAGATCTGTGGAGCGTATCTCAAGATTGAGAAGCGGGAGGATGGGAAGTGGGGCGTATCGAAAATCGAGGAGACGCATAACCACGAGCTGGGACCGAGCATGACCGCCTGGCCTTCGAAGGAGGGGATGAAGAAGCTCAGAGCTTCGCTCAAGAAGGCGATTGCGGCGAAGAAGGGCAGCAAGGGACACTCCAGCTCGGCTCCTTCGACTTCTGCACCAACCTATGCTCCACACAAGGGCGGCTACGACTCCTCCTCCCGCTCCTCCTCTTCCACCCTCTACGACGAGCCCTCCCTCGCTCCTCCTCCTCCTCCTTCGAGGCGCCTCACCCCCTCCATCTCCCTCCCTCCTCCCCCACCTATCAACCACGCCTTCCTCCCCACTCTCACCCTCTTCCTCCACTCCCTCACCACCTCCACCACCCTCCTCGCCTACGCCCCCTCCCTCCTCCAAGCTGGCCTCGACTCGACCGAGAAGCTCGTGTTCCTCCTTTCGCTCGAGGACGCGTCGCTGGATCAGTACGTCGGGGAGCTGGGAGCGAGGGTGGGATTGCCGAAGATTCGGCAGGCGTTGTTGAGGAAGGTGGTGAAGGATGGGAAGAGGAGGGCGAGGGAGAGGGAGGGTGAGAGCGAGGAGGCGGTCAAGATGGAGCTGTGAGGGGTGACTTGGAGGCTGGGAAGCGGGATCAAAGCTTTGAGGTTCTGATTGGATGTACATGACGCTTTCAAGGCCCTGCAAGATTTACCAAGACCCGTCTCGACTGGCTGGCGAAAGCTCGGCGCTGACTGGCAGCGATGAGGAAACCCTCTGCGGCTCAGCGAGACCCCAGCGCGGCTCTTCAGATATAATTCGTCTGCTTGAGGTATTCTGCAGAGCCTGTTGTATGTCCTCAGCGAGCAGCGAGCGGCCAGCAGGGTCTCAAGTGGCCGCCGAGCAGCTCTAGGAGTCGCCGAGGGGAGGCTCAAGCTGAAGCACAGACTCGAAGTCTAGCTTGAAGTGTACTAGCCGAACTTCCAGGCTCCTGCACCTCATCACCCCTTGCTCGACCTCCCCCTCGTCGCGTCGCTCATCCTTGTCTTCCTCTCTCTTCGTTCTGCTCTGCCTCGACTCGTCTCTCGCTGCTCTGCGATACTCTTGCAAGCTACAGGTGAGTACCGCTCTACCTTACTACAGCGCTCGACACCGCTGACGCCTGCTCTTGCTTCCAAACAGCTCTCGAACGGATCGCGTCGCTAGCTCGCTGCGCTACAGCCCGCCAGCTGCACTCGACAGCTCCCGTACGGACTCTAGGAAGCTACTGGTCAACTAAGCTACCCTTCCCTGCTACCGACATCCCTCTCGTCGTCGACTGAAGCTGCTGCTGCTTAGAGCGTCGACACAACTCGAGATCTGTGAGTTGGGCGGCTCGAGAGTCACAGGAGTGGCTTAGAAGCAGCTGAGCTGACCTGTCTCCACCTGTAGAAGCTGCCCCCGACCCCTCCTCACCTCTCCTCGACCTCGTCGACCCTCTCGACCTCCGCCGAGCTTCGCCCCATCCTCCTACGCTCGCTCTCATCTCCCTCACCAACTCAGCGCTCATGCCCGTCACCGAGACTTACGAAGAGACCTACTCAAAGACCTGGAAGCTCTCGTGGTCCTTCGAAGCGGATCTGAGGAAGGAGTCCAACGTCGACCTTGAATCGGAGCCGATCTTGCTCGACCTTCCTGGACATTGGACTCTGCACGGCAATCTTGAGGACGAGTCGTCGTCCAATGTTACCTTTGGCATTAGCTGGACGGGTGTGACACCTGGATGCCTCGGCTTGCGCTGGACAATACTCTATCGCCTCGTAGCCGTGTACCCCGAGCGCACCAAGGTGGTCGTCGAGAGGAAACTAGAGGCGGACACCCCTCGTGCATGGCCGCAACTTGTTTCGGGCTGCTGCAGCTTCATCAGTGTCGTTGAAGCGCGGTGTGTTCGACAAGATATTGCGCTCGACGTACACCGCTCGTGGCGCATTGAGGTCGAGCTCAGCACCCCTGACATGACTTCGACAAAACTTTCCGGTAGCACTCGAGCTGCTTCTTTCATCACATGTCAGTGCCGTGACCAGAACCTACTCCCCTGAGTCTAATGCTGACCAGCGTTCCCTCTCCTTCGGCGTCTCACGACCGCCTGCACACCAACAACGTCCGCCTCTACTTTCCCAAGACCGACCTCGAGCTCTGGACGACATCTACCACTCTGTCCGTCTCCCCCTTCTTTCGCGCTCTCTTCGACTCGGGCTTTGCGGAGGCTTCGACGACGACGCGCAAGCGCCGAAGGACCAAGTCGGCGGCCACCCCAGAGAGCGTCGACGTTGGACATGACGCCCTCGCGTTCGAGGATTCGGACGACGAAGCCGATGAAGTTTATCTCGAGCAGGAGCACTCATCCACCGACCCATGCGAGGCCGAATATCGACATGGTCGGATCTCGGCGACGGCCTTCTCGACATACCGCGCCGTCCTCACCTCGCTCAGCAGCGCCCGCATGGACTTTGCGGCACTCAATTCATCGTTCGGGACGGGCAACACCGCGGGGGCAGGCCGCAGTCAGAGGAGAGAAGATCTGAACGACTTCTTCGGGATCCAGCCGGACTTGCCTCTCCTTGTCTCTCCCAAATCCGTCTACCGCCTCGCCGACTTTCTTCAGCTACCCGACCTCAAGTCCCTCGCTCTACAGAACTACAAGTCACAGCTCGTCAAGGACACCATCGCCTACGAGCTCGTTTCGGACGTCTCCGCCGTCTTCGACGAGCTCCGTCACGCCGCCCTAGACGTCGCTGCCAAGGAGTTCGCCTTCGTGAAGACAAGTGCAGCAATGAAGGAGGTGACTAGGATGGTCAAGGATGATGAGGCGCTGGCCGTGAGATTTGCCAACGTCATGGGAGAGCTGCTCCCGAGGGGGTAGGGCTCGGCGAGGCGAGGCGGTTTCTTTCTTCTCGGCGAGGTGAGGCGGTTTCTTGCTTCTCGGCGAGAGCGATGGAGGCTGACCTCTACTCTCCACAGTACGTGTGCTGCAAGGAGTAGTAGTAGTGTGGCTCCATCGACTGCAAGCTGGCTTGCTTCTCAACACTCGCGAGGGCTAGGTCCACGCTCGAGAGCTGGGCGAAGGAGAGCTTCTCGAGGGTCCAACTGCCTGTCCAAAGCTTGTCCGATATCGCAATCGACGTCTCGTTTACCGGTACCAAGTTCGAGCTGCAGAGCACGCCACGACTTGACACACGGGAAGTCGTGAGCGCGAGCTCGGCGAGGCTGCCATGCGATGCAGCGGGGGAGGAGCTGCTGTGGATGCCCGAGGATGTAAGGATCAGTCTCCTTGCCATGCACACCGACTCGGCTCGCAGCTGATGTACCCGGGAGCCCTGCAGCCAACCTTGACGAAGGAGCTCGGCGTCGAGACTCGGAGCCGACACGGCCAGGCCTTGCATTGACCTGCTGAGGTTTGTAACGTAAGAGATAGTATGTCAGAGCCTACGCAAGTTTACAGAGCTGCCCTTAAGTCCTCCACTAGAGACGAAGTGGCTCGAGAATTGAGAGACGAGCGAGCACCGAGCTCAAACTCCAGCGAAGCGGTGCTCGTGGAGCCTTGACAAGGTTTTCCTCCTCCCACAGTCGTCTCTCGCTCGCTTCGGAGGGTCCAGATTCAGTACAGCAGCCGTACATCGCCGTCGCCTGTTCGACTACATCTACCTACAGCCCTTCGCAGCTCTCCTCCGCCTTCCCCTCCCGCCGCGCCAGCTCGCCCCAATATGGTCGCCCCAACTCTGTACGACTTTGCCCCGCCGATTCGCCCCGCTCCTGTAGGGCAGCAACTAAAACAAGTCGCGCTCTCAAAACTCGCCCCGAGACCTACATCGCTCGCAGGTCCTGCTGCTGCTTTTGAAGCACAAGCCGCCGCCGGCCGCAAGCGCAACACCCTCGTTGGAGCGTACGCGGCAGCGAGTGCGATGAAGCAGGCGGTCTCGGTTCATCTCCAACAAACTCGTAGAACCATATCCTCCAGCTATCTCGTCGAGTACGACCGGTGCAGCTACTTCTGCTCGGGGAGGGCTTCCGCCGAGGGTGAGAGGTGCCTTTGGGAGGCGACGGCTCGACGCGAGAGTGGAGCCGAGGGACAGTGGTCGATCTTGGACCGCGATGGAAGTCACTTCATCCACTCTGCTGGCTGTGTCGGCGGTCGAGGCGGCGCGGTAGCGACGGCAAGGATCACCGAGCCAGCTCGCTCGGCTGTCACCGCGACTCAAGCTCATTTTAATGGATGTGAGTTGATGCTCTGCTATTAATCTAAGTTATGGGAAGCTGACAATGTCCCTACTACGCTCCACAGCCGTCGTCATCTCTCGCCCTCGGCCGTCCTCCGCCGAAAGCAGAGCTCCATCTGCCCGTCAACATGACAGCGAGTCGGCAAACCGCCTGCAGACGCTCCAAGAAGTTCTACTCGCTCGTAATGTGAGCTGAGGAGTCTGATACAGGTCGTCCTGACGCTGACTTGGCCTCGCTTTCTTCCCTTGTCGCTCTCGGCGTTCAGACTTATCGACTTCCTCAAGTCGGCGATCGCTTCCTCGATCGAGCCTCCGCCAGAGAGGAAGCACACCTACTCGTCAAGAGCATCTACGGCGCGGGCGTGACTTACCGAGGCCCTAGGACGATGTCGTGCAACAAGAATGGCAAGACCTGCCGCTACAAGATCGTCGTCGGCGTCCAAGCGGGCTGGACCACCATCATTGAGGAGTCAAACCTCATTCACAACCACAGCTTCCAGCCCGACGACATGGCTCTCTCCAACTCGGCGAAGTACGAAGCCTCGCAGATCTCGAGGACGGTGCGTTCCACACCGCTAGATGGCTTTCCTCTCCTAGCAAGAGAGATGAGCTGATGCTTGATATCTTCAGACGCTTCCTCCCCTTTCGCCCAAGGATCAAGAAGCCAAGGAGGACGCCTCGGATGGCGACCAGTCGAGCTCGGACGACGATGAGAACAGCAGCAGCAGCGACGAAGAAGGCAGTTCCGACGAGAGGGCGGGCTTCCATCTTGTATGTACCGCTACAGGTACTGCGCGAGCACCAGCTGACCCTCCCTCTGTCCTCGCCTCTAGAACCTCCGCCTCCCTCAAATCGGCGATCGCTTCGTCGACCGCGAAGCAGCCAAAATGGAGACGTCTCGCCATCTTAAGAGTATCTACGGCGCAGGTCTCAGCTTCTCGAACAAAGGTGGCCCAACGGCGACCTGCAACAAGAGGACATCAGCCTCCCGAGCAAGGTGCCCCTACAAGCTCACGTTCGCGACGGGCGATGGATGGACCACCATTCTCTCCAGCTCTCATCTCGAGCACAGCCATGGACCCGCTCGATACTGGCGCAACACCGAGCGATCGGTGCAGTACGAGCGCTTGCAGCTGGCACGAAAAGTAGGTTCTCGCCGAGTCGCCGAGCACGACAGCTTTCATTCCCCTTCGCTGACTTGTCATCTTCGTCCTTGCGCGCGTTCAGGATGCTCATACGACCAAGAAGCGGGTACGCAGCCAAACGGGGGAAGAGGAGGACAGCGAGGCCTTCGCCATCTCGGCGCCGCCGCAGAAGCGCCCACGTCGGGCTGCCCCTTCCTCCTCATCTGCGCCCAACGTTCTCGCTCCCCTCATCGACATGGATCCTTCCCACTCTTCTCGTGCACCGACTACGAGTGTAGCTCGCTCTATCGTCGTGCTCGACCTCTCTTTGGACCCCTCTGACGACGAGAAAGATGTCAAGCCATACGTTTCATCCACGTCCGCCGGCCTCGCTCCCCCTTCTCACTTTCCAGCCACCCCTCGCGACGCTCTCCCGTCCCTCTCTCCCGCTCCTACTCGCACTTCGGCCCTCGCCAACTCAGCCGCTGACTCGGAGCTCATCGCCTTCCTCAACACCCTCATCCCCGCCTTCAAGGACTTTGGCGACCGCTTTCACCAACGCTTTGAGGCTGCTGGGGTGTTCAACGTCGAGGTTCTTCGGTTGGTAGCGACGGAGAAGGGAGAGTCGTGGACGACGCTGCTGCACGAGCTGGAGAGGGCCAGTCCGGCGGTGCCGCCTGTCGCTTTGACGTTGTTCAAAAGCTACATGATGAAGGCGGTGTCGAACTAGTCATATAACTGCAACGATATGTGTATTTCAATAATCCCAGAGACGTCGATACGACCACTTAGGGCTCGGCGCAGGTGAGAGAAAGAGCTCGGCGAAGCTGCTGAGCGATGCCTGCTGCGCCGATGAGGACGCTCTGCATCAGAGAAGTGAATCTGAACGTCTACTATCAGAAATATTTCTGAGCGACTTGACCTTCCTTCGTGAGGCCATCTTGACCCTTGCCGCCGCTCAAAGGGCGAGCTCTCGCAGGTTGTCTCTGGCCAAATCTCCTCGTCGCTGCTCTCGACTCGGTTTTCCCTACAGAGCTCGGCTAAAGCTCTAGAGCCCGCTGGTACACCCTCTTCGACCTCTGTACCTCGACAGGTGCCGCTCCAACTCGACTCGCTCGTCAGGCCAGCGCGATGGAAGCGACCAGCGCTCCGTCGGAGAAGAAGCAGCCGCTTGCTAGTACTCTCACTGAGGATCCGCACACCTCGCCCCACTCTACCATGCAGCCCGCCGACGACAAGAGCTGTATGAGCGCTCAGCCAGAACGCGGCTCGAGCGCCGTGCAAATGGACGTCGACGAGCCTGTAGCAGAGCAGGGCGGTGGAGAGATCACGGAAGCTGTAGCTCACGATCAAGCTGCTGCTGTCGAGTCGGCGTCTGTCAAGCCAGAGACGCTCGCCGAGCCTGTCGTGAGTCCGAGCAGTACGAGCGGCATCTGTCTCGGGCGAGCTTAAGCTGACCCATGCTGTTACACTACGGCAGATCACTTCCCTCGCTGAAACCCTCCAAGCTCTTCAACCGCCCCCCTCCATCTCCGCTCAGCCCGCACCTCTCATGCCCCAGCGCTCGACGACACCAGCAACCGAGCCCGAGAAGCTACAAGCGGAGGGACCGACTACTTCTGCAGGTCAAAGACAAGCTGCTCCCCTCATGACTTGGTCGACGAGCTCCAAGGCTCCTAAGGCCAGCGCCGAGCAGATCGACCAGAAGCCGGAGAGCGAAGTGCTGACGGAGGACAGAGAGGTGGGCTCGCTCTTCGAGCGTCTTGATAGAGCTTCCACTGATGTCCTTTTGCAGAACCACGCCACCCCAGCTCGGGACACCACCTCGGCGCAAGCTTCGCCCGCCGCTTCTTCCTCGCCCATCCTCCCTCGCCCATCCTCTTCCCTCCCAACACTCGACTCCTCGTGGCCTTCCAAGGAAGCCTTCATCTCCGGCTGTCGTCGAGGTCTCAAGGAGAGCTTTGGCGCAAAGCTTTGGATCCACTCGAGCGACGAGAACTACGCCAGGGACCAGTGCTTCAAGAAGCTCTCGCGAAGCTGCGGCTGGACCGTCACCGCCAAACGCCAGGAGGATGGACGCTGGATCGTCAAGAGGACCTCAACCGTGCTGGAACATTCGCATCAGCCAGAGCCTCTCGGAGAGGAGCAGGAGAGCGCTCGCGAGGGAGACGAGGCGCCGAGTCGCCTCGAGACCGAGCCTCAGCCTCAGCGGCGAGCCACTCCGAGTGAGTCCTCCTCTCGTCCATTCAAACCTGTGCTAATTTACTGTCTCGCAGCGCTCGTCATCAACGATACGGACGACGAGGACGAGCCAGTTAAGCCGGCGAGCTTCCACTCGACGGCCGACGTTGCCGAGTGGACCCTGACCACTCGCTGTCAAGCCCTCCGACAGCTCGTGGCGAAGAGGGATGCCATCTTCACTCGCCAGCGTGCCTTTGCTATCGGTGAGCTGGTCTTCTTAGCTCGACTTACGCTCTCGGACGCAGCTCATCGTCGCTCGCCGTCACAGATGACCTCCAAGCACAATCGCTACAGCTCGCTCAGCAGTACCTCAGCTCGTTCAGACCTTCGACGACCCATCTCCCACCCTTTGGCAACATCCTCCGCATCTACTACCAATTCTGCGCGGACTTGCACCTCCCTTCCTCCCCCATCACTCCCTCGATCGTCACTCTGTGCGTCTGGTGGCTCACCATCAAGGCACCCACCGTCGACTTCTACCCTTTTGTCGTCTTCCTCAACGGCGTTAAGAAGGCGACGAGCGAGGTGTGGGAGGAGAAGCTCAGTGAGGAGGACAAGGGAGGCTCGCTGATGAGGTTCAAGCCGTTGGAGGAGTTTTTGATCGAGCGAGGTGCTAAGGGATATACCACCTGTGAGCTTCTACCTCTTCTGTCACTCGACGCCGAACGCTGACACCCTTCCTTGCAGGTTCACCCGCCATCACCTCGGCTCCGACTCAGCCTGCACCTGCCAAGCCTCAACAAACCTCTTCGACTACTAAGGATAGGGCGAGTTGTCTTTCTCCTCGRTCTGCCCAAAAACGTGCTGACCTTTACGCCGCTCGCAGAATCCCTCGAGCTCGCAACCTTCGGCGAAGACGACCTCGAAAGCGCCAGTGAGCGACTTGGAGCTGTCTTTGCCTTTTCCCTACTTACGCAAACTCTCACTTGCAGGTCATTCCTAACGCTCCTCGAGTTGGAGACCGCTTCGCCGACGCCGCCGCCGCCATGGAGCACGTCCGAGTCCACGTCGTTCCCGTCCTAGGCGTCGGAGTCAGCACGCCCTCCTACTCATCTGCTTCCACAACCAGTAAACTTCGGTGTAATCACGACAAGAACACACAGAAGCGATGCGAGTACCAGATCGTTCTGGCCGAGGACAAGGCGACAGGCGATTGGGTCGTTCACGAGTCGTCTACACTTCGCCACAACCATGRACCGCGAGYTCAGATCCTCGCCGACCCAAACTGGAGGCCTCCGACGTTCCCGAATCGAGTTTCGCTCGGAYGACAGAGGGATCGCCGTCGAGCGTCTTCGGTGAGTAGAGGCTCGTAGCTGAGCGAGATACGRGACTGACCTCCTTATCGACCCTAGTCCTCGACCCTCGCCTCCAACTCGGACGATGACGAAGACGGCAGCGATGAGGATGAGAGCGATGAGGCTTCGCGCWCGTCTCGCCCCTCCTCTCGTACGCGAGCCACCGCCAAACGCTCTTCTCCCGCGCCCAACACGGCTGTCTCCACCAAGAAACACAAGACTTCTTCTCCTACCTACCCCACGCCCTACATCACTCCAGCTCAACCTCAACTCTACCGCCCCGCTCCCGCTCTATTCACTCGCAGCTCGGCGAGCTACTACGCCCTCCCTTCCCCCGCGCCCACATCCTYTCGCGASCAAACCCCTTCCTTYCACCGCRCCGGATCCACCGTCTACGCTCCCTCCTCCGASTTCCTCCCCACCCTYWCCACYTTCCTCACCTCGCTCCATCCCTCCTTCGGCGCCGCCGCTTCGACGCTCTWCCAAGYCGGCGTCAAGGACCWKGCGCTGCTCGTRCAWTTYCTCGCGATGGAGGAGACGTCGATGGATAAGCTGTTGAAGGAGGTCAACATGAACCTGCTGCAGAAGCACTTGCTCAAGAAGGAGTGGAAGGCGGCGAAGGAGTCGGGCTGGGGGGTCGGCTCGGCGAGACAGGGTTGCTAGGATTTGTACTCTTGCTCGTACTCTCGTTTAGTACTCTTCCGATGCACACTCTTGGATCAAAGATTACAGAGCCCCCTGTCTTTCGAGCGGACSGCCCCGACTTGCCCTCCGAGGACTCGCCTTTCGACTTCTTCCCTCCGACCATGACTCGCTCGGCTGCCTTCGACCAGTTCGTCGATAGCATGCAGGAGCAACCTGTCTGTCGTCAGCTACTGCTGCTCCCTCGTAGCCTAGCTCACCCTTCTCCCCTTCGCAGCCCGCCGGCGGACAGCCTCTCCGCGTCTTTGGGACGCTCAACTGCCTCTCTGCTCCCGAGAGAGTCAAGGAAGCTCTCTCGGATCCATATCGCTACATTGTCGTCGGAGGAGGTACAGCTGGATTGGTGCTCGCTCGTCGGCTGAGCGAGAATCCCGAGAATTCGGTGCTCGTATTGGAGGCTGGTGGGCTGTAGGTCTCGCTCTCGGTCTCGCTGCTGGACTACGAGTACTCAGCAATTCTCCTCTTCCGCAGAGAAACGACCAACCCCAAGATCGACATCCCCTCCAACGCCGGCTCGCTTAGCGGCAGTGAGTTGGACTGGCGCTACACCACCGTCCAGCAAGAGCATCTCGGCGGTCGACGAGTCGCTTTCCCCCGTGGAAACGTGAGTGAAGGAGTAATCGAGCCGATCCGAGCTACGCAAGCAGCCGATACGAGCTACAGAAGGTTCGGCGTTTCGGCGCTCTCGGCAATGGCTGACCTTCTCCTCTCGCTCTTTCCCCGTCTGCCCGACTTTTCCGAGACCACAGCTGCTCGGAGGATGTTCCACGTTCAACATGATGGTGTGGAACCGAGCACCGAAATGCGATTACGACGCTTGGTGGATGCTAGGCAACGAGGGATGGGATTGGGACTCGCTGCTTCGCTATCATCGCCGAGTAAGCACGAAATGTTGGGAYGTAGATTTTGGCTGACACCTCGGATACATAGTCCGAAAGCTTCCACCCTTCGAGCGGGAACGAGCTGGACGTCACGCCTCGCTACAAGATCAAGGAGCATGGCCACGACGGACCAGTGCAGGTCAGCTACGGGCAGTACATCTCACCACAGTACGCTGCCGTCCTTGATGTGGGTTGAGCTCCTTACCATCCTCGTTCGGCCCTTGAAAAGCTCATCAAACTTGCTCGACAGGGTCTGCGCGAGCTCGGCGTACCCGAGATGAGCGATCCCAATGGAGGCAAGCCCTACGGAGTCGCCTGGTGCCCTTCGAGCATCGACCCTAAGTTTGCGCACCGTTCTTCGTCCGAGACGGCGTATTGTGAGCTTCTTCAGCTCTCCATCTCGGAGCTCGGCTGACCCTCCTCCTTCGCAGTGGAGCCCATCTCTCACCGCAAGAACCTCCTCGTCATCATCAACGCCCACGTCCTTAACATCAACTTCTCCAAGACTCTCGAGGATGGCCTGGTGGTAGCCAGAGGCGTGTCCTTTGCGCCTCACGCCAAGTCGGAGATCGTCTACAAGGCGAAGGCGACGGGCGAGGTACTGCTGTGCGGCGGATCCATCAACTCGCCACAGCTACTCGAGCTCTCAGGAATCGGGTCGTCTCATATCCTGGGGCCTCGTGCGTTACTCCACCTTTGCTAGAATCGGTGCTCGGCGCTGACCTCTCCTCTTCGCAGTCGGGATCAAGACCATCATCGACCTTCCTGGAGTCGGCGAGAACCTTCAAGATCATCCTACTATTGTAAGAGCCTTCTTTTGCCCTTACAATACTGCTGAAGCTGACATACCGCGCTGCAGGGCATCACCTACAAGCTCAAGCCCGGCCACGTCTCGCTCGACCTCCTGTCCAACGCCTCCTTCGCTGCTGAAGCTCAAGCAGAGTTCACCAAGACCCATTCCGGACCTCTCTCTCAAGCTGCACCTCTCCTCGCCTACCTTCGCCCTCAAGAATTCATGTCCGAGGAGGACGTCAAGCATGGAAAGTACCTCATGAGTATCGTCTCGCCCGAGCTACCTATCAAGCAGCAGCAGAGGCAGCTAGCGCTTTATACTGAGTCGCCCATGATTGAGCTCGTTACGATCAACCGGAACATGGGAGCGCCGGCGGAGAAGGATGCTACGTACCTCGGCATTGTCGTGGCTCTGCAGCATAGCATGGCCAGAGGGAGCTCGGTGAGTACGGTAGATCTGTGAGGAGACTTCTTCCTGACTCTTCTTTCGTCCACAGCACATTCACTCGACGGATCCGTTCGACAAGCCGTCGATCGACCCTCGCTGTCAGCTCGGTCGGCTTTCGCTGCTGGGTCCAACGCTGATGCTCCGATTGTCTACATAGATCTCTCTCATCCAGCTGATGCGTGAGTTACTGTTCTGGTCGACTCGTGAGCATACCGCTGACCTCATTCCGCTGCTTCTCGACAGGTTCCATTTCGCCAAGGGCGCCGAGTTCGTGCGTCGACTTGCAACAACCAAGGCCTTCAGACGCCATGTCGAGGAGGAGGGGAAACCTGGCTTCCGTACGATCCCCGAGAATGCCAAAGAGGAGGATTGGGAGGCCTGGGCAGCGACTCAGGTCGGCACCGAGTGAGCTCTCCCGTTCCCCCTTCGGCGCCGAGATAGGTCGCTGATACTCCTCATATTGTCAGGCATCACCCCGTCGGTACCTGCGCCATGCTGCCTCGCGCAGAGGGTGGAGTCGTCGACCATGAGCTCGTCGTGTACGGAACGGCGAACGTGAGGGTGGTCGACTTGTCTATCGCGCCGCTCCACTTGGCTACGCATGTAAGTCTGAGCTCTGTCGCCGAGCAGGCCGGGTCTTGTTACATTCAGCTGACTTTTTACCTCCTGAATAGGTCCAAACTGCTGCATGTGAGCTTCCGGCGCCGTTCCGCTGCTCGGCGCTCGTGAAGGCTGACCCCTTCGAACTACCACAGATGCGACCGGAGAGAAGGCTGCTGACATGATTCTGTCGTAGAACCACTGAGGTGTATTAAGAGGCTATCGAGATGTGTCTGGTCGGCTTTGGGGCGCAGGCCATTCGCGCGAGCGCTCCTTCGGCGATGATTGCCGGCCGCGTGGAGAGCTTCTGGAGGGTTTGGGGCCTGTTCTGGCTCGAGGGCTTGCGTTTACTCCGCTTCAGTACCGCTCCGAACGCCCCACGTCGATGCAGTAACTTGCGAGGATCGCAAGCGGGCGCCGAGCAGCTGTAGGGAGTCGCCGAGGGGAGGCTGGAGCTGAAGCACAGACTCGGAGCTGAGCTTGAAGTGTTCTAGCCCAGCTTGCAGACTCTTGCGCCTCATCACCGCTCGCTCGACCTCCCCCTCGTCGCGCCCCTCCTTTCACTCCTCCCTCTTCGTCTGCTCTGCCTCGATTCGTCTCTCGCTGCTCCGCGATACTCGTACACGCTACAGGTGAGTACTGCTCTACCGTACTACAGCGCTCGACACCGCTGACGCCTGCTCTTGCTTCCAAACAGCTCTCGAACGGACCGCGTCGCTCTCGCCTCGGTTCAGCTCGTCAGCTCTTTTTGGCAGCTCTCACAGGACCTCGTCGAAGCTACTGGACGACCAAAATACCCCCTCCTGCTACCGACACCCTTCTCTTCGAGGACTGAAGCTGCTGCTGCTGCTTGACGCGACTGACGCGACTCGCGAGCTGTAAGTTGACTGGTTGAGAGGTGCAAACGCAGCGTAGGAACAGCTTAGCTGAATTCTGTTGACTTTTGCTGACCTACAGAAGCTTCTTCTACCCCTCCTTCGCCTCTCCTCGCCCTACTCGCCTCTATCAAGCCCCCGCCGAGCCTTCACTCGCCCCGTCATGCCCGTCGAGCTCGAAACTTCCACCACATTTGGGCGCACCTGGCATCTGAGCTGGACTTTCGCCGGCGACCTATCGGCTGGCAAGGAAGTCGACCTCGTCTCGGATCCCATCGACCTCGGCGTGAAGGCTAAGCGTGACGTCGGTGACAGCAAGGAAGGGTGCGCTTCGGCATCTCGTACAAGAACGCTGATATCGGGTGTCTGGGACGAGACGTCAGGCAAGAAGTCTCGCTCTATGCCATGGGAAAGAGACGGAGGAAGATCGCCGACGGCGACGAGGCTATCAACGAAGCATGGCCGACCTCGGGATCAGGATGGTGGAGCTCGATCAAAGTTTTGGAGGAGGACCTCTACAGGGCTAGCAAAGGTCCATTCTCGTGGCGTTTAGACGTCGACTTCAGGAGCCGCGACTTGAACCTAATCAGACGGCCTCTCGTCGCTAAGACTGCTGCAGTCTTTAGTCGTGAGTTGCTGCATCGCATTGAGCTTGAAGTTCTCTCGAACACCATACTGACTCTTCCCCTTAGGCTCCCTCGACAAGCTCGCTTCCGCCGGCGCTGTTCGACTCTGGTTTCCCGACACCGACCTCGAGATCTGGACGAGCGCCGACGAGCTCTCGACCATCCCCTACTATCAGACCCTTCTCTCTTCCGGCTTTGCCGAAGCTATCACGACGCGCAAGCGTCGCAGGACGGACGAAGAGGCTTCGGCCGAGGGGAAGGAGGAAGAGCAAGACGACCTGCTCGCATTCGACGACTCGGATGACGAGGGCGACGAGATCTACGCTACCGACGACAGGACTCCGCCCGACGCAGAGCAGTTTCACGAGATCAAGATTCGCAGCGCCGCCTACGCGACCTACCGAGCCGTCTTGACCTGGGTCCACAGCAACCACATCATCTTCTCGCCGCTCAAGTCTCGCGCCAAGGTCGAAGGCGAGTCGTCTATGTCGCCCGACGAGCTTCGCCAGACCGCGGTCGACTTCCACTCGGCCAATCCTTTCCTCCCCATCCCCGCTTCCCCCAAGTCGGTCTATCGTCTCGCTCATCTCCTCGACCTCCCCAAACTACAAAGTCTCGCACTTGCGGCTTACCGAGATCAACTCGACAAGCACAACGTCGCCTACGAGCTTGTCTCGGACGTCTCAGCCGCCTACGACGACCTTCGCCTCGCCGCCCTCGACGTCGCCGCCAAGGACTTCAAATTTGTCAAGACGAGTGCAGCTATGAACGAGGTGTTGAGCGAGTCGGAGAAGGATGGCGCTGTGGCGAGTCGCTACGCCAAGGTCATGCGGGAGTGGTTTGCGAGGGAGCAGACCATGGCGGCAGACACGGGTGAGCGGCCTTCTTTCGTGACCCCTGCCGCCTTGCGCTGACTCGCCTCCGTTCATTCCAACAGACTCTTCGACCGACAGTAGCTCGACCGACTCGGACTCGTCGGATAGCGATTGAAGCCTCGAGCTCGACTCGGTGATCGACTCGGAGGCAGACGGCAGTGAAGGAAGAGGACTTGCGACTGATGTGCTGTATTATCTTTGCTCGCTCTGCATTTCGTAATCTAGTTATGTTCCCGCACCGCGGTCGACAAGGAAGACGAGCGAGAGGGCGCTCTGCGAACGGGCTGAGCTCGGCGCCGAAGTCGGTACTGCTGGCGTTGCGGCTGATTGTGCCGCCCCGACTCGTGGTGGAGACGACTTACTCGACCTTCTGTCGCCCCGTTTGACCACGTACAAGACTTACTCGAAATTCCGTCGCTCGCTAAGAAGGCCCGAGAAGCTGCTGGTGCTCCTTTCCTTCCGCTCTTTCGCTTCTGTACGCTCGACCCGTCTTTCAACATGGCACAGATCAACTCCAAGACACTACAGGCTCCCATTGCAGCCTTCACGATGGCTGGTATCCTGTTCCTTTGTAAGCTGAGCGACGACGCTTCGAAGGGACCCTGCTGAGCGATTCTTCACCCGCAGATGTACGACATTCGATCCACCGCGCTCGAGGAGAATCGGACGCTCGAAAGCATTCTGCTGCTGCTACCATCGAATCTAGCAAGCCCTGGAGCGGGAGATGAGGAAGCACGGGTCGTCTGCAGGTCGAATCTCGCAGTGAATGCATTCGGGAGTTCGCAGCTGGTGCACGAGGAGATTTGTGAGCTCCAGAATGCTGTTCTGATGATTTTGAAGCCCCGCTGACCTCGCTCGGATCAACTACTCGGCAGTGGCAGGCTCATCGGTTGAGAACGCGTCTGCTCGGTCGTTGGCTACCAGTGAGTGCTTCGGCTCAGTTTCCGAGCATTACGACCTGTACTGATGTGTAGGATCTGCAGGCTCAGCCCTGTGGCCCTCGTTTGAGGCAGCTCCGAAGTGCTCGGCGGGCTTGCTCCTCGCCTTCGGTCGATTCGGCGAGGGTTACCGTGCAGAAAGAGTCTTGGCTCCCTTACAAGAGCTTCAAGCATGTTTCGCGCTTGCTGGACCGAGCTTAACCTCGTGAGTAACCGTTCTCCCAAGACTCTGCCGGCTTAGCGGAGTACTTGACCCCCACATCGAACCTCGCGCTGACTTTCGCCGCTCTTGCTTCTGCTTCTCCCTCATTGTTCTCGCAGGATGATCGTCGACTACACGCTTCCAATGGAGGATCTCTTCACCCCTCGCGGGACGGTCTACAGCCTCATCGCTCTCGGACTTGTCGCCGTAATCGCCGACTACGCGAGGATGCTCAGACTTCGCGCCACGCTGGCTCCGGGCCCCTTCCCATGGCCTATCGTTGGCAACACCTTTCAACTACCCGTGCGTACTGAAAGATGACCTGAAGTAATCGGATCTGACCCCTTCGCTCGCAGGACACGAAGCCGTGGATCACCTTCGACGAGTGGGCTCGGGCGCTCAACACTCCCATTGTGACCGTCTGGATCGGTCGGAATCCTACTTTGTGGTTGAATGAAAGTCGGGCCGCCGCCGACCTCCTGGAGAAGCGAGCCAATATCTATTCGAGCCGCCCGAGGTGAGCTCCGAGTTGACGCTCTATCGCCTGCTACATCCCGCTGACGGACAGATCGACTCCCAGGATGGTCGTATTTGGAGAGCTCGGTACTGGCGACAACAATTTGGTCTCGATGAAATATGGAGACCGCTGGCGCCTCCACCGCAAGCTCACCCATCACGGAGTCGGCGTTCAAGCTGTACGAGGTTACTCGGCGCTGCAGGAGTTCGAGTCGCGCCGAGTCGTCGCAGATGTTCTCAACGATCCCAAGGAGTACGTAATGCACTTTGAGCGCTACGCCGCCTCGGTCGTCTCGATTATCGGCTTCGGCAGGAGGATCAGCAGCTACAAGGATCCCATCATCACCGAAGGTACGCCGTCTTTCATTCTCCTACCTCTTCGCCGCCGCCGCTGAGCTGACTAACGCCCCACCTCCCAGTCATCGCCGCCATGCATCTCGCCGCCGCCCTCAACGTCCCCGGAAAGTCGTTTCCAATGCTACTCGAGACCTTCCCCTGGCTCTCCTACTTTCCCTCGGCACCCTGGATGCGAGGCATGAGCCGCCGTCGTTCGTCTCGGGGCTTTTTCTTCTTCTTGGCGAAGGAGGCCGCCGAGGTGCGTTCGGCTTTCTTGACTCGACTCATCTCACCGCAGTCTCCGAGCTAACACTCTGCCTTGATATAGACCTCGACCAACACCTGCTTCGCTCAACATCTCTTCGAGGAGGCGCCGAAGCACAAGCTCAACGACGAAGAGCTCAGCGGTCTCGCGGGCAACCTCTTCGGCGCCGGAAGCGACACGACGTCCTCTTCGCTTATCTCCTTCGTACTCGCCACCTGCTCTCACCCTCACGTCTCGGTGAGGGCGTGGGAGGAGCTGCGCCGAGTCGTTGGCGAGGACCGCTCCCCTACTCTGGACGATCAGGACTCGCTTCCCTACATTCGTGCTATCGTGGCGGAGACGTTGCGTTGGAGGTGAGTTTCTCCTTGTATGGGATAGCATGTCACGTTGAGCGAGCGCGGAAGCCCCGGCTATTCGGAAGCGCCGAGCATCGAGCGCCGAGCTGACTTCTCGTCCTCTGCAGACCTGTCGCTGTTATCGGAGGTCAACCTCATGCACCGATCGAGGCTGACGTTTATAACGGCTACCACATCCCGAAGGTAGGCCTTTTCTAGTCATTCCTCCACCGTTCTCGGCTAACCTCTCTCGGCGCCTTCGCAGGGCACCTGGGTTCAAGCCAATCTCTGGTTCGTCTTCCGCTCTCTCGCCTCTCAGCGTTCCACCGACTGACAAGTTTCTTTCTCCGGTTAGGGGCATCCACCGCAACCCCACCGACTTCCCCTCGCCCGACGAGTTCCAGCCTGAGCGCTACCTCGCCGAGAACCGCCTTCCCTATCCGCACAGACAAGGCTACAGCTCCTTCGGCTTCGGACGTCGAGTCTGCTCGGGACAAGCGCTTGCTGAGCAAGGGCTGTTTATCACTATTGCGAGGCTGCTGTGGTCGTTCGATATCAAGAAGGCGCTCGATGCGGATGAGAAGGAGATTGAGGTTGATACGCATTCGTATACCAATGGTGAGCTACTTCTTCTTTCTTTCTTCGCGTTGAGAAATTGTTTGCTGACCTCGGAAGATGGAACAGGCCTCAACATGCGACCAACCGAGTTCCCTTGCCGGTTCGTCGTCCGATCCGACAAAGTCAAGGAGACGATCTTGAGGGAGGGTGCAGAGGCTCTGGACGAACTGCAGATGTACGAGGGCGAGACGAAGTACAGGCGAGTTGCTGTCAAGCGTTTCGGCGATGGATCGGGCTCGGCGCTCATCGTCTCGCAGCTCGCTGACCTTCCTTCCTCCTCCGATACAGAGCGAGCGACTTCTGGGGAAAGAAGTGAAGCGCATCTAGAGCGGGTGTGTGCAAGCAGACGTTTCGGGCGGGTCCCGTCGGCTGTCAATCCGCCGGGGCAGCTCGAACGAGCAGATTGAGCTCAGGCCTCGCGAAGCAATGAGAGCTCGGAGATGAGGCGCCGGTTCGAGCTGAGAGTCTCGAGCCACTGAGTGAGCCTTTCTGATGGCGAACAGCATACCCTCAGAGTGATGCAGCGCCTCGCCAACACCCAAGAGCAGCTCGGCGCTCTCCATCGTTCGATTCCACCGTCCGCCCTCAACGCCGAGCCTGAAGGACAGCGCTCAGGCCTGCTCGCTTCAGCCGCTCATCACTTACTCCCGAGTCTGTACTCTGCATCTTATTCGCTGCACGTCTCTTCATTCCAACTCGAATTGCGATTCCAGATGACCGAATTCGAGGGCCGTTGGAAGAAAAGCGAGAGGGGCTCGTTCCACGTGCGCCGATGGCTGAGGTGCAGCAGGCGTTGTAGGGATGTAGTCGGCTAATCCAATGAAGTGCAGGACACTTCTTGTTCGAATGCAGGCGCTTCCCGCCTGAGAGACGCCTTTGTGAGCGAACGCCGAACCCGAGACTTTTGACGAGGAACCAAGGACGGACGGTGCCCTACAGTCTCTCTCTTTCGCTCCTCTGTTCGCTGGACAACGAAGGAGAAGGGGAGAGAAGTGAGTTCGGTTCGCCTCTCTCCTTCCTGCACCTACCTCAGCTCTCTGACCCTCTACGCTCGCCTTCTCTGACGCCCGCTCTCAGACCTCGTCCCCCCACTTTGAGCGTTTCTGCAGCGCTCCAGCCCTCCGCCCTACGACTCGAATCGGCTACAGTACAGCAGTGTAAAAGCGCTAGTAGGGTAAGTCCTTTGCACCCCGTTTCAAAGCACCACGCGGCAGGTGCAGGCGGGCGGAGGCAAGAGACGGCGGACGATGAGCGCAAATGAGCCGGAACACGAGCTAACTTCTGAGCTGTATCACACTACAGCTCCCCTGCCAACAGCCAGAATGGCGCCTTCGACTCGCCCTTCAAACAAAGAGCGGCGCTTCAACGACGACGACGAATCCGATCTCGAGGAGGAGCGCAACGTCAGGCCGCGTCGTGTTCCACTACAGCAGCAAGAGCAGGAGCAGGAGGAGGATGTGCTAGTACACGTTCAAGACAACGAGTATCAGCAACCCCGAGACGAGGGTTTCGAATCGGAGGACGACATCCAAGGAGCGGCGCCGACGTTTCAAGCGCCGAAGCAGCAGAGCGGTCAAGCTCAGACGACCTACAGCGCCATGAACACCAATCGTTGCCAACGCGCCGACTCGGACCCCGACTTCTCCCCTCGAGCAGCTGCTGCCCTCGAATTCGCTCCTCCCGCGCCTGCCCCCTCAGCCGCCGCTCGCCGAGCTTCCACTTCGCACGCCTCGGGCTCGGCTTCGACCTCGGCAGGCGAATCGAGTGCCAAAGCTGCTGCATACGCCGCTCAGGCGCCGAGCTCCTACTCGGCCGTCAACCAAGGCTCGGCGGTCGCTGGCGCTGGAGGCTGGGGCGCCGGAGGAGGGCCTGCTTTTGCTCCTGCTCCTGCTCCTACGGTCGCGCTCGACAACTTCGGACAGCCGATTAGACCGGTGGGAGTGCGGCCTCATGTGTGCGACTTTGAGGGATGCGGGAAGGCGTTTGCGAGGAGGAGTGATTTGGTTCGACACGCTAGGATCCATACCAACGAGAGGTGAGTGGAGTGTTTGGCCTACAGGGAGCACGATAGCTAACCTTACTTCCCTCTCCCTTCCCTCTGTACCCCTCATCACCTCGCACTCGCTCTTCTCGACCGTTTCGGCGCTCCCTCCTCAACTCGGCGCTCGCTTCTGCAACTCGGAAAGGCCCTTCGTCTGCCCCTACACCCAATGCCAAAAGTCCTTCATCCAGCGCTCAGCTTTGACGGTCCACATCCGAGTCCAGTGAGCCGTCTCTTCTCCCACTTCCGGTGCGAACAGTCGCCGAGCAGCCGAGCTGACTTTGTCGTTTCGCCTCTTCTCCCCACCTCCTCCTACTTCTCGACCGTTCTACATCGCTTGCCTCACTCTAAAGCACCGGAGAACGTCCTCATGCCTGCGAGAACTGCCAACGCTCCTTCTCCGACTCGAGCTCGTTGGCGAGGCATCGGAGGGTCCAGTACGTCCTCGTCCATCTTGCTCGCCAAAGTAGCTCTCGCTGAATCTCTTTTCTTCTACAGCACCGGTCGACGACCCTACATCTGCCATGCTCCCGGCTGCGGGAAGGAGTAAGTTCGCTCGCTGCCTCTGCCTCGCTCGGCGCGCCGAAGACTGACATGCGCGCTCTCTCCCCCTCAATAAGCTTCTGCCGCAAAACGACCCTCACCAAGCACTGCAAACGCCAACACGGACCCGACAGCGTCGGTCTCGATGGATGTTGGCAGCCCAGCGCCGGGCAGACGTTTCAGGCCGCCTTCTCTGCTCCAGCCGCCGGGGCAGCGGGAGGATCGACCTTCGGCGGACGACGAGGAGGAGGAAGGGGAGTTGGAGTTCGCGCCGCCCAGGGAACGGGAGGGCATGGGCAGGGAGAAGGAGGACGAGGCAGAGGAGATGGAGGGGAGGGGGAGGAGGAAGGCGAGGAGCGGATGATCCATTTGGAGGAGCAGGAGACGGAGGAGCGAGGTGGGAATGGGAGTGGGATGGCGGGAGCGTGGCCGAGGCAGGAACGCCTCCACCTCGATGACGAGCGCCAGCGCAGGACCAAGCCTTCCTCCTCCTCGTCTCGGCGCGCCGTCGCTGGCGCTCCCTACCCACTCCACCGCTCGCACCCAGTCCACTCGACTTCGCAATACTCGCTCTCGCAACACCACACCTACGCCCAACACCCCTACCACCATCAACAGCAATACGCCTACCCCGCCGAATCGCCCGACCCCTACTACGCCGCTTCCGCCCCTCAACGCCCCCACACCTCCCTCGGCTACGCCCCTTCCTCTCACCCCTACTACGCTTCCCACCAGCACCAAGCGTGGGGCTCTCGCTCGGACCCTACAGCCGGTCGCTCGCCTTCGCCCGGAACTCAGGCCGAGTTGATGGCGATGAGGAGTGCCTTGGAAGCGGGAGGGGGACCGCAGGTCATGATGCCTACGGATGCGAATGGGAGGGTTGTTAGTCACGGTGGATGGGAAAGGGAGGAGATGGAGGGTTGGCGAGCTGAGCAAGGAGATGAGGAGATGGCGCCGCCCGAGAGGTAAGTTCGCTTTTGCTCTCTCTCACTCGAGATTGCTCGAGCTGCGCTTCTAATCGACGCTGATCATTCTTCATCCTATTTATACCCCACTTCTCCTCAATAGTCGAGCCCTTCGCCAACACCCCAGCCTCTCGTCTCAGCACAACTCGCCTCGCATCACCTACTCGCAGCCGTCGCAACACACCGCGACCGACATCCATTCCGGCTACACCTCGCATGTCAACTCTCCAACCTCCTCGCACGCCTACATCAACACCCACTCGCCTCTCAACTCGCCTGGTCCTCTCTCAGCTTCCAGCTCCCACAGCGCCGGCGCTGCAGGAGACGGAACCACCACCTTTGCCGCACCTCTCGCACCGGCGACCTCCTCGTACCCTACCACTCGCCACTCGAGTCGCTCCTACGCCGGCCAAGTTCTTCGCTCGCCGCTCTCGCTCTCGCAAGAGCAGGCTCACCACTCGGCAGCAGTGGGCATCTACCCTCCTTCCCGTCCTTCTTCCAACGTGCCTTCTCCACGCCTCTCCCACTCAACTACCACCTCCCGTCCCCCCTCGGAGAGCTACTACGTCTCCCCTCCGACTTCGCACCTCGCTCCTCCGCCTTCCATGCTCTCGGCGTACGGCGTCGGCTCTCCCAGTCGCGGTCTCGGCGTCGATGGAGGAGGATCTTACACCACCGTCTATGGGGGATACGCCAACGACGACGTCGAGCTCGTCGGCGCCGAGGAAGAGGAAGAAGAGGAAGAGCATCGCAGGTCGAAGCCCTCGGGAGCCGCCATTCCTCGCTCGTATGGTGCCGTAGCGCTCGCAGAGCCGGGCGAGGAGGAGGACCATGAGACGGGAGAAGCGGTGAGGATGTATGGCCGCCGCGATTCGGTGGGAGGGCTTGGCAGAGAGTTTGGGAGGGGGTGGGAAGAGGAGGGGGAGATGGGCATGGTTGAGTAGGCGGAGAGAGAGTGGGGGAAGAGGTAGAAGGAGGAGGACGGAGAAAGAGAGGAGGAGGCGCCGGAGAGGCCTCAAGATACCCCACCACCACTCGGCGCCAGTCGTCGCTTCGCTTCAGCATTCGCGTTGGGTCGTTCCCCAGTCTCACTCCTCCTCAGTTTAGATAACCCGTCTCTCGTCTCGTTCCACTCTCGCACTCGCAACGTCCCCCTCGCTCCCTCCCCAGCTTGATCCACCCCCTTCGTATCTCGGTTCTCAAAATTTGGTAGCTCGCTTGACAGTCCGCTGAGGTCGATCTGTAATCGCGATCTTGGCTCAAAAGTAGGATCTCCTGAGGCAGAGTAAGCGAGCGAGCAGGTCTGTGACTGAAGTGAGAGACGAGAGCTCGCGACAAATCGACTCGGCGCAAGCTCGCGCGCGACGAGAGGTGCACGAACAGCGAGCTTTCAGTCAGCGAGCTACGACCCCCTTCATCCAACACCGCGCTTCCTGCGAGACGGGCACGTGGATCAGCTTCGGTCTCGCTCAGTGAGGTCGAACGCGGCGCACCTCATTCACCGTCGAGGTCGTCCCTCGCCAACAGCTCTCCCATGACATTGGCGAACCGTTGCTTCAGCGCCTCATCGTCCTTCATCATTTTGGTGATCTCCTTCATCGCCTCACCCGTCCTGACGAAGGTGAAGTCCTTGGCCGCGACCTCAAGGGCGGCGTGGCGAAGCTCATCGTACACGGCCGAGACGTCCGAAACGAGCTCGTAGGCGACGGTGTCCTTGTCAAGCTGCGACTTGTAGGCTTCTAGAGTGAGCAACTGAAGCTCGGGGAGTTCGAGATAGTGGGCAAGACGGTAGACGGATTTCGGCGAGACGGGGACCGGAAGGTTGGGCTGAGCCTCTCGGACGTCGCGCAGGAAGATTTTTTTGAGTTTCGTGCTGAGCTGAGAGGTGTTACCCGTTTTATAATGGGAGTTGAGAAGGTTGAAGTCGAGGTGACCGCTGCTGAGCCACGTGAGCAGGGCGCGGTAGGTTGAGTAGGCCGTCGCCGAGATCCGGACCTCCCGGTACTCCACCTCGCTACGCTCGACAAGAGGCCGGTCTTGCTTGACATAGAAGTCATCGGCTTCGTCGTCCGAGTCTTCGAACGCCAGAGCGTCTTGGCCAACGTTTGACGCTCTTCGGCGCAGCCCTCGAATTGGTCCTTCGGCGCTTCCGGGTCGTCGAGGCCTCCGCAAACCCCGAGTCGAAGAGAGCGCGGAAGAAGGGAAAGGTGGAGAGTACGCTTGAGGTCGTCCAGAGCTCGAGGTCGGTCTTGGGGAAATAGAGGCGGACGTCATGCGAGACTGGGCGGTCGAGAGAAGCTGAGTGCGGGCGAAACATGGTCAGCTCTCTGCGAGTCGCGGAGGTGGCTGAGGGCTCACTAGCAATGTGAGCGGCCGCTGCTCGGGCTGCTCCCGACCGCTTCGCCACCTTGACATCGGATGTGCTGACAGCGAGCTCCACCCTCCACGAGCGATGGGTAGCCAAGGGTGCACCGAGAAGAGCGAGATCGCGTCCGACGACGTCTAGCGCCCTGAAGCATCCCGACGCCATGAAGGGCCAAGCCCTCCTGTCCTCCACCGCCTCGCTGTGTGGCCTGGTTGAGCTCGGCAAACCTCATAGCGTGAAGATGGCACATCTTCACGCCATCTAAGCCTAGACATCCTATAGCGGCGCCAGCCCAGCGGATGCCAATGCTGAGTTCTGGTGACGGAGCGTCGTTCCGATCGCAGAACAGAACCCACGTCCCCGGCAGGTCCAGCATCACCGGATCCGACTCGAGGTCGACGGCGGACTCCTTCCTGAGATCTGCTTCGAAGGACCACGAGATCTTCCACTTCTTCGAGTAAGTCTCTTCGGAAGTCTCGGTGGTAGGCATGGACAATGAGGCGGCGAAGGGGTTCGAGGGCCAGCGAAGGGGCAAAGGCGAAGCTCGGCGGAGGTGAAAGGTTCGAGGAGGTCGAGGAGAGGCGGGGACGGGTCGGGGGTAACTTCTGTAGGTAAGCAAGGGTCAGCTTAACCGCGTCTATGCCACTCCTATACCTCTTGAGCCACCCAACTCACAGATCTCGAGTCGCGTCAACGCTCTCAGCAGCAGCTCGACGAGAGGGATGGCGGGAGCAGGAAAGAGTAGCTTCGATATCCAGGAGCTTCCTCGACGTCTTGTGAGAGCTTCCGAGAGTAGCTAACGAGCTGTAGCGAGGCGCGAGCGACGCGGTCCGTTCGAGAGCTGTTTGGAAGCAAGAGCGGGCGTCAGCGGTGTCGAGCGCTGTAGTACGGTAGAGCAGTACTCACCTGTAGCGTGTACGAGTATCACAGAGCAGCGAGAGACGAATCGAGGCAGAGCAGAACGAAGAGGGAGGAAGACAAGGAGCGACGCGACGAGGGGGAGGTCGAGCGAGCGGTGATGAGGTGCAAGAGTCTGCAAGCTGGGCTAAAACACTTCAAGCTCAGCTCCGAGTCTGTGCTTCAGCTCCAGCCTCCCCTCGGCGACTCCCTACAGCTGCTCGGCGCCGTTTGTATCCTCGCAAGTTGCTGCATCGACGTAGGACGTCCGAATCGGTACTCAAGCGGGAGAAACACAAAGCTTCTGAGCCATAGACAGTCCCGAAGCCCTGCAGAAGCTCTCGACGCGGCCGGCAATCATCGCCGAAGGAGCACTCGCGAGTGGCCTGCGCTTCAAAGCGGACCAGACACATCTCGATAGCCTCTCAATACACCTCAGTGGTTCTACGACAGAATCATGTCAGCAGCTTTCTCTCCGATCGCATCTGTGGAGTCGAAGAGGTCAGCCATTAGCGCCGAGCAGCGAAACCTCCGCCGAGAGCTCACATGCAGCAGTCTGAACCTATTGAGGAAGTCAAGAGTCAGTACAATACGACAAGACCCAGTATTCTCGGCGACAGAGCTCAGACTTCCATGCGTAGCCAAGTGGAGCGGCGCGATAGACAAGTCGACCACCCTCACGTTCGCCGTTCCGTACACAACGAGCTCATGGTCGACGACTCCACCTTCAGCGCGAGGTAGCATGGCGCAAGTGCCGACTGGGTGGTGTCTGCAGGAATGAGGAGTGTCGGCGACCAGTCTCGGCGCCGAAGGTGGGAAAGGGACAGCTCACTCGGTGCCGACCTGAGTCGCTACCCAGGCCTCCCAGTCCTCCTTTTTGGCATTCTCGGGGATTGCATGGAAGCCAGGCTTCCCCTCATCCCCTCATCCTCGACATGGCGACGGAAGGCCTTGGTGGCCGCGAGTCGGCGAACGAACTCAGCGCCCTTTGCGAAATGGAAGCTGTAGGAAAGCAGCGGAACGGGGTCAGCTGTACGCTCGCGAGACGGAGAAATGAGGTACTTACGCATCAGCTGGATGGGATAGATCTTTGTAGGAAGTCAAGACATCAGCGTTAGAGCGAGTAGTCAATGCCGGCCGAACTCACAGCGAGGGTCAATCATCGGTTTGTCGAATGGGTCAGTCGAGTGGATGTGCTGTGGAAGAAGGAGAGTCAGTGAGAAATCTCCGCATAGATCTACAGTACTCACCGAGCTCCCTCTGGCCATGCTATGCTGCAGAGCAGCGACAACGCCGAGGTACGTAGCATCCTTCTCCGCCGGCGCGCCCATGTTCCGGTTGATCGTAACGAGCTCAATCATGGGCGACTCGGTATAAAGCGCTATCTGCCTCTGCTGCTGCTTGATAGGTAGCTCGGGCGAGACGATGCTCATGAGGTACTTTCCGTGCTTGACTGCCTCCTCGGACATGAACTCTTGAGGGCGGAGGTAGGCGAGGAGAGGTGCAGCTTGGGAGAGAGGGCCAGTTTGAGCGCTGTTGAATTCAGCTTGAGCTTCAGCAGCGAAGGAGGCGTTGGAGAGGAGGTCGAGGGAGACGTGGCCCGGCTTGAGCTTGTAGGTGATGCCCTGCAGCGCGTTATGTCAGCGCTGGCGATGTAGCGAGTGCGACGGGAGGTTCATACGATAGTAGGATGATCTTGAAGATTCTCGCCGACCCCGGGAAGATCAACAATGGTCTTGATCCCGACTATGAAGAGGAGAGGTCAGCGCCGAGCACCGATTCTGGAGAGGGTCGAGTGGCATACGAGGCTCCAAGATATGAGATGATCCGATTCCTGAGAGCTCGAGTAGCTGAGGCGAGTTGATGGATCCGCCGCACAGCAGCACCTCCCCCGTCGCCTTGGCCTTGTAGACGATCTCCGATTTGGCGTGAGGAGCAAACGACACGCCTCTAGCTACGACCAAGCCGTCTTCGAGCGTTTTGGAAAAGTCGATGTTGAGGACGTGGGCGTTGGTGATGACGAGGAGGTTCTTGCGGTGAGAGATGGGCTCCACTGCGAAGGAGGAGGGGTCAGCCGAGCGCCGAGGTGGAGAGCTGAAGAAGCTCACAATACGCCGTCTCGGACGAAGAACGGTGAGCAAACTCAGGGTCGATGCTCGAAGGGCACCAGGCGACTCCATATGGTTTTCCTCCATTGGGATCGCTCATCTCGGGCACGCCGAGCTCGCGCAGACCCTGCGAAACAGTCGAGGCGAGCCCTCTGAAAGTCGACGGAGGGTTTTATCGAGAGCTACTCACATCAAAGACGGCAGCGTACTGCGGCGAGATGTACTGCCCGTAGCTGACCTGCACCGGCCCATCGTGTCCATGCTCCTTGATCTTGTAGCGAGGCGTGACGTCCAGCTCGTTCCCGCTCGAAGGGTGGAAGCTTTCGGACTATGTATCCGAGGTGTCAGCCAAAATCTACRTCCCAACATTTCGTGCTTACTCGGCGATGATAGCGAAGCAGCGAGTCCCAATCCCATCCCTCGTTGCCTAGCATCCACCAAGCGTCGTAATCGCATTTCGGTGCTCGGTTCCACACCATCATGTTGAACGTGGAACATCCTCCGAGAAGCTGTAATATCGGAACAGTCGGGCAGACGGGGAAAGAGGGAAAGATGGATGTTAGCCATCGCCGACAGCGCCGAACCCCGAACGATCGCTTCTGCAGCTCGGGACCGGCTACTTGCGTAGCTCGTATCGTCTCGATTAGTCCTTCACTCACCTTTCCACGGGGGAAAGCGACTCGTCGACCGCCGAGATGCTCCTGCTGGACGGTGGTGTAGCGCCAGTCCAATTCGCTGCCGCTGAGCGAGCCGGCGTTGGATGGGATGTCGATCTTAGGGTTGGCCGTTTCTCTGCGGAGGAGTAGAATTGCTGAGTACTCGTAGTCCAGCAGCGAGACCGAGAGCGAGACCTACAGCCCACCAGCCTCCAATACGAGCACCGAACTCTCGGGATTCTCGCTCAGCCGACGAGCGAGCACCAATCCAGCTGTACCTCCTCCGACGACAATGTAGCGATATGGATCCGAGAGAGCTTCCTTGACTCTCTCGGGAGCAGAGAGGCAGTTGAGCGTCCCAAAGACGCGGAGAGGCTGTCCGCCGGCGGGCTGCGAAGGGGAGAAGGGTGAGCTAGGCTACGAGGGAGCAGCAGTAGCTGACGACCTACAGGTTGCTCCTGCATGCTATCGGCGAATTGTTCGAAGCCTGCCGAGCGTGTCATGGCGAGGAGGGAAGAAGTCGAAAGGCGAGTCCTCGGAGGGCAAGTCGGGGCCGTCCGCTCGAAAGACAGGGGGCTCTGTAATCTTTGATCCAAGAGTGTACAACGAAAGAGTACTAAACGAGAGTACGAGCAAGAGTACAAATCCTATCAGCCCTCTCTCGCCGAGCCGAACCCCCAGCCCGACTCCTTCGCCGCCTTCCACTCCTTCTTGAGCAAGTGCTTCTGCAGCAGGTTCATGTTGACCTCCTTCAACAGCTTATCCATCGACGTCTCCTCCATCGCGAGRAAWTGYACGAGCAGCGCMWGGTCCTTGACGCCGRCTTGGWAGAGCGTCGAAGCGGCGGCGCCGARGGAGGGATGGAGCGAGGTGAGGAARGTGGWRAGGGTGGGGAGGAASTCGGAGGAGGGAGCGTAGACGGTGGATCCGGTGCGGTGGAAGGAAGGGGTTTGCTCGCGAGAGGATGTGGGCGCGGGGGAAGGGAGGGCGTAGTAGCTCGCCGAGCTGTGAGTGAATAGAGCGGGAGCGGGGCGGTAGAGTTGAGGTTGAGCTGGAGTGATGTAGGGCGTGGGGTAGGTAGGAGAAGAAGTCTTGTGTTTCTTGGTGGAGACAGCCGTGTTGGGCGCGGGAGAAGAGCGTTTGGCGGTGGCTCGCGTACGAGAGGAGGGGCGAGACGWGCGCGAAGCCTCATCGCTCTCATCCTCATCGCTGCCGTCTTCGTCATCGTCCGAGTTGGAGGCGAGGGTCGAGGACTAGGGTCGATAAGGAGGTCAGTCYCGTATCTCGCTCAGCTACGAGCCTCTACTCACCGAAGACGCTCGACGGCGATCCCTCTGTCRTCCGAGCGAAACTCGATTCGGGAACGTCGGAGGCCTCCAGTTTGGGTCGGCGAGGATCTGARCTCGCGGTYCATGGTTGTGGCGAAGTGTAGACGACTCGTGAACGACCCAATCGCCTGTCGCCTTGTCCTCGGCCAGAACGATCTGGTACTCGCATCGCTTCTGTGTGTTCTTGTCGTGGTTACACCGAAGTTTACTGGTTGTGGAAGCAGATGAGTAGGAGGGCGTGCTGACTCCGACGCCTAGGACGGGAACGACGTGGACTCGGACGTGCTCCATGGCGGCGGCGGCGTCGGCGAAGCGGTCTCCAACTCGAGGAGCGTTAGGAATGACCTGCAAGTGAGAGTTTGCGTAAGTAGGGAAAAGGCAAAGACAGCTCCAAGTCGCTCACTGGCGCTTTCGAGGTCGTCTTCGCCGAAGGTTGCGAGCTCGAGGGATTCTGCGAGCGGCGTAAAGGTCAGCACGTTTTTGGGCAGAYCGAGGAGAAAGACAACTCGCCCTATCCTTAGTAGTCGAAGAGGTTTGTTGAGGCTTGGCAGGTGCAGGCTGAGTCGGAGCCGAGGTGATGGCGGGTGAACCTGCAAGGAAGGGTGTCAGCGTTCGGCGTCGAGTGACAGAAGAGGTAGAAGCTCACAGGTGGTATATCCCTTAGCACCTCGCTCGATCAAAAACTCCTCCAACGGCTTGAACCTCATCAGCGAGCCTCCCTTGTCCTCCTCACTGAGCTTCTCCTCCCACACCTCGCTCGTCGCCTTCTTGACGCCGTTGAGGAAGACGACAAAAGGGTAGAAGTCGACGGTGGGTGCCTTGATGGTGAGCCACCAGACGCACAGAGTGACGATCGAGGGAGTGATGGGGAAGGAAGGGAGGTGCAAGTCCGCGCAGAATTGGTAGTAGATGCGGAGGATGTTGCCAAAGGGTGGGAGATGGGTCGTCGAAGGTCGGAACGAGCTGAGATACTGCTGAGCGAGCTGTAGCGATTGTGCTTGGAGGTCGTCTGCGAAGGGGAGCGACATGAGCTTGCGGCGCGAGCGAAAAGTGGGTCGAGAAGGCCAGCTCACCGATAGCAAAGGTACGCTGAGGAGTGAAGATGGCATCCCTCTTCGCCACGAGCTGTCGGAGGGCTTGACAGCGAGTGGTCAGGGTCCACTCGGCAACGTCGGCCGTCGAGTGGAAGCTCGCGGGCTCAACTGGCTCGTCCTCGTCGTCCGTATCGTTGATGACGAGCGCTGCGAGACAGTAAATTAGCACAGGTCTGACTGGACGAGAGGAGGACTCACTCGAAGTGGCGCGCCGCTGAGGCTGAGGCTCGGTCTCGAGGCGACTCGGCGCCTCCTCTCCCTCGCGAGCGCTCTCCTGCTCCTCTCCGAGAGGCTCTGGCTGATGCGAATGTTCCAGCACGGTTGCGGTCCTCTTGACGATCCAGCGTCCATCCTCCTGGCGTTTGGCGGTGACGGTCCAGCCGCAGCTTCGCGAGAGCTTCTTGGAGCACTGGACCCTGGCGTAGTTCTCGTCGCTCGAGTGGATCCAAAGCTTTGCGCCAAAGCTCTCCTTGAGACCTCGACGACAGCCGGAGATGAAGGTTCCTTTGGAAGGCCACGAGGAGTCGAGTGTTGGGAGGGAAGAGGATGGGCGAGGGAGGACGGGCGACGAAGAAGCGGCGGGCGAAGCTTGCGCCGAGGTGGTGTCTCGATCTGAGATGGCGTGGTACTGCAACAGGACATCAGTGAGGGCTCTACCGAGACGTTTGAAGAGCGAGCCCACCTCTCTGTCCTTCGTCAGCACGTCGCTCTCCGGCTTCTGGTCGATCTGCTCGGCGCTGGCCTAGGGAGCCTTGGAGCTTGTCGACCAAGTCATGAGGGGAGCAGCTTGTCTTTGACCTGCAGAAGTAGTCGGTCCCTCCGCTTGTAGCTTCTCGGGCTCGGTTGCTGGTGTCGTCGAGCGCTGGGGCATGAGAGGTGTGGGCTGAGCGGAGATGGAGGGGGGCGGTTGAAGAGCTTGGAGGGTTTCAGCGAGGGAAGTGATCTGCCGTAGTGTAACAGCATGGGTCAGCTTAAGCTCGCCCGAGACAGATGCCGCTCGTACTGCTCGGACTCACGACAGGCTCGGCGAGCGTCTCTGGCTTGACAGGCACCGACTCGACAGCAGCAGCTTGATCCTGAGCTGTAGCTTCCGTCTTCTCTCCTCCGCCCTGCTCTACTACAGGCTCGTCGACGTCCATTTGCACGGAGCTCGAGCCGCGTTCTGGCTGAGCGCTCGTACAGCTCTTGTCGTCGGTGGGCTGCATGGTAGAGTCGAGCGAGCTCTGTTGATGTGCGGAAGTAGTGCTAGAAGGGAGCTGCTCCCTCTCCGACTGGCCGTTGGTCGCCGCTGCTTCCATCGCTCGCCTGAGGAGCCAGTCGAGTTGGAGCGGCGCAAGTCGAGGTGCAGAGGTCGGAGAGCGTGCAGTAGCGAGCTGTAGAAAGTTAGCCGAGTTCTGTAGGGAAACCCGAGTCGAGAGAAGAGACGAAGAGATGTAGTCAGAGGCAACCTGCGAGAGCTCGCTTTCGCCCTTCAAGCGGCGGCAAGGGTCAAGATGGCCTCACGAAGGAGGGTCAAGTCGCTCAGAAATGATAGTAGACGTTCAGATTCACTTCGCTGATGCAGAGCGTACTCATCGGGGCAGAATGCATCGCGCAGCAGCTTCGCCGAGCTCACCTTTCGCAGGCGCCGAGATTGATAGCCGCGCAACGTCGCCTCGACCTCGCAACAGAAGCGTCAAAGCACAGTATGTTGCAAACTCAAGCCTATCACGCCACCAATCTCATCATACACTCCTTGAACAACTCGAGAGCCACCTCGGGCACTTTCGATTCAGACTCGAGGCGCTCCAGCAGCTTCAACCACGCTCCTCCCTGCTGTCCCGCCATGAAACGCAGGACCGTCACGTTCTTGACGCCCTCCTTGACAAAGTGCTGGTGGTACTCGTCGCCAAAGTCGGTGAAGCCCGGGCGGAGCTTGTTGAGGAACGTCTGGAGGTCGAGGTCGAAGGAGGGAGGCTCGGCGGAAGGGGATTTCACGAAGGGGGCGGCGGCGGCGGCTTTGACTCGGGGGGCGTGAGGTTTATGCGCAGTGGCGGACGAGCGAGAAGAGGGAGCGCGGCTGGCAGTCGATCCGGAGGCGAGGTGGAGCTGAGGCTTGACGTCTTCCTCGTCCGTATCGTTGGAGAAACCCTCCTCGTCCGAGTCGTTCGAGAGGTCGAGCATGTCCGTATCTGCCGAGGACGACCCCTGACGCACCAAAGAAGCCGAGGGAGGTGCTTTGTGGCGAGGAGCGGCAGGCTTCGATCCTCCTGTGACGGTGTGAGAGCTGGTGGAGGTCGTCGCCGAAGTCGAAGCCGAGGCTCGAGCGCGCTTCGACGCGGCAAGAGTGCGCTGGTCCTCCTCATTGGGTTTCTGGGAAGTAGTGGGAGCGGGTTTCCTCTTCTTGGGTCCGACGGTGCTCTGCTTTGGGTAAAATGGGTCAGCGCGAGCTCAGCTCAACCCTCGGCGCTCGGCCAATCGAGGACTCACGCCAGGTTCCTGCAGCTTCTGAAAAGCTTTGTACTCTCCTGCGAGCTCATGAGCAAACCAGTTGGGGTTGGACCGGTGGTTGTGGAAGAGCTTGGACGGCTTGACGATGGTGACGGCGTCGCTGGTCGGACTCGTCGCGAAGGAGAGCTGGTAGGGGCACTGCACTCCTTCGTCATGACCCCTCTTGCCCTTGCACCTCATGGAACTCCCATCCAGCCTCACCCCATAGCAGTACACGCTCCACAACAGGGTCGAGATCTTCTCCTTGGCATCGTTGCGACTCGAGAAGTGATCGCCGACTCGAGGAAGTCGGAAGCCCTGTAGGAGTAGTGTTGATGAGGGAAGTCAGCTGTATATACCGACTCAAGGGTGTCGTAGAGGCTTGAGACGTACCAGGTTGCGCCCATCAGCCTCGACCGAGCTGTCGTCGTCGACGAAGTCGGGGGCGGGTGAGCGAGGAGGAGGGCATTTCTGAGTACGAAGCAGCGCGAGGTGTTAGCGAAGACCACGAGCGACGAGCCCAATGAAGCGAGATCTCGCCGTCGGCCTCTGAGCAAACTGACCTTGCCCTTGCGAGACGCTTGCAACGCTTCGTACTTGGCCGACTTCTCAATGGCAGCGGCGCTCGCGATGCGGGATGGTTATGGGTGAGAACGGCGCCTGAATCGATGGTCGTCCATCCATCGTCCTCCTCCACGAGCGAGAATTTGAACGAGCAGCCAGACCTGGCGCACTTGCGAGTGAACTCGTCGACGACCTTGAAGCCGGAACCGAAGACGCCTTCGGTGACAGCCGACGTCTCGGCGACGGCGTTCCTGGGCACGAAGAAACGGTCGCCCACTCGAGGCAGACGAGAGCTCTAACGCCGAGACGAGCGCAAGGGGCAAACAGTCAGCTTTTGGTCCGTAGTCTAGAGGATGGAGACACACCTTCTTGCTCGGAGGAGCAGCTCCGAGGTCCTGCAGGTCATCCGAAGCTCGGCGCTCCTCGCGGCGACGAAACTGTCCCTTCGCCGTCGAGGGGATGGGAGCTATGCAGGACAGCGTAGACGCCCAGAGTCAGCTTCGAGGTGTCGGGAGTGGCGCTTCTGTACACAACTCACCCTCGGCGCCCCTGTCGACTCCCTTGCCCTTGCGACTCGAAATGATTCGGCACTCATCGCCGTGCTCCCAAGTGCTCGCTTGCTCGTCGAGTAGGTAGCGTTTTCCTTCTCCTGGCGTATCCTTGACGTCGGCTCTTGCAGCCCACTTGCATCCGCCGCGCTTCTGGGAGCAAAAGAAGGTGCACGCCGAGGGGGTCTCGTCGGCTTTGGCGCCCAAGCTCCCCCCCCTCTTTCTCAAGACGAGCTTCGAGAAGCTTGGACAACGAGTTGAACGTCTCTCCTACGGGTTGAGCGCCACGCTTGCCTACCGCCTGCGTAGGTCCATCGGCACCGAGCGCTTGGGCTGACGCGGAGCTGCCAGCGACGGCGCCACCGGCACGAGCTGACTTGGATGCACGAGTAGAGGTTTGCTGCTGCTGCTCTGGAGTGGTGGAAGAGCGCTGGTCGAAGCTGGGAAGGTTTTGCTGAGCGTTGTTGGCCATGTTGGCCGAGAGGGAGCCGCTGGGCGAGAGGAAGCCGGGAGGACGGGGCGGAGGGCTGTTACTGGGTGTAGTCGAAGGCATAGTGACGACAAGCGGCTGCTGCACCGACTGTGAAGCGGTCGAACCGGGCGAGAGACGAATGTAGCAGGAGACAAAGCCGTCTCAGCGCTCGAATCGCTTCTCTGGAGGGCTCGGTGCTACATGACTCCTCTCCCGCTTTGAGATGCTTGTTCCTCACAATTCGGACTGCAAAGCAGCTCTGTACACTGCTGTAGCGTTCTAGAAATTGAATGTTACATTACGAGCCTCGACTGCACAACACAAGGCCTGTTCCGTTCCCCCCCTCCTCTATCGCCCTAAGCCGTCGGCGCTGGCTTGTCGCCATAGCCGAAGAGACCTGTTGAGGAGCAGAAAGAAGTCAGCGAACGCTCGTGACGTCGGGAGAGGTTTTGACTAACCCTGCAGCTGACTCAACCGATCCGAGTTGCCCGGGGTGGCAGGGGCAGCTCCGCCGAACGACATCCGTGCTCCAGAGGCTGGACGAGTCGGTGTAGATGATGATGAGGAGACGGGCCGAGATGATGGCGATGCAACAGCAGCGGGCTCGGCGGAGGCGACGTCGCGAGATGAGGGGGCATCGTCGGCCGAAGCGAGGTTGGCCAGCGCTCTCCGCATGTAGCTTTGGAAGTAGCCACCCGTTCCCGACATCCTATAGCGCGGTGAAGAGAAGAAGGAAAGCGAGGAAGAGTCAGCGAGAGCTTCGGCCAGCGCGAGGCGAAAGCTAGACCCACCAAGTATCGATCCGAGATTGCGCCTCGGGGTGCTGCTTCTGGTAGGCGTACAGCTCGGCGATTCCCTGCGTAACGGTGTAAGGGTCAGCTGGGAGTCACAAGTCGCAGAGCGAAGTCGAGTTCACCTCGCGCGAATGTGTTGGGTCACCGATGAGGTCTGAAGGGCGAGAGGTCAGCCTTGTCATTCGAGCTGCACGCCCAGTACGACATACCGAAGATCTCCTTCAGACGATGGTTCATCTCGACGTCGGCTCCTCCCGGACTCGCGACAGCCGCCGCCATGACTTCTGCCCTCGCCGAGCCAGCCGAGCTCGACGACGGCTGCCGCTCGACCGGCGCGCTGGTCAAGGGAGGCGACGTCGCCGACATCCTCGATGGCGCTGTTTCCCGCCGAACTGATGCGAGGGATCCCGCTGACGTCTGCCTAGCGAGAGGGATAGTCGCCTGCGAGTCGGCGCTTCCTCGCCTGGTGCCAGCGTTGGCCGTGTTGCCGAGGCGAACGAGGTATTGGTAGACAAACGAACTCTCCGCCGACTCGATCTCGTCCAGCTCGTCAAAGACCGAGTCGCCGTAGACGCTGACGACCTGCTGGAGGATGGTCTTGACCGTACGAAGGGGCATGTCGGCGAGGGGGATGTTGTCGGTGGCTCGTCGACGCCATTGAGCTGGTGGGATACGCTCGAGGAAGATGTTGATGTCGCGAAGGAGGTGGGAAGCGGCGAGGGAGCGGCTCTCGAGGCTCTCCTTGACCGTCTTGGAGACCTTCCAGAGGCACTGCGAGGGCGGGGCAAGATCAGCGAGATTCGTCAAGAGTGCAAAATGGCGACTCACCTTCATCACGAGCTCGGCGTACTTGGCCCGATCGGCCAGCTCCTGACCACGAAGCTCGCGCAGGTCGTGAGTGGCGTCGTGCAGGACCGAGAAGAGGGCGCTGTCGACGTCGGAGAGGTCAGCTTCACGGCGACGCAAGGTAGCAGCGAGGAGGCTCACCTGAAGCATGCGTTAGGGTCGGCGTGGTGAAAGATGCGGATGAGGACCATGTTGAGCACCTTGCTCAAGCTCGAGATGGCCTCGGTCTCGGGGTTCTCGGCGGTGTCGAGCAGCCGACCCGTGAGCTCGGCGAGCAAGTCGGTCAAGACCGGGGTAGAGACGGCCTGTCCGAGTGTACGATGGTCGAAGAAGGTCGATAGCGCCTGCATCAGGTGCTTGCAGAGGCGCAGCTTGACCTGCGGCGTCGAGCGTCCGAGGTCGCTGAAGCCGAGAGCCATCTTGGCGGTGATGCTCTCGACAAGCTCGTCGGCGTAGGATACCAGCGACTCGGGCGACGAGGAGATGACGACCTGCACCTGCTTGAGTGCATCGGCGCACTTGGCGAGATCCTGCGTGTCGAGTGAGTCGATGAGGGAGGCGTTGTCGAAGGGCTCGCTGGTAGAGGCGAGGTCATAATCGTCGACGACGGTGCGAGACGAGGCGATGGAAGGGTTGGAAGGAATGCGAGAGGACGAAGTCGAAGTGGAGGAAGGCCGCGCGAGTTGTCGAGGCTGCTGCAGGCCGGAGAGGGTGGGTTTGCGAGGGGAAGGCGCCGATTCGATGGCGGGAGGAACGACGTGGGCGGGGATGACGCTCTGAGGACGAACGAGACGAGACACTCCTGGCCGTGCTGGGAGTCCTCGAGGGACGCCGTTTGCTGGCGAGCCAGGTGCGCTGCCTGCCGAGACGCGCGAGGGAGTTCCAACTCGACCGACAGGTGTGGAGAACCGAGCGGGCGAAGCAACGGCGCTAGACACTCCGCTCGATGGTCCGCTACCGCCTGCAGTGCGCTTGAGGCGCTCCTCGAGCATCGACTTCTCCTTGTCGGGGATCTGGCCGACGAGCTTCCAAGTCTGGTCGGCGCCGAGATGCGAGTAGACGGCTCCAACAGCGTGCAGAGCAGCTGTGCGGACGGTAGCATCGCGGTCGCTGATGAGCTTGGCGATAAGGGGAAGTGCTTTGGCGACGGGGAAGGCGTTGGGGCCGTGCTGGGTGAAGAGGCGACCGAGCTCCTCAGCTGACTCGGCGCGAATCCTGGCGTTCTTGGAGACGAGGCCGTGCTCGAGAATCGAGTTGAAGACCTTGGAGAAGGGGTAGACGCGGCAGATGTCCTTGAAGATGGCGCGGACGCGGTTGCGAATCGTCTCCTTGGGGTCGCCGACCTGCCGTGGAAGAGGAAGTCAGAGAATGCAGAGGTAGGCCTGAGGCGATGACATTCACCTTGGCGATGAGACTGATAAGGAGCGCCGAAGTCTCGTAGTCCGACAGCTTGTAGCCCTCGGCGTCGAGGACAGGGACAAGGTGGTCGATGAGGTCGAGGCACTTGACGGTGATGGTCGTGCTTGTGAGCGCCAGCCTCAGAGTGATGTACTTGAACATGACATCAACGTTGACGACGAGCCTCGCGCGCATCTCTTCGGGGCTGAGGTCGTACATCGCCGCTGCCGCTCCTTCGTCCTTGGCGCACTCGTCGAGGGTCGTGAGGGCGGCAGCAAAGTCGCGTTCGGCGTTGTGATCTTTGCTGAAGAGCTGGGCGAGGAGGTCGGGCGCAGTGTTGGGAGTCATCTGCTGCAGGAGGGCGTCGACCTGATCCTGTCTCGGCGTTCCCTCAATGACCCACTTGAGCGAGCCCGTCTCCTTAGCCGCGCGAACAGTCTTGGGCTTGGGGTCGGCGTTGGTGAAGGGAGCTTCTTTGCCGCTGGAGGGCGAAGTGGCGGAGGGGACGGGAGAGGCGCGGGACGAAGTTGTGGCGGAGGCGAGCGACTTGCTGGCGAGAGCTGGTGGCTTGCGGAGAGCACTCGAAGCTCGAGCTGGAGGGTCGTCTAGGGGAGCGAGTGACGCGGAGGAGGCGACCGTACGGAGAGTCTTCGAGACACCAGTCGCTGGGCGAGATGCCCCGAGCGGCTTGGGGGCGGCGGCGGCCGGGGGCTTGGAGGCGACCGAGGCTGGTCGAGATGTGGGTGCAGAGGTCGGGGCGGATGGAGCAGCTTTCGCCGTTGCTGCTGCAGGCGCTGGAGCCGACGAAGCGGTGCTCCGAGCAGCTTCGATGAGGGGAATAACGGTACTCCTCGAGGCTGGCTTGAGCTTCGAGGTGAGGTCCATGACGACGTTGTAGCCGGCGCGAGTAACGATGGCGGGGAGAATGGCGGTCGCCGACTTGCGGACCTCGGCCGTACGATCCTCCAGGCAGCCGAGCACCGATCCAGCGATGGGCGCCAAGTCGAGCGTGGCGACGATGTCCTCATCCGCACACCTCGCCTCGAGCCAGGCCAGCAGCTCCTTGCGGAGGAGTGGGTTGGCCGAGTCGAGAGGCTTCTCGAACGAGCTGATCATCGTGTCGAGTCCGGCGGCGTCGGCGATGGCGGAAAGGGTGACGATGGCCGCTGCTCGAATGGGCGCCTTGGACTCGGACAGGACTTGAGCGGTGGGAGCAGCGAAAGTGCGGGAGTGCTTGTCGAAGCCTTTGCCCATGCCGGTAGCTATCCGCGAGACGATGTCGAGGGCGAGCTGCTGAACGATCTTGTTGCTGTCGGCCAATCGCTGCTTCAGCGGGGTCGAGAGGTCCGCTGCGGGGTGACAAGCGTTAATACGAGCGGATTAATCGGCAGACGAAGCTTTGCTCACTGAGGTTGCTCGGCTTGAGCCTCTTGTTGGCCTCGAGAATCGACTGAATCGTCTCCAACGCTTCCTTTCGGATCTTCCAGTTGGCGTCTCCCGAAGCGGCGATGGCTGCTGACGGGATGAGCTTGTCGAGCTCGACACGAGGGAAGAGCTCGTCGAGAGCATCGTCCTCGGCCGCGACGGCCTTGCCCTTGCCTCCCTTCCCTCCTCCGCTAGCCGCCGGGGCAGCTGCGACGACGGTGTCGGCGCCGACCCGAGTTGGCTCGGGAGGTGACTCGCCCGACACCTTGGCGAAGTCGGACTCGATGGTGGTGAGGAGTTGAGGGTTGAGGTCTTGGAGGAAGGAGACGATGTCTGCGAAGGGGATCGACCGAGGTCAGCTCGTGCATCCTAATAGCTGGAGAGCATGACCCACCTGCTCCGACGTAGAGCCTCAGAGTGACGAGCGTCTTGGTCGCGTTGGTCCTGACGGCAGCGTTTGAGCTCTTGAGGCCGACCTTGAGGTATTCGATCAAGTCGCGAATCGAGAGGCCGACGATACCAAACTCGCGGATGACTTGGTCGACCCAGACCATGGCGTCGGCTTGCGCCTTGGGAGCCTTCTGCTTCGACATGGGCTCGTAGGCTATCGGAGAGTAGCGCGAAGGTCAGGGAGGGTCTCGACGGGGGTGAGGAGGAGCAACGCACCGAGACCGAGGACGAACTGCAACGAGGTCTTCTCGGCGTAGGTAGAGAGAGCGTCTCCAGCAGGCTTCTTGAGCTTCATGTCGCCGAGTTTCTCGGAGAGGGCGGGGATCGAAAGGGCGGCCGAGCTTTTGGCGAACGAGGGTGACCGCTCAGCAAGGAGCTGGAAGATACCGAACATCTTGGCGCCGACCTTGTGGGATGGTAGCGGGAATCAGTGAAAGTGTTATCAGCGACGAAGAGCAAGAGCCCTTACCTGGAAGTTGCTCTCCTTCCACCCAGGCTTCTTGCTCAACCACCTCACCACCAACTCGCTCTCCACGCCATTCATCTCCCCACCCGCCAGCCAATCATGCAGCGCCGTGATCCCCTCCAACCTCTGCTTCCAATTGGCGTCGCTGAGCTGCGCGATCATCGCCTCGGGCAGCGCTCCTCCCTCGACTTGCGCCTCGGCGTCCTCTTGCGACATCTTGTACTTCAGCGGCTCCGAAGGCTTGGACGCGGCTTTGGGTGCGGAGGCGGCGGCTGCTGGGACTGGTTTGGGCTTCGGTGCGGAGGCGGCTGGAGGAGCAGAGGTGGAGGCGACGGGAGGTTTCTTGGCCTGTTTGAGGAGGTTAGCGAGTAGAAGAAAGTGAGAGCGGTAAAAGCTTACGAGAAGACGAGCAGGAGGACCCTTCGGTGCAGCTGCTGGTGGCGGTGGTGGTGGCGAAGCGGGCCTCTCGGCGGGAGGGGCGGCGTTCTCCTTGTTGGCGACGGGCGGTCTCTTTAGGTAGGAAGGCGGGTCAGCTTCTGGTACGGATAGGAGATGATCAGAACTCACTGGCTTGGGCTTAGCCGCAGGAGGAGCAGCAGCAGCAGCCGTCGGCGGCGCCGATCTGGCTCCCGCTCCTGCTCCGACGCCATTCTTGCACCTAACCTCCGCCTTCTCGAACGCCTCCTTGACCTTCTGCTTCCTCAAATCATCCAACGTCTCGACCTTCCCGCCCAGCACCTTCTCCCCCACGACCTTCATCAACGTCCCCAGCGCCTCGGCAGCAGCAGCTCGAACGGGCTCGTTCGAGTCCTCGAGGGCCTTCTTGAAGGAGTCGAAGAGAGGGTCGAGGTCGGCTTTTGGTGGTGGGGTAGAAGTGGTGGTGAGGGAGCGCGTGTACCATTTGATCGTCTCGGCTTTGACGGAGGGGTTCTTGTCCTTTGATGAGGTGACGACTTCCTCGGTGATGTCGGCGATGGTGGTCTGTAATTGAAAAGGGGTTAGCAGAAGTAATCGAGGATAGAAGGAAGCACGACTCGCCGACTGGAAGACAGCGTCCAATGCCGCCCCGAGAGCATCCAACACGCTCGCCTTCTTCTCCTTGGTCCTGGCCAAAATCGGCGCCACGACCGATCCCTTATACTTGGCAAACTCCAGCCTCAACCCCAACGCCAGTGCCTCGAGACAATTGGCCGCCAGCGCCACGCAAACGACATTGGCGTCGGTCATCCTCGCGGCGAGGGCGGAGGCGAGTTCGGTGTAGTTGCCGGATTGGAGGCGAGGGACTTTGATGAGCGAGAGGAGGGGTTCGAGAGCGAGTTCTTTGCGGTCCTTCCATTTCGAGGAGGATAAATGGGTGTAGAAATCTTCGGGCAGCTTGGAGAGGACATCGACTGGTTCGGCGAGGTCGAAGGCGGAAGGAGGGGCTTCTTCGGCTTCCTCTTCGACTGTGGATCACATCATAAAGGGTCAACGGTGGAGCTCGAGGAGCTGCGAAGCGGAGACTCACCAGCGTCCTCCCCATTCGTTCCCTCGAGAGCGCCCTCCGCCTCCTTGACGTCCCTCTCCCTCTGCTGACTCCTCGTAAACCTCGTCTGCTTGACCGCACCAAATCCTTCTCCTTTAGCATCCGCAGCAGCGAACGCCTCGCCGAGCTCCTTGACCTGCACCGGCTTGAGCTCCGTCAAGTGCGAATCGAGGGCGGGGCCGAGATAGGCGTGCAGAGCCAGAGCTAGGCCCGTTCCTTCCAGTCGGACCGTCTTGTCGGCGTGCGCGAAGATCTTGGGGAGAAGGCGGAGAATGGGCTTGAGGGAGACGGTCTTGGGTCCGAAGAGGCTGGTGGTCGGCGTTCAAGGGTCAGCTCGCCCTCGGCGCGGTGCGAGCAGCGGGATACACACCGAACCATCTCCTTGAGCACGCTGACTGAGCCTGCTACGACCTTGGGCTGCTTGACATCTAGTCCTGGCGATACGTCCGTCTGGGCGCGACTTGAGCGTCAGCTTGCTGGCTCGGCACTCGTCAAGAACGGGAGATACTTACGACGACACCCTCTCCTTGATCTTCCTCGCACTCGACGTAGAGCAAGCAGAGCTCGATAGCCTTCGTCCGAGTGCCAGCCTGGTTGTTTGCGAGCGGAAGCGGAGGTCAGCGGGGGCTGCGAAGGGCTGTAGAGCGACAGACTGACCCTCGCTGATCCCAAACACTTCTCGACGACCGAAGGAACGACCTCGGACCTAGTCCTGTGCAGCGTGACAAGCGAAAGTCAGCCCTCCGCTCGCTCAACCAACGAGCTCGTCCGAGCCGCTGTAGCTCATTTGAGCGGCCGCGGCTAGCTCGTGCAGCTCTGTAGCATTATGAAGTCGAACTCACTTTGCTGCCTGCTTCCCACCGCCCTCCAAGAACGAGATAACTGCCTCCACTCCCTTCTCCTGCGCGACAGCGTTCGAATCGCGGACGAAGCCCTTTAATAGCTCGGTGTTGGTGATGTAGGGCGTGAACGTGGAAGGCGAAGCATCTTTGAAGGTCGATATGAGCTCCGTGTAGGCTGATAGCCTCGCTTTCCAGCTCTGTAGAGTCGGGTCAGCTGGGGGCGCCAAACAAGCGAGCGGACGAAGCTGTACCTTGTGAGCTGCTCGTTCTTCTGCAGAGAGTTTGTCGAAATCTTCTTCGGGTGGTGCCCCGTCCATTGCTGTAGCGAAGTCGAGTAGAAACGAGGCGATTTGAACGGAGGGCAAGGAGCGGCGCGCGGTCGAGAGCTGGCTTGAGCGGGAGATGAGGTCGCTCAATCGGGCTCGGTGAAGAGCCGTAGCGCAGTGGAGATGGTCTGAGAAGGGTCTTATACAGTTCCCAGTTGCCAAGAGTGCACCAAACGCGTCGTAGCTCGCTCAGAAGCGGCTGCTCGGTTCGGGGCCTCGCCGAGCGCTCTGTACGCTCTGGATGGAAGTGTAGTGTTCTGGAGTGCACTGAGGTGATACAGCTACCGTGCGTATACTCTCGTTGTACGTCAGACGCCGGGTTCTCGATGATAAACGCTCAAGCTTCGCCGAAACGATCGCCGAGCCCCGTTCGTCTCTGTAAATCAAGCTCCTTGCATACGAGTAGAGCCAGCTACTCCTCCTCGCCCTCCCACAAGCTCGAATTTTCATAATCAACTCACTCATGACCTTGGCGAACCTCAAACTCAAGCCCTCATCCTCCCTCATCCTCTCCTGCACCTCCTTCATCCCCTCGCTTCCCTTGACACTAGCCCACTGCGTAGCCGCGACCTCGACGACCACCTTCCTCAACTCCTCGTACTTCATAGCCTCGGGACTGAAGAGCTCAGCGGCGAGGTTGGTAGTCGTGAGCTGCGAGGAAAAGGAGGCGAGAGCGAGGGAGGGGAGAGTAGAGAGTTGGAGGTGGTGTGCGAGGCGGAAGATGGATTTGGGGGAGGAGGGGATGGGAAGAGAGGGGTTGGCGGCGTGGAAGGTCTTGAGGTGGGCTTTGCGGGTGTTGGAGGAGGAGGGGGAGGAGGAGCGGAGGGGCGCAAAGTCGATGTGGGAGGAGGCGAGCCAGAGGAGGACGGCGCGGTAGGTCGTGAAAGCGGTTGTCCTGATGTCGAGCTGCTGGTAGACGGCTCCATCCTCCACCGAGGGCAGCTCGCGGTTCGGCTTCCTCGAGTTCTCCTTGCCCTCTGCGCCGTTCCCCTCGCCCGACGCTCCATCCTCGTCGACAAGGCTGCCCTCGTCATCCGAGTCGACTCCGCAGTAGACATCGTCGCCTTCGTCGTCCGAGTCGTCGAGCTCTTCCTCCTCCACGGCGGGGGTAGCAGTCGCCGAGGGACCCTCGCTCTTCCTCCTCTTGCCGTTGATCTTGGGCTTGACGTCGACCATGCCTCCGGCGAAGAGAGTCTTGAGCGTGGGAGAAGCCATCTCGAGGGCGTTGGTGGTCGACCAGAGCTCGAGGTTGCGCTTGGGGAAGACGAAGCGGACGTCGGCGGCTTGGCGTGAGAGGGTGTAGGCTGCGCAGGGGTGTGACGAGTATGGTGTGCGAGAAGGAGGGGCAGTGATATGTTAGAGGCAAGAGGTCAGTAAGGCTACCAAGGGCTGAGAGAGGCCCAGCTCGACACGCACAGTTGAAGGCAATCGCCGTTTTGGCTTTGGCCGGGCGAGACATGGCTTCGGCGTCCTCCGTCGACATCGTCAGGTCGAGGCGCCACGAACGATGCATGTCAAGGTCCACCGAGGGGTAGGCGTCGTAAGCGGCCGAGCGCAAGTTGATGTTCAGATCCGGTGCCTCGCCAAGTGCATCCCGTGGCTAGCACTCGCCAGCGGCAGCAATCTTCTCGGTACCAACAACTACGTCCTGACGACGGTGACCGACCCCCAAAGCGTAGAAGCGGTACGAAAGCGAGCATCCGCGACTGCCCACGGCGCCGACCGAGCTTCCCAACCAGGCGAGCCCGCACTGTAGCGTCTTGGACTGTTTGTCGTGGGGGCGACTTCTGACGATGAAGCTCCACTTTCCAGGTAGGTCGATGTCGAGGTCGTCGACGCAGGGGATGTCGCTGCCCTCGAGACCGCCGAGGTTGGCGTCAAACTTCCACGAGACAGTCCAGGTTTTGGTGAAGGCGGTGTTGGAAGTGAGGGTGAGGACCTCGGAATCGTCGTCGAGGACGCTGTAGCGCTGCGACATGTTGAAGCGAGCTGAGAAAGGCGAAGAAGGGAAATGTGGACGCGTCGGGCGGCTTAGGGGAAGTGTAGCGACAGGGTCTGCAGAGTACAAGGGTATCAGCAAGAGCACTCTCGAGCCTGAAGCGAGCTCTGTAGCTCACCTGGACGGCGAGAAACGGCGCGCGTAAGGTCGAGCAGGAAAGCACGCGTTTGTCGGCGATGGAGAAGCTGTAAGAGACCAGGGTAAGCTCGAGCACGCCGTCACAGAGCTCTGTAGTACTCACAAGTCGATTAGAAGCCCTTAGAAGCGACCACTCGGTACAAGCAGGAAACCAACGGAGGGCAACCTCGCTGAGCTTCGAAAGCGCCGCTCTTGGCTTCCTGCGCTCATCTCGTCTCAAGTCCTACAGCACAATATGTCGTTCCGGACCGTATCTCTCATTTCTCGGCTGCCTACCACTACGCCTCTCGTTCGGCGACCCTTTTCGAGCTCTGCTTTCCGTCATGCGGCTGGTGAGTCGGCGCGCGAAGGGATTACAGCAGAACAGGGGTAGCTCAAGTCACTTTTTGTACCCTCTTATAGCACCGGCACCCCGCCCTGTACAAGCTCAGCAGCTCGATTGGCCCACTTTCCTCAAGATGAGGAAACAGCAGCGCATCATCGGTCTCGCTGCTTCTGTACCAACCACTATCGTCGGTGAGTGGTCTAGCTGTTCCTCTACACTTTCAGAACATAATCCTGCTCTGCTCGGCGCAGCCTGAAGCTCAACGCCGAACGCTGACCCGCTGCTTGCCTCTCCCGGCTCTCTCCTCGCCAGGTCTCGGGATTGGAGTCAACTACTTTGCCAGCATCGAAGCCGACGCTGGGTCCCTCATCATGGGTGTGGAAGCAGTCTACGTCCTCGGCGCTGCTGCTATCGGTTGCGGAGTTGTTGGATGGCTGGTTGGACCTGTACTCGGCAACCAGATTTGGAGGTTGACCCACAGGAAGGCATTGAAGGCGTTCGAGGCTAAGGAGAAGGGTGAGTTGGATCTTTTGCTGTTTCTGAGGGGCGGCGCGAGCTGGAGAGGCTCAGAGAAGACCGAGCTAACCCCTTCGCCGAGCAGACTTCTTCGAGCACATCAAGCGTCACCGAGCGGATCCTTCGAGGCAGTCGGTGTCCAACCCGGTCCCTGATGTATGTTGCCAGCTTTCGCTTGCTCGGAGACCCCTCGCTGACCTAGTTCTCGCCGTTCATTTTCGCCCTTCCTCCCGCTCCTCGACCCCACCCCTCGTCCCTGCACTCACCAATGTCCACCCTGCCATTCTTCCCGCCTTCAAAACTCTTCTGCCCGCGCGACTCCACATCATCAGTACTACGCCGAGCACGTCTCCAGCCTCCGCCTCTACCGCGTCTGGCTCCGCGACCAGGCAGCCCACTCGCGCAAGGCCGCGTTCGGAGATGGCGCCGACCGTGTGCTGTGAAATGGAAGTTTCTGAAGTGCTGTACATGCTCTGCCGAGCGCGAGGGACCGAGACGTAATGTGGCGGCGCTGTCGAGAGAGCGACCTTATCGCCGAAGAAGCAGTTTGCGCACGCTGTGACGGCTAGAATACAGGAGGGTTTCGCAAGGAAAGAGGGACCAGTACAAGAGCTGTTATTTGAGCATGCCTGCTAGTGTAGACCGCTCACAGCCTGGTACAGCACCTCACCGCGCTCTGTCGCTGGGGCCACTCGGCGCCGAACCCCTCAAAGCTGAGCTGGACTTTCGGAGCCCATTCGACGCTTAGAGCTGATCCAATACTTGTGATGAGAGTGCTCGGCAGCCGAGCAAAGTCGTACCTCATCGGCCGTCCGCTCCCCTTTCGCTACCCACCCTTGTCCTCACGCTTCTCTTCCTCCTCCCCTTACCTCGTTTCGAACTCGATGGCGCCCAAGAAGCGACCTACGGCTACCAAGCAGCACAAGCAAACACTAGGCCCTCTACTCAAGCTCCTCGGCGATGAGCAGAATATCAAAGCCTGTTCAAGAGCAGCAGCCAGCATGTTCGATTTGCCCGGTTCGTCCTCCCGCTCTCCGGTGCACAAGTTCGGGCTGACTTTCGTACAGTTTACAAGCCTGCAGAAGAGCAAAGGTCAGCCTACAAAGCTATGGTCAAGTCGTGGCCTAAGCATGCAGCGACCCTTCGCCTGCTGTTCGGTTCGGACGACCTCCGCCTCCGCCAAGCGGCGACCGTGCTCGTAGGGAAGCTCGGCGTCGATACCCACCTAGAAGTGCTTCTTCGTCTCTACGGCACATACGGCGTCCTGGGCAAGCAGCTCGAGTCGCCCGAGACGAGACGAGGAGCCCTCGCCGCCCTCGCCGATTGGCTGCACGGCGTCGGCCGAAACGACAACATGGAGGTCTGCAATGCTCTTGCCAAAGGATGTGGACAGCAGCTCATCGAGTTGACGATGACGCTCGAGGTTCGCACCGAGGAGGATAGGCTCATGCTAGTCGATTGTGTCGATCTCTTGTTGAAGGCGGCGCTGACGATGGTAAGCTTCCGTGAACCCTCGGAAGGAGTCACAGGGCTGACTTCTCGCTCACGTCCACAGAAAAACGATGCTGTTCGTGTTCTCGACGCGCTCATGCGCTGTACCAAGCTTCCGTACGCCGTCCTTCCACTGGCGCTCGGCGTTGAGCTGACCGCCCACTCCTCCAGCCCTCCCAACACTTACCTTCGCAATCACATCGTACACGAGCTTCGCAAGCTCATGGAGCTCTTCCAGTACACCGAGACTGTCTCCAACCACCCCGAGACTGTGCTCTTCCTCGTCGGCATGGTTCGAGCCCAAGACTTCTTCTCGAGGCTGGTGGCGTACCGCCTTCTGTACCGGTAAGCTCTTCCCTGCCTCGTCGTAAGAAACGAAGATGGATCATTTCTGACCCTTCTACCTCGCGCAGCGTCTGCCAGAACGAGCCACAACCCCCTCAGCCCTCAATGAACTCCGCTCGGCGACCGCAGCTCGAAGTCTCGGGCGAGTGGAACGTCTGGACCTACCGCATCAGCGTCATGGCGGGTGTAGCATTTGTGGACTGCGAGCGCGATAAGGACTTCATCAAGGTGGGTCCCGTCCTTCGCTGATTGTAGGCTCGGAGCTGAGCCAACTTTAAACAGCTCGGTCACCGCCTGGCCGACCTCCTCGAGCTCGATCCGACCATCTGCAAGTATACTTGTTCTACTTTAGATACTTCTGACTGACTTTCTTTTGTACAGGCTTCTCCCTTCACAAGGCGGAGACCGAGCACGCTCTGCACACCTCGGGGACGAGCAAGAGCTGCATCGTCGACCACCACGCCTTCTCCCTAATTCAAAATTCCATCTCCGCGCACGAGAAGCTCAATCCTCGCTCGTTCGTACCTACCCTCCTTCGCATCAAGACTCTCATGGGCGCACAGAAGGCTCGCGAGGCGCGCGAGGCCGGACTGGAGCACATCCAGGCCTTCGGTCGTCCCAAATCGGCCGTCTTCTGTCACCTCATGGCACAGGCGGCAGACGAGACCAAACAACGCCATGAGATCCAGACGTTCGTCCAAGCTGTGAGTTTTGCGGAGCTCACCAGCGGCAGTCGCTGACCTTCTCTCGCCGTCGCCGAACAGGGCCTCGACTCTAAGCCCTCCCGCTTCACCAAATCACTCCTTCACGTTAAGCGTCTTTTCGCATCTCTGAAAGACGGCTTCCAAGCTATCAACACGTCCTGGGTCCCCGGCCCCCCCGCCCAGACCGAAGCCGCCACCTACTTCCGGCGAGCTCACGATTCGCTTCGTCCGCTCATCGCCTCGACCCCCATCGACAGCATCCACCTCCCTGAGCTACTTGGAGAGCTCAACTTCCTCGTGCTCCTCTTTGGCGGCCCCGACCTCTCCCTCGACCTCCACGAGCTCAAACGAGGTTAATCTCCTCGCCGAGAAGGTCAAAACCTACTGGCTCCAGCAGGAGCCCTCGGACACTCGCGACACCGCTCTCGCCGGCTTGGACGGCATCTCGGCGCGCACGGTCAAGCTCATCGCCAAGCTGTACCCTGCCGCCGCGGCAGAATGGGACAAGATCTACGCCGTCGACGGATCGCCTGGCCTCCCCGTCCCGCCTGCTGGAGTCGGAGTACCGCACAAGGAAGAGAGGAAGGGATGTTGCGCACAGTGTGACACGCAACTCGGTGCGCCGGCCGAGAGGAGGGTAGTCACCCTCTACAGCGGAGGAACAGCGTTGCTGTGAGCTCGAGGCGTCGAGAGCCGATGTTCGTCGTCACTGACTATTTACGTTGGCTCACGTTCGCAGGGAGACGTGCGACGGCTGTAACGCCACCTCAAGCAAGCTTTTGAAGTGTACCGGATGCCGTGAGCCGTCTCCTCTCGAACTCGCTGACCCGCCCCAGCAGGCGCGATTTAAGCGTCGCTCGTTATTGGCGCTTTGAGGCTCCGCTGACCTCTTACGTCTCTCGCAGACAAGGTCAAGTACTGCAGTACCTTGTGCGTCCCGCTCGTATTCCTTCCCGTCGCCCTTGTCTTCTTCTCCGCTTCTCGGCGCTGACCATCGACTCGCTCCTCGCTTCACAGCTGCCAGAAGGGACACCGTCGCTTCCACAAGAAGTTCTGCGTGGCAGAAAAGGCTGATTAGGACCCGTAGTGATCCCTGTACCGCAAGATCGGAGCTCTTCACCAGATACAGCGGCGTCGGCCGAGCTTCGGGCTCGATGGAAAAGGGTGCAAGTCCGAGATGGTGCTGCCTCCTTGAAACTGATCCGCTTCTATAAGAGAGCGGGCAGCTGTTTGACGGGTCGAAGGGCTCTGTAGCCAACTCTGCACCTCTGCATATCCCCCACCTGCCCCACTCGTGAGCGGCTTGCGGATGGCTGATCCAGACCTGCCTTCCTGTCTCGCCTCTCTTCCTTCTGCGCTTACCTCGCCTCAGCTCGTCCCGACAGGCCGTCAAAGCAAGATCTCTCCAAGCTAATCAAGCTATCCGAGCTACTAGGGAGCGAGCAAGATCCTGCCGCCTGCGTGGCGATATGCGCGAGATGGGGAGGGCTGAGTTCAAGTGCGTTTTGACTTGGAGCGATTGGGGAAGCACGAGCTGACCCAAGCTTCTCCCCTGCAGTCTTCAAGCAGAACAAGAAATCTTACCTGGTCCTTCGAGAGGCCATTGACGAACATGCGACGACTTTGAGGTTGCTCTTCGGCGCTGAGGACGTGCGGATGAGACGGGCGGCTTGCGTGCTGTCGGCTCGCCTCATGATAGAGGGCACACTTGAGGAGCTTTCCCGGTCTCGAGGGCTATACGAGTTGCTCGGGAAGCAGCTCGAGCGGCCGGAAACTCGCGTGCACGCCCTCGCCGCCCCCTCCGATATCGTCGACGCCGCCGGGGAGACGACCAAGATGGGAGCTCGCAACGCTATCGCAAAGAGCTGCGCTTCACAAATCATCGACATGATCCCTGAGCTCCACGGCGATCCCCTCATCGTCGCAATCGACATTCTCTTCAAGGCCGCTCAATCGCCGAAGAGTCATTTCGTGAGTCCTACGTCTGACTGGGTGCAGAACAGCCAGCTTACATGTTGTGCGTACAGCGTGCGAGGTCAAGTCGTGTGCTCGATGCTTTCATGAACTGCGTGAAGCGACCGTGCGTGTTCTTTGCCTGCGACGGTTGATGGCCGAGCTGACTTTCCCTCGTTCTCGCCCGCCCCTCCACCCAATCCGGTTCCTATCCAACTTTACTATCATTCTTCATGTTATCTTATCTGCGCAGACTACCAAACGCTCCGCTTCGGAACCGCATTACCCTCTTCCTCAGCACGCTGATTGCCGAGCACGAGTACAAAGCCGCTGTACTCGACCACCCTCCAACTCTTCTCTTCCTTGTCGGGCTTCTCCGACACCCAGATCTTTATTGGAGGAGCTACGCGTACTTGACTCTCGAAGCGTGAGCATGGTCTTGGCGATTCGCGAGATGAGAAGCTGACGTCCTTTTCTCGGAGGTCTTAGCCTCTGCCACTCCCATGCAGACCACGACGACTCTCGCCCTCGCCCGTATACTGGCAAACGGCTCGCGCTTCCCCCTCTGTCACTAGAGGACCCGGAAGGCTGCAGCGAGATCAGCGTGCTCGGACCCGACGTCGCCAGCGCCGAGGTCAGCGCGCTCGGCTCTTCGCATCGGTGGACGGTGTTGTCGGAGCAAGCTTTCCATGAGATTCTTCGCAGGGAGAGCGGTGATCCGATTAAGGTGTGCACTGTCCGGATCCGTTAGAGCCCTCGGCGCTGACCCTTTCCTCGGCGTTCCAGCTCGGTCACCTTTTTGGCGCGGCTTCTCGAGATGAACCCTCTTTTGTGCTTCCAGATGCATAACGAGAAGCATGAACATCCACTCCACCACGGCGAGGTCAACAAGACCTGCATCAAGGACGACACCGCCTTCGCGCTAATCCAGCGAGCAATCGCCGGACACGAAGCAACATACGGTCAACTATCGCTCGTCCCGTGCATCCTACGCATGAAGACCCTCTTCGGTGCAGGACAAGACTCAGCGGCGCACGACATCGGCCGCGCCTACCTGGTGCACAACGGGCCTCCTTCGTCGGCGGCGTTTCACTATCTTATGGCTAAGACAGCCAAAGATCATCACAGCCGCAGTGGCCACGTGTATGCACAAGCAGTAAGTTGAAGCACTTGGTCCAGCAGCTAACCTGGAGCGCTTGGCTTCAAGGCTGAGTACTCGGCGCTTGCCGCCGAATTCGCCGCCGAGCTCTTCGCTGACAGTCTGCTTCTCACACAGGGCCTTGACTCCAACCCCTCCGCCTTCATGAGGACTGAGCTCCTGTGCCACAAAATTGTCCGCTCCTTCGCCAAGGCCTGCACTCTTGCTTCCGGTCACTTCGTTCCCATCCCCGCCGTGCGCCAGGAATCGGCAGCCTTCCTCCGCCGAGCTTACGACTGCTACCGGCCGTTCCTCGACACTACTCCAACCGACACCCCTGGGATCGGACAGGCGCTCGCCGAGCTCAAGGCCTTGGTCCTCATCTTCGGCGGTAGCTCCATCGCCCTTGACCTTCGTGAGCTCGCCGAACTCCAAGACTTCGATGAGCGAGCCAAGGCCTACTGGCAAGGTCAGCCGGACTCAACACACCGTCGGGACAGTCTGGAAGGAGACTACAAGTGCGTCGGCAACACGATCCGCGTCATCCTGGAACGCTATGCTGCCGCCGCCGAGCAGTGGGATTCGATTTATCGGGTCGATGCCTCGCCAGGCTTGTCTCCTCCGCCCCCGGGAGTAGACATCCCGGATCCAGGCGTTGGAAAAGGGTGTTGCGCTGAATGTGGAGAGGTAAAGGGGCTACCAGTCGAGCGCAAGTCGTTCACCCTTCTGACCGGAGGAACAGCCCACCTGTGAGTTGAGCGTCGGAGCTCTGCCTCGCAGATCACTGATGTACACCTCCTTTTCTACAGAGGCACCTGTGAGAACTGCTACGCTACTCGTTCCGGGCTTCTCAGCTGCTCTCGCTGTCGTAAGTCGTGCCGAGCCATCACCGAGCGAGACATCGAGCCTTCGAGACTTTGAGACTGACCTCGCTCTTGGCTTCGCAGATAAGGCCAAGTACTGTAATGCTGCGTGAGTGCATCCGCGCCGCGCTTCGACGCTTACTCGAGCCGACTTTCTTACCTCGACGCTGACCTGCTCGGCTTGAACTGCAGCTGCCAACTGGCGCACCATCCGCTGCACAAGCATTTCTGCAAGAAAGTCCGCGCAGTAGATTAGGGAGGTCAGAGTCGTTCGTGTGGTATACATCGATTAGTTAAGGCGCAGGACGACCCAGGCCGAAGCGAAGAGCAGATTCGCCGAGCGAGAGGTCTGCAGCGACAGAACCAGTTCAAAAGCCGCCGAAATAAATTCGTGTGCTTGCTATATCATCTCGAAACAGATCACACCCCTGCGCGCTGCTGTACAACTGCCGACCCGCCTGCCTGCCTGCTCATGACTTCACCGCTCGAACTGTCTCTTGCGCTTCGCCCACTCGCCTCGCTTCGTTTCTCGTCACCGACAGCGCGCTTAGAAGACCTACAGGACAGGTGTGCTGTACTACAGCTCGCCCTACAGCACCAGCCCGACCCACGGCTTCCCCTCGCGAAACAACAAGCTCAACAGGTGAGTTCGGGCTTGCAGGCTTCTGCTCGGCTTTCTCGCAGATGCTGGACAGCTTACTGAGCTCTGTAGTCTTATCTGAGCTCACGCTGACTCTCGCTCGTTCTGCAACTAGGTCGACGACACACCTCCACTCGACCCTCCCGCTTGACCTCCACTCTCGCCTTTCTGCACCAAATGGCGCCCGCTCGAGGAGCCACAGCTGCAGCCAAGTCTCACAAGTGTCCAGACTGGTAAGTTACACCCTTCACCGGCTGCAACAGCCTGCGAATCGGGCTGACACCGCCTCCCTCCTTCGTATCTCTCCTTCTCGCGCTCTGCATCTCGCCGTTCCCAGCGAGAAGACGTTCAGTCGCAAGGAATATGTCGTACGGCACGCTCGTCTGACACATCAAGGTGCTCGGCCGTATTCCTGCTCGGTCTGCAGCGCAGGATTCGCTCGCTCTGACCTCTTAAAGCGGCACGAGAAGACGTGCAACAAGCAGGCCGACCTGGCGAGGAACAGCCCGCCCGATAACCCACCCATCTTCACGCCGGGCGGACCCTCCTTTCCCACCCTCGCCGAACCGCCGAGAACCAGCCCGACCGAGAACCCACCCATCTTCACTCCCAGCGGACCCTCTTTTCCCAATCTCGCCAGCCACCAGCAGCTCTATCACTACCCTCCACCACCTCCGCCATTAACCGGCGCCTACGTCTCGCCTACTCTCCCCTCCCTCTCGCCCGCCTCGGCCGATAGCTCGATGTCGGCAGAGTTGCCAGATGCACCCTACAGCCCGCCGAGCGATGCACCCGTGCTATCTGCTCCTTTGAACGCCTTTGCTCCGTCGAAAGGTCTCGGAACGGAGCAGACTCTGGCGCCCGAGTTCACTCGCTCGTTCTCGCAAGACGAGATCCTGGCTTCCGAAGTGCTCGAGGTGCGTATCGGACTCGATCCAGATCGGCGAGAAAGCGCTAACGACCCCTACTGCGCCACAGGACCTTCTACGCTCGCCTCCACAGTACGCTCAGCAATCGACAGGCTTCCTCGACCCTTCGGTGTACGGCGCCGACTCTTCCATCCCCAACTCGCAAGGTAACAAGCCATGGCACGGAGCGGTGGCTAGGACAGGTACATCCAACGAGGCCGTATCGGCCATCGGATCGCGGGACTGGGACGTCTTCGACGGCGGCGAGGCGGGCATTGAGAACTCGCCCGCTGCGATGGCGCTCGCCGACTATTTCAACAAGGGTGGCGTTGGTGGGATATCGGCACTCGACCTCGGATTCAGTCATGAGCCGAGCCTCTTCCCCGACCACGTCTTCGAGCCTCAATACGTCCACTCGGGCGAGGAGCGATTCTTCCTCCCGGCTCAGAAGTTCTGCATGGGCTGTGAGTGCTTTCGCTCGATGATGTCGCTCTCCACGTCGTGTAGAATGTCCCTGACGTCTCGTCACGCAGATCTCTTCCCCTGGAACGTTCCCAAGATCGACCAACTCTCCAAGTATGGAAAAGCGGCAGCCGAGAAGTTCCTCCCATCCGTCCCCATCATCCACCCTGGGACGCTGTACCTCTCCGAGTTAGCAACGCACTCGGCCTTCGCTCTGACCGTCGCAGGAGCTGCATATACTCCCGAGGGCGAGGGTTTCAGCAACGAGATGCTCGTCGAGAAGCGAGTCTACCTCGTCCGAGGTGAGTTTGGGGTCTAGACGAGGCCGACAGGTCGCTGACTATTGATCAACAGGCTTCAACAAGGATGGTACAAGCGATGAGGATCGTTTCGCTACTCTGCAGTCGATGCTGCTCTATCAGCTTCTCGGCCTCTTCCATCGCGACGAGCAGCGTAAGCTGGGCTCGCTCATCCTCGACTCTATCATCGAGCTGACCTTTCGTCTACTTCTACAGAACGGATCCTCTCCCATACTTTCCACGGTGCCCTCGTCTCGATGCTCCGTCAACTCGAGCTCCCGCGCAAGATCAAGGAGAAGGAGCTCGCTCGACCTCATCGCTTGATGCAGGGCGTAGAGCTGGAGGCGGCGTGGAAGGCATGGATCGAGATTGAAACATGGCGTCGGTGAGTCTCTGCTGCTACGAGTGGCCAAGCGAAAGCTGACTCCGCCTCGTCTCGCATCTCGCAGCGTCTGCTTCATCGTCTTCCTCACCGACATCGAGACGGCTACTCGCTTCGAGACGTCGCCCTTCCTCCCCTTTTCTGAGCTCGCGCTCGACCTACCTTCCTCCGACGCCCTGTGGAACGCTAGCTCGGCTCAAGCATGGCTCAACCTCATCGTCTCGCCTCTCAACCCCACGCCCGTCTCCTTCCTCGAAGCCGTCCGAGTGCTTCTCAGCCCCACCAAACCGGCACCGTTCGAGAGCGGTGGGATCCTCCTCGCCGAGCTGGGGAGGTTGAGCTCCTTCCCGCTCTTGATCCTGTCGAGGACGTTGAGCTTCCTTCAAGCCAAGACCGAGGAGGCGATCAAGCAGACCGATCCCTTCAGGACCATGCGTGCGTTACTCGCTCTTCGTTGGCGGTGAATATACTGACTCAAGTCACACTCGCAGTCGGCGGCTTCGGTATCTTTGAGGGACGCGATCAGGAGAACCGCGAGGTGCTCGGTCGCATCGTGAGGGGGAGGGAGACGCTCAAGCGCCTGCCTGGAGGAGTCAAGCGCGGTGGTGGAGAGAGGTGGTTCGAAGGAGTGAGATTCCAACTCGTTTTCGACTCGAACTCTCGCTGATCGCTCGTCTTCTCGCAGGTCGTGCCCGTCGACCCCACCGCTCCCTCGGCGACACCGAGCCCTCCAGCCACCTTCTACGACTTCACCTCGAGCAAGAACGAGGAGATCCCCATCATCGGCAACCAGGAGGAGTACAACAGGAAGCTGCAAGCCAAGGTCGACGCCATGGCCAGGCATCGCGAGAGGAGGACGGCCGACATCTCGCACGATTTTGCCGAGTTCATGCTGCCTGGTCTGAGTCCAAGCCTGTTCTGAGAGAGCAGGAGGAGGTCGTTGGGTGTGTATAGCTCTTTTGTGCTTTCCGAGCTCCTTGCAGTGCGACTTGTTGTGTACAAACCTCTCGATTGCTCAGCCGAGAGAGCCCTTCGCGGTGAAAGACCTTCACGATGTCTTTCCGAGCTTCAGTACGGTTCGCAGAGCTACGTCTCGTGCAAGGGAGAGAGGGTCAGGGTTCTGTACGATAGGTAGCACTCAGCTCGCTGATCACCGTGAGGTCGAGGGGATCAAATACCGAATTCCAACTAATCAAGTTCAAGTTACTCAAACTGCAAGCCCGTTCCCCGCTAAGCTGTACATACAGAACATAGCCGACACCCTAAACCCTGTTGCTAGCCTTTTCGTTGTTGACCTCGTTGAGAGCGTGGAGGTTCTCCCTGTGCTCGGCAGGAGCGGGCTTGTCAACGTCGCCCGAGAAGGTCGACTGAGCACCGAGGATGTCGGCTCCAGCGTTGATGTGGTTGACTCCACCGAAGAGGGTGTCCCTGTTGTGATTGAAACGAGTTAGTACAGCTCTGGTCTCGATCTCGGCGCAGATCCCTCACATCTCCTCAAGACGAACTCTGCGAAGGCGAACACCATGTCAGCATGCCATGGAGCTCGGAGTCGAGAGAAAAAGCTCACCCCTTGGTTTCGGGCAATAGGAAGAATACGAAAAGGAACAAGAAGATGTTGATGCCGAAGAAGAGGAAGAACGACTTGAAGCCGGCGGCAGCGATGAGCTGAGGGAAGAACTGGTTGACGATGATGTCTGTGGAGTGATGACGCGTCAGTAAGAGGCTCTATGATGCCGCGCGATTCACTCAGTCTGGCGAGCCGCTTTGTCAGGGTCGACCGCCCCGCTCAGCGAGGAGTCGACCGAGCTCGGCGAAGAGTTGGAGGGAGCTACTCACTGGCAACGTTCTGGGTCTGCGAAGCGGCTCCGACGGCGTAGGAGCGAACGTTCATCGAGAAGACCTCACTGTGAGTAGGTGGTCAGGAGATCAGTGACTGCTCAGATGAAGGTCGGCCGTCGACGGCGCAGACAGCGAGACAGCGACCGCCGAGCGAAGCACTCACCTGGTCCAAATCCAGACGGTGGCTCCCCAAGTAGGCTTGTAGAAGAGGATGAAGAGGAAGAGTAGGAAGACGATGGAGATGCCGACGGGCTCGCTCTTGGAGGTGCCTCCAGGCGTGAGCATACCGACGAGGGCGACGACGAGCATGCAGACGGCCTGTCCAGCAGCTCCACCGGCGAGAAGCCACTTGCGACCGATACGCTCGACGAGCCACGCGGCGTTGAGAGTGAAGACTGTGGGAGGAGACGAAGAAGATTAGTGACTGCTCCAAAGCGTGGCCCGACTCGACACGCTCGGCGCTGACGCCGTTGAGCCGCTGCCGACACTCTGCAGCCTCGCGGCAAGATACGTGCAGCGCAAAAACCCTGCTGATGTGCGAGGCACACGAAGAAGTGATCTAGACTCACGGATACCGAAGGTAGCATTGAGGGCGTTGATGAGGGAGATAGTGGACGCCGAGGTGAAGACCTTCTTGTAGATCACACTCGAGTAGGAGTTGAGGGAGCCTTGTCCAGTGAGCTGCTGGCCGGCGTTGATGACGAGCTGCACGGAAAATGGAATGAGTTCGGCTCTGACGAGGAAGATGGGAAGAGCTCACGGCGAGGAACATGCGCCAACGGAGGGACTTGTCGGTCCAGAGCTGTTTGTAGACCTTCCAGATACCCGTTCCCTTGGTCTGTTGCGCCTCGTACTCCATGGCCTCGCGCATCTCGAGAATCTCGGCCTCAATCTCTTCCTCGGTGTCGCGGAACTTGCGAAGGGAGGCGCGAGCATCGTCGATTCGTCCGCGTTGAACGTACCAGCGGGGTGACTCGGGGATGAAGAAGATGAGGGAGATGATGATAACGGGGACGAGCATTTGGAAGATGACGATGAGCTTCCAGTCCCACTCGCCGAGCTCGGCTGCGAGGGAAAGGGTCAGCGACGGCAAGAGCCTAGGCCGAAGGAGGACCTTACGGTGGCGAGCGGTAGCGTAGGCAATCCAGAAGGCGATAAACGAGCCGACGCTGTGGCAGAGGGAGCGGCGGTGTCAGCGAGTGTTCAAAAAGTGCGCCTAGCGAGGCCGAGAAAGTGTCGTCGGCTTACGAGTAGAAGAGTTGCCAGAAGGCGAGGACCTTTCCACGGATCTCAGAACGAGCGATCTCGGAGATGTAGACGGGCCCGACAGGGAGAGCCATGCCTGTCGGTGAAGAGTGAGAAATTAGCTGTGGAGCACGGAGGCGCCGGCGACATCGGAAAGTCGAAGGCGCCAAAATGAGGGCTAGCGAGCTCGCAGAGGGTCTGATGAGGTGCATAGAACTTACCCTGTCCCAAGCCGACGATGAAACGACCACCAAGGAAGGCCTGTGAAGGAGTAACGAGAGCTCGGAGTTAGGCCGAGCCTCTCAAAGTGGCGCATCGGGAACTCACTCCAAGGTGACCACGGGGGGCAAAGGTCTGTACGAAAGTGGCCACGACAACGAGGGCGCATCCAGTAGCCATAGCGACGCGCCGGCCGAAGTAGGTGGATACAGGAGCAGAGAAGAACCATCCAGCTGCGAAAGGGAGCACGAGGTCAGGTTCCGGTTGTGGATGCGAGCTGCAGGCGAAGGTGAGCTCCTTAAGACGTACCGACAATGTTCCCTACGATGTAGACCGAGTTGATGGTACCAATCTAGAGGAGAGGACCCAACCATCAGCGCCGTGATCTGCGCCGAGAACGACCCGAGCAGGCAGCGTGGCGCCTACTCACTTGACTTGGAGATGGATTACCGAAGTAGGCAACCCAGTGTTTAGAGTTTTGAACGGCGTTAAATACACTGCAAGACAAAAAGACGGATGCTGTTAGCTACTTCGATGCCTTGCCGCCGTCTCCTGGCGCCCCAGCCGAGACCTGAGCTCTCTGTCCGTCTCTACTCACCTGGCGTCGTATCCGTAGAGCACCATGCATCCAGCAGCCACCATCGCTGCATACCTATGTACCGGAACACGAGGCAGAGTGTCAGCGATCCCCTCAGCGGGGCCCAAAGGGAAGGCGACGAGCAGGCCGTCGAGGGAGGGGAATGCTCCGTACCAGTTGTAGATAGCTGTCTTAGTAACCATCTTTGAGTCCGATTTGTCGAGTTGAAGGTGAACGAGTGAGATGCAGGAAGAGAAGAGCGGAGCCTTTGAATCCCTCGAGGCTCGACGCTGCGGCGGGCCGACACCCCGGGATTCTCAGAACGGGCCCCTCACCGTTCTGCAAGTGAGCAGAACAAAAGCAGATCGCACCTCAGATAGCTTTGCGATGCTGTAGTACAGCCAAGGGGGCAAGTCCGGTGAGATTCTCTGCTGCTTCCTCTACAGCTTGTTTGGCACTAGCAAAGCGCTTCAAAACAGCGAGGTGGCATCCAGGACGATCCACCAGCGGCAGCCAACTCCGGACGGGGCCCAATTTCGTAGCTGGGGATCTGGAGCTTTCGGCGAAGCGGTTCGGTGGACTCATGAGCCGTCAGTTGACGAGCGCCTGCACCGAGGAGAGGCAGGGAAAGGCTGTTGAGCTGTTTAACACTAGTTCACATAGGACCGAGCGACCTGCAGCGCTGTACGGCTCTCTGCAAGCACTGCATCAGCCAGCAAAGCGGCTCGGCGTTCGCTTTTGCCCAGGGCCGAGGTCGAGAATAGCTCGAAAGGGGCATCTCTTCATACTCTTCTGCAGCAGCAATTTGGCGAGTTGTGAAGTTGTACAATCTCGAGAGACCTGCAGCTGTCGCTGAGACCAGCAGAAGCGAGCAAGGGGCGCAGTTCGGATACCGCGCGCCGGCCCCCTAGGCGCCACTCTTTCAGGCGGCTCCTCCTCCCCTCCCGTCTTCCAGTCCTAGCTCAACTGGAAGGTCAGCACCAATACTACAGCTCGTCAGTCCATCACAGAGCATTTCTCCTCCTCCTTCCCGCCGAGAACCCACTCCCGCTTGCAAGCCGAGGCTCGGAGTCGTTCAAACGGCGTCTCCCTTTCGCATCGCTTCCAGCAGTAACAGCAGCCGGAGATCAGCACAAAGCATTATATTAGGCGTGCCGATCCACTTGAGTCCACTCGATAGTACGCATCTACAAGCTGCAGGAGGGCTCGAACCCAGGAGCTTATCCGAGGCTAAGTGGCAAAAAGTAGGAGCTGGAAAGCAAGCTGCAGCGCTCTCGCTGCACCGGAAGGCCTACGAGTACTCATTGGCCTCCGATGCCTCGAGAACAGACGCACGCGATCGCCCTACGACCCTCGACGATGCTCTGCTCGGCGCCCAGTTCGTGAAGTCCTCGCTGGGCCCTAACTCGACCGCCTTTGCGGCGTAGCTTACAGACCATGGGGGTTCGGAGAAGGGGGTAAAGCTGTGGAGCTTGCGTCCAGGATCACAAGACGAGGAGCAGCGTGGCAGCGAGGATGGAAGGGAGGAGCTCGGTCGGCGGGCAAGAAATGAAGCCGTCCCAAGTTGCGGTGGACATGCAGGGGTTGCAGGCGACGGATTCGGATGTGGAGATTTTTGCCTACCTGCAACGACGTACAACTGATCAGCCCACACCGTAGAGCTGACCGCTCAACCTCGGCCGAAAGGGGCGTCTTCGGCGATGGTCTTTGGGCGGCGGAAGAAGACGAGCAGGAGATCCGATTCACCTGAAAACGCTCGGAGTAGGCAGAAGAGTATGTTTTGCACCGTGGGTGCTTCCCGCGAGCGCCGACGAGGTCTGCAAGCCTGTAGGCGAGCGCTTTGACCCTGTGAGCCGAGCGAAAGCGGTGCAGCAAACTCGTCGAAACAGGAGTCGCGCTGTTTCCTTACAGCCGAGTACGAGGAGCTGCATTACAGTAGAGCGGGGCCAGAGTGGGCGCCACCTCAACTTCGCTGATCTCGCCCGCCTTCGAGCTTCTACGGCTCTCCTTCCTCCCCTTCTCTCTCCCCCCCTCTTCTCTTCCAAAACACGTACGTAGAGAGCTACAAAACACCAATCGGACCTCGCTGACCATGATCCTGCTCTCCTACATACCATCTTCACCCTCATATCGCACCCACTGACGTCGCCCTTCCCCCAACGGCGTCCCTCGGTCTCGCCGTTCTTTCCTCGTCTTCTCTGCACTGCTACACATTCAACGCCCTCGGGAACTCTTTTGCCACACCTTCCTATCGCCTGGCCACTTCGCCACAACTCGCCCGTGTCATTTCGATCCACCTGCATCTCCCTCAACCTTTCGCGCGCCTCGTTGCGCCGTCCTCAGCTCCTACATCATGGTTTCTTTCACCGATAACGACATCAAGGCCGTCCAGACCATCAGGACCCTTGCCCTTGAGTGAGTCGTCGTTAATGTCGAGCTGTAGCTTTCGCGGGCGACTTTTCGTCCGCGGGGGGTGCGGTTCCGTCATCCTGTGCCGTGAGCTGTACTGATGACATCTTGGTGCACTCCAACAGCACTGTCAACAAGGTGAGCTTTATTGAAGCGACTATGCTCAAAGACCGAAGCTAACTCGCTGTATCTTTCCCGCAAAAGGCCAACTCTGGACACCGTTCGTCACGCCTCGCTCGATTCGAAAGGTTTCTCTGCTAACCCGACTCGCATGCACTACAGCCGGAGCTCCTATGGGAATGGCTCCCGCCGCCCACGTTCTTTTCTGTACGCTCGGCGCTTCTCTTTCGCAATCGCAAGAGATCTAACTGTCGCTGACCCTCGCTTTCGCTAATCTCACAGCCAAGTTCTTCAAGGCCAACCCCTCCAACTCCAAGTGGGCCAACCGTGATCGCTTCGTCCTCTCCAACGGACACGCTTGCGCGCTCCAATACGTCCTCCTTCACCTCCTCGGCTACAAGGTCACTCTCGATGACCTCAAGGCTGTGCGTTTCTCGTTGGCTCGCCCATCCTCGACGGCTCCAGAATCAGGAGGCTGATCTCGCTTTCATGTACACAGTTCCGTCAGCTCGACTCGATCACCCCCGGTCACCCTGAGCTCGGCGTCACTGACGGTATCGAGGTTACCACCGGTCCTCTCGGACAGGGTGAGTTTAGTAGAGGGTTCGAGGATGCTCCGAGTTCATTGCTGACTGTTCGACTGCATGCAGGATTCGCCAACGCTGTCGGACTCGCCATCGCCCAGGCTCACCTCGGCGCCACCTTCAACAAGGACGGATTCCCCATCTTCGACAACCACACCTACATGTTCACTGGTGATGGTTGCTTGATGGAGGGTGTCTCGTCTGAGGCCGCTTCCCTCGCTGGGTGCGTTGATATCGCCGAGGCGTGAGAACGAACGAGAGCTGACTTTCGGCGCCTCTTCGATAGCCACCTCAAGCTCGGCAACCTCATCGCCATCTACGATGACAACAAGATCTCCATCGACGGAGACACGAACATCGCCTTCACCGAGGATGTCGCCAAGCGCTTCGAGTCCTACGACTGGCAGGTCATCGTGTAGGCTGCTTTTGCTTCTCTTTCTTCGCCGGCCTTGTCGCTCACTCGCTCTTGATTTTCTACAGTGTTGAGAACGGAGACTCCGACCTCAACGCCATCCACGATGCTATCGCCAAGGCTCAGACCGAGACCACCAAGCCCACCCTCATCCAGCTCCGGTTCGTCGCTTTCCACTCGCCTTGCTCGAAGGACTACAGCTGACCTTTCTTCATCTACAGCACCACCATCGGCTTCGGATCCAAGGACCAGGGAACCCACGGTGTTCACGGCAACCCCCTCAAGAAGGACGACACCATCGAGATCAAGAAGAAGTTCGGCTTCAACCCCGAGGAGTTCTTCGCCGTCCCCGACGAGACCAAGGAGATCTACGCTGGCATTGCCAAGAAGGGAGCCGAGCTCGAGGCCGCATGGGAGAAGACCTTCGGCGACTACTCGTCCAAGTACCCCGAGGAGGCCGCCGACATCAAGCGTCGCATTGAGGGCAAGCTTCCTCAGGGATGGGAGAAGGCTCTCCCCACCTTCACCCCCGCCGACCCCGCCGTCGCTTCCCGCAAGCTCTCCGAGACCCTCCTCGCCAAGCTCTCGGTCGCCATCCCCGAGCTCGTTTCGGGATCCGCCGATCTTACTCCTTCCAACTTGACCCGCTGGGGCAACGCTGTCGACTTCCAGCCCCCTTCCTCGGGACTCGGAGACTACTCGGGACGCTACATCCGCTACGGTGTACGTGAGCACGGCATGGGCGCCATCATGAACGGACTCGCCGCCTACGGACCCAACCTCGTCATCCCCGCTGCTGGTGAGTTTGTAGTGGAATAGCGATGATGCTGAGTGATTGCCGAGTGATCGTTGAGTGATTGCTGACTGGTTTATTCGACCACAGGAACCTTCCTCAACTTCGTCTCTTACGCCGCCGGAGCCGTCCGTCTCGCTGCCCTCTCCCACCAGCGTGTCATCTGGGTCGCTACCCACGACTCGTGAGTGTTGTACCACACTACTATGACCCTTTCTGATCATCCAGCTAACCTCTCGTCGATGCGACTGAATTCAGCATCGGACTTGGAGAGGATGGACCCACTCATCAGCCGATTGAGACCGTCGCTCACTTCCGCGCTCTGCCCAACTGCAACGTCTGGCGCCCTGCTGATGGTAACGAGACTTCGGGCGCGTACCACTCCGCCCTGACCGCTACTCGCACTCCTTCCATTCTCGCGTAAGTCCTCGACCTCCGTTCTGCTCGGCGCCGAGCGGTTCTCCTTGTCTGCTGGAGAACTGCAGGGCTGTTCTACAGCACTGTATACTCTCGTACATGATTGGAAAAGCTCCTCGGTCGCACTGCGCGGCTCCTACTTCACTACAGCCCGCTGACCGGCTCCGCTCGTCTCCCCACAGCCTCACCCGCCAAAACCTTCCCCAGCTCGAGGGCTCGTCCATCGAGAACGCCATCAAGGGAGCTTACGTCCTTCGTGAGGCCAAGGATGCCGCCCTCACCTTCATCGCGACCGGATCCGAGGTTTCGCTCGCCGTCGAGACCGCCGATGCGCTCGCTAAGGAGGGCGTCGTCGCTCGCATTGTCTCCGCCCCTTGCCTTGAGATCTTCGACCAGCAGTCGCGCGAGTACCAGCTCCAGGTCCTTCCCGATGGACACCCCGTCATCTCGATTGAGGCTTACACTGTACGTTCTTTCTCGCCCCTTCGCTTCGGCGCCGTCTTCTCCCTCCGTGTTGCACCTTTACTGACTCTTCCTTACCCCTGTAGAGCTTCGGATGGGGCAAGTACTCGCACGAGCAAGTCGGTCTCAACAGCTTCGGAGCCTCGGCCCCCGCTGCCGCTGTCTACAAGAAGTTTGGACTCACCGCCGAGTGAGTTGCCTTCGGCTGTCGTTTCGCTCGCTTCCTCGCTAATTCTCTCTCTCCCACAGCGTCATCTCCACCAAGGCCAAGAAGGTTGTCGAGTTCTACAAGAGCACCAAGCTTCTTTCGCCCCTCAACAAGGCCCTTTAAGCGGCTCGCATCACTGTAGATTCCCCTTTTCCTCTCCCTCTGTCGGTGCCAATGATCTCATTAGATTCAAGCTGTCTACTGGACTGCAGTACAAGCGAGCGAGCGAGTCATCCCGAGAGAACGGCGAATAGCTCTCGCGCAGCGATTTGTTCTCGCCGCCCCAAGGTCCCAAGCTTGCACTTAACTCTCGGCGAATCTCTCGGCGACTCCTCTCTCTCGATGCGAGCGGCTATCGACCAGCAAAAACGTCTAGCTTCGTTTGCATATAAAGCACAAAAGACAAGGGAAGGCGAGGGGTGCAGCACTACAATAACGACTCTCAACCCTCACGCTCAACCCCAACACCTCAGTTCCTCCTCCTCTTCGGTTGCCCTCCGCTGTAGCCACCCTCTCGCCCGTTCGACTGAGGCGCCCAACGATCGTTGTACCCTGCTCTCGGTCCTGCTAGCCCTCCGTCCGCTCCATATCTCGGTCCGTTGCCTCCCCCACCGTTCGAGGGAGCAGGAGGAGGGGGAGGGGAAAGACCAGGGATGCCGCCGTAGCTGTCGTCGTCGCGTCCTCCACTTGGTCCGTACCACGACGATCGCCTTCCTGGTTCGTAGTTGCCGTTGCCGTTGGTGCGTGGCTCGGTCGAGGCGAGACGAGAGGTGCTCGAGGAGAGCGGGTTGGCGGGAGTCTTGATGCGGATGGAGGGGTCGGGGCCGAGAGGCGTACCGCTGGGACGAGGAGGAGGGTAGGAGGAGCGGGAAGTGGAGACGGAAGCGGCGGCGGCGGAGAGCGCCGAAGTGACTTGGCGAACCGCCGGCGATGGCAAGGGCCGAGGCGGCGGAGGAGGGGGAGGAGGCGCAGGGTACCTCTCCTTCGGTGGACCAGTCGGGAAGGGAATGATGGTGCCGCTGGGAGGGCGAGGACTGCTCTTCGGCGGAGGAGGAGTGTGGCGATAGGCGAGCTCGCGGCGAACCTTGTCGCCAGCCGACTCGACCTTGGGGCCCGGAGAAGAGAGGCGAGGGGGGAGAGCGGGCTTTCCGAGAGTGGGGTAGACGGGAGGAGGAGTGGGAGAGCGAGGTCGCTTGGTCGACGCCGAGGTAGGAGGATCGCGAGTCGAGATTGTTGGGCTGACCGCAGGCGAGGCGGAAGCTGAAGCGCCTCCATCGGCCCCAGCCATGGAGGCCTTGCGGAACGCGAGAGCTACGGCGCTCTTGACGTCGCTCTGCGAGGGAGGGCCGTTCTTGGCGGGAGCGCCGCCGACCGAGGAGCGGACGCCGGCATTCGAGTTGGCGGTGGAAGGGCGAGACGGAGGAGGGGGCGCGTAAGAATTGGAAGAGGTGCGCGAGCGAGGGACCTTGGGAGAAGTTGTGCCGTTGCCGATCTTGGGAGAGCGATGGACGGCGGTAACGAGGAGCTCGTCAGGCGATCCATCCCTGGGGCTGTCGGCTCCAGCCTCGACCTCGGCGCCGTTGCCGTTGATGTCGCCATTCCACCTTGTCGGCCGCTCGTCGTCGGTGATGAGGCTGATGGGCTCCAAATTTTGGCCTCGGCTCTGCAACAGATCCATCACGGCCCTCTCCTCGTCCCCGACCGAGACGATCATGCGCTTGAATGTCATCGTGTCCACCTCTCCGCCCGAATCCCTGAACTTCTGCCGTGCACTGCAGACCGTCTCGAGGTCGAGTCGAAACTGATGCCGCTGCTCCGCGCTCACCGCCTCCCATGGGACGCCGTCGAACAAGTGGAGCGTCTCATCCCTACCGACGACGACGGAGTAGCCGCTCAACTCGTGGCCATTGGCGTAGACGACGACGAGCTTCCGAAGTTGAGCGATCGATTCGCCCTCCTCCTTGGTCTCGCTCGCCTCCCTCGCCTCCCTCGCCATCGCTGAGAGCTGAACGAGGGGGATATCGCCATCCTCGTCGGAGGAGATGCTCATCGCCGAGGAGAGGGGCGACGTTGGCGCACGAGGATCTTTGCGAGCCGGCTTTAGCTCGACTTGCTTGAGCGCAGAGGCGGTGAGGGCGGTCGAGGAGGAAGGCGCGGTGGTGGGTGTAGGCGCTGAAGTCGAGGTCGAGGGTGGCGCGATGGAGGGGATCTCGAAGAAGAAGGTGGCGGGCTTCGAAACGGTCAGAGGAGCCGAAGCGGTAGGAGCGGCGGGCGTGGAGGAAGGCGAAGCGGTAGGAGGTAGGGCGGGAACGGCGACGAAGGGGCTCGTAGGCGCGGAGGCGGACTTGGCAGCAGCTTTGAACTTGCTCGCCTTCGTGCCGCGCTTGCCCTTGTTCTTGGAGGTCGCTTCGGCGACGGGAGCGGGAGAGGGTGCTGCAGGCGCCGGAGGAGTGTCGACGATCATCGCGGTGTCCTGCTCTGCGAGTGGAGAGTCCTGTGGCGCAGCGGGGGCAGCAGGAGCGGCGGGGACGAGGGTGACCTCCTTCATGACGACCTCGTTGGCCTCGGTTGACCTGGCCTGCTCGGCTTCGGCCATCGCCTGCGCTTGCGCCTGTTGCTCCCTCGCCCTCGATGCCTGCTCCCTCGACTCTTGCTCCCTCGACGCTTGCTCCCTCGCCTCCTGAGCCCTCGCAGCCTGCTGCTCTTTCTGCACCTCCCTCGCCTTCTCCCTAACCTTCTCCCTCTCCCTCTCCCTCTCGACCTCCTTAGCCCTCTGCTCCCTGTTCCTCTGCTTTTCCTCCTCCTCGACCTTCTTCCACACCTCCTCCCCCTTCTCCTTGACCTTCATCTTCAATCGCAACCTCGGCCAAGTCCCCACCTGCTCGACATCCAGCACCTCGATCAACGCCATCCTCATCTCGAGCGACTCGGCGAAGAAGCTTTCAGGCGCGAGAGCCATAGTCGGCGCGGCGAGCACTTTGGCGAAGGGCACGAGAGTTGGATCGAGCGCGGTGAGGAAGGCGGTCCACGAGGTGAGGGAGGAGGTCGTGGGAAGGAGGGAAGGGCGCGGTGGGGCTGGTGCAGGAGGCTGAGCGACGAGGATGTGGCGGTAAGAGGGTTGGTAGGGGTAGCCTTGATCGCTAGCGAGCGGCGACGATTGTTGATGAGAAGGTGGAGGAGGATGAATCTGGCCGATGGGCTGCGAGCGGCTGCGAGAAGCCTGCTGGAGCGGATGGGCGGAGTGCTGACTCGGGGGAAAGTTGTGAGGAAGAGTGTAGGAGGAGCGCTCGTGGGCCGGGCTGACTGGACGAAGGACGGAAGGCGAAGCGTGAGGCTGCTCGCGACCGACGGCGGGGAAGGAGCCGGTGCCGGGGATGTAGTTCGGCGCTCGAGCGTTCAAGCTCGACTCTCCTGGCGTGTTGTATCGCTCGTAGGAGAGGACGGGCGTGATCTGCTTCTGCAAGCTGAGGCTTCGGAGGAACGGCGGCGCGAGAGCTCGGTCCGGGTCCATCGGCTTGGTCTTGACCATGTTACCTACGACCTGAGGGTTGGCGAGCGAGTTACGTTCGGCGACGTTGGCAACGCGGCTCTCGCGCGAGGGTACGAGCTTGCCCGACACGCTATCCGACTGGTAGTCGAGAGGCGCCGGCGATCCAGCAGGGCTTCCCTTCTTCGGTGCTGCAGCCTTTTTGACGGCGGGCGCCTTCTTCTTGATCTTGCTCTTGCCGGGAGGAGGCGTGGCTTCGGAACCAGAAGCGAGCGAGAGGGTCGAGGCGACGGCGGCTGGCGAAGGAGCTCCTACACTGAGGGCTGTAGGGACTCCTCCGACGGCAGATCCTGGAGGAGCGACGCCTCCAGTAGGGCCGTAGATGGGCGCCTTGTCGGGATGGGCGCCGGTAGGGTGATGGCAGCCGTAGAAGGAGCCCTTCGAGTCGGCTGTAGGGGAAGAGAAGGGGAGGTCAGCGATGCTGAGAGATAGGCTGATGTAGGCTAATGGGAGGCGCACCTTCTCCCGATGGCAGCGTCGCGGACTTGAGGATCCATCCTCCCTCCTTAGCCCGAGTGAGCTTGAGGATGAAGGGGCAGCCGGCTCCACGGTAGGCGCAGGTGATGTGCATGAAAGCAGAAGCCTTCTTGTCGGTACGGTCGACTGAGACGAAGAGACTGGCTCGACGAGTCCTGTAGGCGACCAACGTCAGCGCGAATCCTCTCCTCGGCGTTCGGAAAGCTCAACTCACTCGGCGATCTCAAAGACCATAGAAGTGAACGTCTTGGGGTTGGAGAAGATGATGTCCTCGAGCTCGACGTAACTGCGCTCGACCAGAGGGAACTCCCTCTCCTGCGGCGGCGGCGCGACGTAGCCTGGAGGATCGCCGTCCGAGACCTCGCCGCCCGACTCGCTCGACATCTCGCGGTAGCGCGGCCGGTCGGTCGAGGAGGAGAGTCGACGGGTGGTGTTCCGAGTGATGGGAGCGTCTTCTGGTGCAGGCGGGGGGCGCCTGATCGACTTGCTGCTGGAAGCAGAGGGCGGAGCGGCGACGGCCGGCTGAGCTGAGGCCGAGAACTGAGGCGTAGGACTGGCGGTCGCGCCGTTGGTGAAGGTGATCCTCGTTCCTCCTGCGCTGACGACCGATGGACTCGCTGCACCACTCGCCGAAGCCGGAGCAGCTGTTGTCGGGTCCGCGGCGCTGGAAGACGTTGTAGGCATCGCGGCCAGCTCCTTGGGGTTGAAGAGGCCGCTCAGCTTGTTGAGCAAGTGCGCCAGACTTGTCCGAAGACGGCGCGAGGCGTTGTAGGCGACCGAGCGACTCTACGAGCTCGAGGCGAAAGAGCTTCACGCAAAGTCGGCTTTCGAGACGATTTGGTGCTCTGCTGTAGGCTCTAGAGGTGAGGAGCGAGCGGTATAGATCCTGTATCGTCTTTGAGAAGTGCTGTACGAAATGACGAGAGCGCGAGCGCCGAGACGAGGGAGAAGCAAGAGGGAGAGAGAGGAAAGTGTCTCAGGCGCGAGCTCGCTCTTGTCGAGAGACGTTTGCAAGCTCCTGGAGCCGCGTTGAGAGGTGTAAGACGGTACACGGAATCTGTAAGACATTTTCTGCCGCTTACCCTCTTACTGCAGACTTGAATCTACTCGGCCCTCTTCGCGAGGCTTCGCGGGTCTTTCGAAGCAGCTGCAGGTCGACAATGACCTACAGAGAGGGAAGCGAAGCGCTCAACGAGGCAAAGTGGATGTACTGGCCACCGCAGTGAGTCAATATCAGTGGTATGTGCTATATCTGGTGCTCACGGCTCGGCGCTGTCCGCGCCGAGGTTCTCCAGATTGCCTGCTTGACCCGTTCTCAGTTGTCTGAATACGGGAGATGGACCAAGCTGCAGTCAAACTCCGCGTCTCTTCCTTCACAGACACTGGTCGTTGTATCGGCGCGCGCAGATTGGCCGGAACCTAGCTTCGGCGATGGTGTTCAGCCGAGGTGCCGTCGCTGGCGCCTTTGAGCCAGGCTCTGCACTGTTCCGTATGGGTCTTGCAAAGCGAGCTGAAGCTGGTAGCGCTGTACGCAGAGAATAAGGGAGACAGGTCAACGAGAGAACGAGCAAAGGCACCCGAGCCGACTCACTCGGCGTTGGACCAAAGTTCTTATAGAAGGCGGCGGCGGGCGCACTCGCCCCAAACGAGTTGTAGCCGAATCGCTTGCCCAACTAGTTACCCCACCAGACGCTCTACAGAGGCAGAGCAGAGTCAGTAAGGGTGCAACAGGTGGGAGGAGACGGCGCCGAAGCGACGAGCTTGAAAGGAAGAGCTCTCGCCTTTTTCGCACCAGAGCTGCACCGGAGCCTGCCTCTCCCCTGCTTAAGATGATGTGGAAGCAGAAACATGCCGGTATTCCACTGATCCGAGCTCCGCCATCCATCAGAGCTGGGAGAGCGTGGAAGTGAGCGACGGCCTCAATCGGCTGAGAGTGGGTCCATCCTCTCCAAGTCCGATGCTGAATTCAGTCGCATCGACGAGAGGTTAGCTGGATGATCAGAAAGGGTCATAGTAGTGTGGTACACCACTCACGAGTCGTGTGTAGCGACCCAGATGACACGCTGGTGGGAGAGGGCAGCGAGACGGACGGCTCCGGCGGCGTAAGAGACGAAGTTGAGGAAGGTTCCTGTGGTCGAACAAACCAGTCAGCAATCACTCAACGATCACTCGGCAATCACTCAGCATCGTCGCTATTCCACTACAAACTCACCAGCAGCGGGGATGACGAGGTTGGGTCCGTAGGCGGCGAGTCCGTTCATGATGGCTCCCACATCGCCGAGCTTCGGAGAAGGGGAGCGAGAATAGACTGCTGGCTCTGACAAGGCGGCAAAGTGCTTCAAGCATCTTTGACTAACGGCTCAGAGTGTTTCGAACTGTCAAACACCAGCGATAGCGCCGAGCCGACCGCCGAATCGGCCTCGCCGAGCAGGTCAATGGAAGCTGTAATAGAGTGTTCCGCTGATCTGGAGCGAGTCAGACGGTGTGGTGAGTCTGTTCTCGACGCACTTGAGCACTCATTGTCCTCTACCACAGAAAAGGGGTCTTCGCTCCTCAGCTCTCTCAGGCCTTCGCGCCTGGCTGAGTCCCTTCCCTCCCTCTTCACTTCTCGCTTCTCAAGTGAGCCCGTTTGCTGGCTGTATAATGAGCTGTAGGACTGTAGCTGACCTTCTCACCCTTCTCCCTACTCTCTCTGCTCCTTCTTATTGACCTACGCGCCCCATCAGAGTGCGTTTGAGGCTCGCTCATCTAGCCGGTCCGTTCAGGCGCCAAAGAAGCATGTAGCTGACCTCTGTACCCTCTTGCAACAGATGTCCGTCCTCGGCCCTTCCCTCGCCTCGACCGTCAAGTCCTCGCGCGGCCTGTACCGCTTCGTCAAGCCCATCGCCGACCGTTACGCCTCGCTCGCTGGGTACCGCGCGCACGGACTCAAGTACGATGATATTCTGATTGAGGAGACCAACACGGTGCAGAAGGTGAGCTATTGCGATCGGCTGTAGGATTGCAGGAGGGCGAGCAGGTGCTGGGAAAGAGAGACGAGGCGATTGGACGCTGTGGGCGGGTGCGGAGTGGGATTGAAAGGGTGCAGGATGGAGCGCAGGGTTGAAGGGCTGTAGCGGAGTACCTTGCACCCCTCTACGCGTTTGGAGCTCACCAGCGGAAGGCCACAACACTCGACCAGCGCTCATCGGCCGGACTCGCTAACCCTCCTTGATTCTGCAGGCTCTCGGCCGCCTGACCGAGCGCGAGTCGTACGACCGTGCTTTCCGTCTCCGTACCGCTTCCATGTGCGCCATCGCCCACAAGGAGCTGCCCAAGGACAAGTGGGTCCCCGTCTCCGAGGTGCGTTTTTTGTTGCTCTCCGAAGGTGGTGTTCTGCAGGCGAAGGGCTGTAGGCTGATCTTGCGCTTCTCTCCGATTCTCCTGATCTTTCACACATTTACCATCCGATCTTCGTCAATTCACGCCGCTCCCATCGCCGACTTGCCATTCGCTCCCCGCTCCTCCCTCGCGCTCGCTCTCTCGACCTGCACGGACACCACACCCCCAATGCAACACTCACGACAATCCTCCAATCTTACCCTTAACGTCCCCTCCGATCTTCGTCACCCCTCGCCGCTACAACGCCCACAGGACACCCGCTACCTCAAGCCCTTCGTCGTCGAGATCGAGGCCGAGCAGGCCGAGAGGAAGCAGTGGGACTCGGCTACCAAGGCTTAAGAGTCGTTCGTCGTATTGTGGTTGGGATAGAGTTGTTCGGCGTGGGTGGAATCCGAGATTGTGCAGTATATGGGCGCTCGGCGAAGGGCAGGCGAGAGAACAAGCGAGGGAGTAAGGCAGAGAGACGGGACGTCAAGTGGGCCTGGGCAGCTGGCGAGGCATCGTAAAGCGCTCAACTCGCTTCTTTGTGGCAACGGCGGCTTCACGTGGCGTCTCGAGGCTCGCCCAACTCGCCGCGACTTCCCTGCGCCGAGGACCGCATCTGTTCGATGTCTAAGGTCTTCTATGACTCTACACCTTCTCGGCTGCTTCTACGACAACCGCTACTACTGTCACATCATCCACCTTGCCTCCTTTAAGGTCATGGTGACCATACCGCCTCGCCTCGACCTCAAACGGCGATTCCTTGTTGGGCTGCGAAGAGCGAGAAATGGGCACGTCAGCTCTACTGGGCCCTTACGACGGAAGAAGAAAGAAAGGGAACCCACCTTGAAGCTACAGATCCTGGCAAAGTTGACGCACACATCGGCGAGGGTCTGAGCGAACGACCGACCCTCGGAGTCTGGCTGTCCTGCTTCCTCGGCGGGAGGGTTGTCCACCCGGTGCTTGACGAGCGCAACAAGCTGCTCGAGCTCGGTGGGGAAGACGTTGTCGCTAAAGCCGTCGGTGGCGAGGAGGAGGACGTCGCCGGGTCTGCGAGGAGAAGAGGGAGGTCAGCGATCTGCCTGGTCGCTGATGGCTCGCGAGCACAGCGGTAAGCGAGGAGAGGAGAATGAGATACGCACTGCACCATCAACTCGATGATATCGGCATCCTTGGGCATATCAATCAGCGCGCCAGCCTTGCTCTGACCCTTGGGGATCTTGGCCAGCTGCCGAGGGGCGTTGAAGAAGTGGGTTTGAGAGGGCTGGTTGTGGATTACTGAGTAGGAGGGAGGAGTGGTGGGCTCGGCGGAAGGGTCGACCGAGGTGGTCGGGCGCAGGAGGAGGAAAGTGGAATCGCCGAGGCTGCGAGAGGAGGAGGAAGAGGTCAGCGAGCTGGTTCCAAGTGGCTCAGAGTCCGAGCTGGCAGAGGCCATCAAGGTCTGTCGGTGAAGTACCTCGGCGAGCGACGCAAGGTGCAGAGAACTCACTTGGCAGCTCGGGCGAGTCCAGTCGCGGCGTCGAGCGAGATGATGCAAGCCGTACTTGAGCCTGCGGAGATGGCCACTGGTCAGCGATGCTCAGAGAAGCTCAGAGAAGCTACCACTCACCAGCAATGACACCCTTCTCCTGGCTCACGCCCTCGAAAGCCTTGTCCAGCAACGTCCTCGGCGACCTGAAGCCCTCGGACCGAACCGCCTCCCTCGCGAACCACATCAACGCCTGACTGAAATGGCTCGGATCAATCCCACTCTCCTCCCAACCCCCTACACCATCCGCAACTCCGACCGTCACGCCCCGGCCCTCCTGCTGCTCCTCGACGAAGAACCAGTCGTGTCCAGCGCCCCACGGCGCTTTGGCGAGCTGAGCATCCCTCCAGACACTCAGCGGATGCTCTACAGGCAATCCCTGCTTCAACGTCTTGGGCCTGCCTGTCCGCCAGTCCGGTCGGCCGCTGTGCTCTTCCTCCGGCTCCGCCGGTGCTGGTGAGCCTGGTGCTCGGTATACGGGGCTACCGGGCTTGCCGTGGAAGCTGTAGCCTGTTTCGAAACGCCACGCCGGAGGTGCTGTAGTCGATTGAAGCGCCGAGGAAGTTGCCAGAAAGCGCGCGGAGGAGACTTGGCGAGGAAGGTGAGGAAGGCGTAGGAGAGCGCTCGGTAGTGCTGTAGGTCGGCTGAGCAGCATTTTTCGTAATGCTACAGAGATTATAAAGTCGAGCAACAGACGAAGTAGGAGGTCAAAGAGCGATTCGCCGATTCGCCCCTTGGCTTCCTGCGCGTCACTCGTTCCAGCCTCGCTTCTCGTACAGCTCGGTGGACCACCTCGGCTCATACTACAACAATCTACAGCAGCTTCGGATGAATACCTGACTCGCCGACGCTCTTCGGCCGGGACAGATCAACCGCCGGCGCTCGCAATAGCACGCCTTGAGCTCTTACGAAGCAGTTGCAGCTCGAATCGCTCCTCTCCTTCGTCCACGTTACCGACAACTATGGCGGTGACTGCTACCTCGCTCCCTGTGCTCTCGTACGCTGTCGCCAAAGCCACGCCGGAGCTGTTCGCCAAGCAGCTCCAGGACTCGCTCTCCACCGTTGGCTTCATCTACCTCGATGATATCGAGTCGGTGAGCATGCTGGAGTACATTCTTAGGTCTGCACTGAGCTGGTGTCCCTTACAGAATCTACCTGGATGGCGAGCCGCCTGGGACAAGGTCTTCGCCGACGGCGAGCGCTTCTTCGCTCTCCCTCAAGCCGAGAAGGAAGCGATTCACATCACCAAGAGCAGGCATCTTCGAGGTTATTCTGGCGTTGGGAGTGAGACTACGCAGGGGAAGAGCGACCTTCGCGAGCAGATTGATCTGGGGTGAGCTCGGCGCTTGCTTCGCCTCAGCCGAAGACGAGATCGCTGACCCTTCGCTCGCTTGCCACAGGCCTGACTCTCTTCCGATTGTCGACTACCCCCCTCCTCCAGTCGGCACGCCCTCGGCACCTCCCATCGAGCTCTCGCTCTACGGCCCTAACCTCTACCCCTCCGCCTCCTTCCCCGAGCTCGAAACGACCATCAGAGAGTACCGAGCTCTGTGCGAGACCCTCGCCAATGAGTTGATCGCTCTCATCGGCGCCTCCCTCACGCCTCAATCCGAGCTCATCGTTGATGCCTTCAAGCCGAGCGACCCGAGTCGGCCGCCTTACAGCAGGATGAAGGTGGCGAGGTATCCTCCTGTGATCGACGCAAGGGAAGGCTCCGGTGTAGGAGCACATCGTGATGGAGGTGGTTTGACTTGTGAGCTCGAAATGGACACCGAGGAGCTCGAAATGGACACCGAGGCTGTCGCTCAGCGCTGACCCCCCCCCCTCGCAGTGCTCGCTCAAGACAACACTGGCGGTCTCCAAGTGCAAGCCTGGGACGGTTCATGGATCGACGTCACCCCTCGACCTTACTCCCTAGTCATCAACGTCGGCCAAGTCATCGAGAACCTCAGCAGCGGCACCTACCCCTCCACCACGCACCGAGTGCTCCCCACCCCTCCCACCGCCACCTCCGCTCGTCTATCCATCCCCTTCTTCTTCTGTCCACCCCTCGACGCCATTCTCACTCCTCTAAAACCGGAGCAACTCCATCCTGTACTCGTCGAGGCAGCGAAGAAGAGGGCCGCGGTGGTTAGTGCGGTGGTCAAGGGCGATTTGATTGAGAGGGTGTTTGGGATGGCAGCGTGGAGGGGGATGACGAGGAGTCAGGAGGTGACCTGGAGGAAGTGGTACGGCCCCGAGGTGGATTCCTTGGGAGGGCCGGATCCGAAGAGCTGGGTCGCGGCGGTTTGAGGTGGAGACGCTATGGACGGGGTTTCATCGAGGTACAGCTTCGGCCGCGGGTCTACGAGGCGTAAATCTGGCTATTCTACTGCAACCGCGATCGCTTAAAGGACTCTGACTGACTCTTTGGGCGACCTTTCTCGCTCCATTGCGAGCTCTCAAGCGCGCAAGAGGCCTCTCGTCGGGAGCGGAACAGCGCTGGATGCTCCGAAGAGCTGCACAGGTGCACTGCGCTTAGGATCGAAGCTCTCCGGACAGCTTGAGCTTGGCTGAACTTGCCAAACTTGCGCCGAAGCCTGCTCGCGGGGGAGCGAAAGTCAGAGTTTGACGAGCTGCTCTGAGTCTTGCAACGTACACGTAGCGATTTCAGACTCTGTGCAAATGCTCCGAGTGATCTGGTGCGGGAGACCGGTCAGTTTTGACGAGGAGAAGCGCGCGCCGGTACCCAATCTCGGCGCAAGAGGGAGGGCGAGACGATGGGTGTTGGAGCCACCCCACCCTCCCTCGGCGCAACAGGGCTCGGCGAGTAGAGTTGCTAGACAGTGCCGTGTAAGAAGAGCACACAGAAACTCGCACTCACCCAGCCGGAAGGTCGGAACAGCTTCACCATCGGCGTACTCAACGGCTCGAGAAACCAAGTCATCTCTAGGCGCTGTACTCGGCTCTTGATGGCCTTCAGAGCTTCTGCATACCACTTCTACACGACATCACAAGCTCACATCGGAGCTCGGGGACTCGATGACCTCGTTAGCTTGCCTGGCCGTCGCCGAGTTTGCGCCGAGCCGGGCTCGTCGTTGGTCGCTTGCAGATCAGAGCTGTATCTGCGCGTTACATATGTACTACCTACATACTACGTAACTTCTCAATAGCCTGCTTGAAGTCTGCGAGCACGTTCAAGGATCAGCGAGAGCTCCGAAGGGAACGCCGAGCTGCCCTCCCTTGCTCGTCTTGAGCTACAGCACCCTCACTGGTACGCGAGGCCACAGAGAGAGAGTCCGACTCACCAGCAATGATGTCGTCGATGTTCTCCAGTCCCACGCTGACGCGGATGAGCTCGGGCGAACAGCCGTTGACGAGGAGTTGCTCTTTCGTGAGCTGGCGGTGAGTTGTACGAGAGGGGTGGACCTGGAAGCGTAAAGCAGATGTAGGTTAACTCAGTCAGACGTGTTTCGAAGTCAGTACGCAGCCAGCAGCCACTCACAATGAGCGTGCGGACGTCCTGCTCGGCGGAGGGAAAAGAGGCGACGCAGGATCAGTTACAGGCTTGTCGAGCGTCCCAGAGAGCCCGATAATGCAACGGATGGACTCACTCCAATGCTCGGGGCATGACTACATAGCAAAGTAGCATCTATCAGCTCCTGAGCGACTATATCGCTCGGCTTCTCTCCCACGGGCTTCATCGCGAACGCCAGCATCCCACCGCTTCCACGCTTCAGCATCTTCTGCGCAAATGCGTAGGAAGGATGCGATTCGAGCGAAGGATGAGACACCCAGAGGACTTTGGGGTGAGCCTCAAGCCATCGAGCGAGAGTCAAACTGCTGGAGGTGTGTCGGTCGACTCGGAGGGGGAGAGTTTCGAGGCCCTGTAGAGCGAATCTGGTGTCAGTGACGGGTGAAAACAAGATGTGTCGTCCCAGGCTTCAACCCCTGCCTCTGCAAGAGCTGGCTCGGGTGAGAGAAGCGGGCTCGGCTCGGTTCGGCTCACTTGAAGAATCTGGAAGGCCGAATGAGCTGACATGGTGGCGCCCATCTCGCGCTGGGTCTCCATGCGCATCTTGGCGAGAAAGGCGTGTCGACCGAACTGCTTGGTGAGGATAACTCCGTGGTAGCCGGCGAACGGCTCGTTGAGTTCGGGGAAGCGAGGGTTGCCAGCCCATTCAAAGTTGCCGCCGGAGACGACGACTCCGCCGAGGGTCACTCCATGTCTGTAGGGGAACTGTGAGCGGGACGAACGAGGATGAAAGCTCGAAGGATTCGGCCATACCCGCCGAGCCATTTCGTCGCCGATTCGACGATGCTGCGAAGGAAGAGCGAGGTCAGCTCAGGACAAGCCGAGAGCAGTGAACAGCAGCTAACATGTCTGCTCCAAGATCTAGAGGTCGAATGAGGTACCCTCCGCAGCCAAAGGTGTTCTGCGAAGGCAAGAAGTGAGCGCCGAACCCCTACCGAGCGCCGAAACTAGACTCACATCGACGATGAGGGGGACACCGTTGCGGTGGGCGACCTCGGCGAGTCCAGGAATGTTCATGACCTCAAGCAGAGGGTTGGTAATGCTTTCAACAAAGATTCCCTTCGTAGTTTCGTCGATTGCTTTTTCGAAGTCTGCTGGGTTGTTGCCTTCGACGAGGCGTGCGGTGATACCGAGGCGGGGGAGGAAGACATTAAACTGATGTGCTGAGCCGCCGTACAGCTTGGTAGATACAACAAATGAGTCTCCGGCTTTGGCGATGGCGAGGAGGGCGACCAGGGTCGCTGCTTGCCCGCTTGCCGTGGCGATAGCGCCGATGCCCTGCGAGCCGGCGAGGATCAGTAACAGAGCCATTGAAAGTAATCCTGTTGTCCAGAGCGACCAGCGAAGCGTTGGCCGAGGTCGAAAGTGCTCCTTACCCCTTCGAGCTCGGTCATCCTGTCCTCGAAGACAGTGTTGGTAGGATTGGCGATGCGCCTTTGACATGCAACATCGTAAGAGGGTGGTGAGGACGGTCAGCGAAGCACTAGAGACGGAGGGAGAGAAGGAGCGAACGAGTAGTGGTAAGCCTTCGTCTGGAAGTTCGCGATGTCCTCGATGTGCTGAGCCGACTCGTAGCGGTATGAAACGCTCGGAAATATCCCTACAGCTACGGAGCGATTCGTAGGATCTGGTCGCTGGCCAGCGTGGATCGTCGACCTGTGGAGGGTGGGGCAAGGTCAGCGGAGGTCCGCCTTCGAGTTGTAGAGCACTACTCACGTCTCGAAAGCACGCTCTGGTGCATCAGTGATCTGTGCTGCTAGCGAGCCCATCGTGATGAAGCAGAGTAGCGAGGAGCAAGCAGGAAGTCAACCCGCGCTGGAGCTTGTCCAACCGGCCGGCGCGACGACGCCTTTTGGTGTGATTTGCACGAGCTGATCGAGTGCGGGGGACGCCACATAAAGCAATCGTACGGCCGACCCGTTTTTTCGACAGGTCAAATCGAGCTACAGCTTCACCGAGGCAGGCGGCGAAATTCCTCGGCGAAGGCTTCTCTTGCTCCCAAGTACAGCAGAATTGGCACTGATAAGAAACGATTGCATTCAATACATAGATCCACTATCAACTGAGCTCAAACGGCAATCGCGCTCGAGGGCTTGATCGCCGAGTCGGGCGCGGGCGAAGCGTAGTCAAGCTTCACCTCATATTGGCCGCCGCGTAGCTTGAAAGCCTCGACAGGAGTGTTGACCTCAATGACCTTCTTGAGGTGAGTGTGCTTGACGCGCTCACGTCCCCATTCTGCGAAAGAGAAGTCAGATCGGCGAAGGGCTCGGCGGTCGGAGTTCAGCTCACCGAGTCCCTTGGGAGGGTTGGGATCAGCCTTGTACAGACCGAGACGCTTGAGAAGAGGCGAAGGAGCGATCTCGACGTCGTAGTCGTTGGCGACGCGAGAGAAGTAGAGCAGGCCGAGGCGGTCGATGTTGGCTTGGTCCTCTGCGATCGAAGGAGCGTCAGCTCGGTCGTCTGAGTGGCTTGAGGGTACTCACGAGGGGGACGAATTACTCGATGGACGGTTGACTTGACGTAGCCGCCGGTGATGTAGGTCAAGACCTCAGCCGTCTAGCGAGAGAGGGTGTCAAAGGTTAGCACCGAGCATGACAGTCGAAGGAGGAGACCTTCCGTGGGTGAAATGAGAAGAACTCACATTGACGACGACATGATCAGGAATATACTTCACCCACTTGTACTCGCCGGGAGCGGTTTGCACCTGCAGGCCGCTGACGGCTTGAGGAAAGAGGATGGTGAGGAGGCCTGGGGGAGCGCGGGAAAGAGGATGGCAGTCAGCAGCGGTCCCATCTCGACTCGGGGCCGAGTTTGCAAAGCCGTCTGAGAGCTGACCAAAGTCGGTGTGTCCCTGCGAGCATCGGGAGAGCACCGTCAGCGAACGCCGAGGAAGGGGTGCGACAGCTCGGCTCACCTTGACCATCTGACCGTTGATCTGAGCGTACTCCTCGGGTGTGTGAGGAGAGTAGTTCATCTAAAGAGGACTCCAGAGTCAGCAAGACAGCAAATGGAAGAGCGTAGCCAGCCTACGTAGCGAAGGTGGTCCTCCGAAGCCTTGTCGAAAGCGTGCGGCTGTAGGGGAACAGGGTTGCTCAGCGTCAATGACCGCGCGACAGCATTCTTCTTCTGTTGACTCACCTCAGAGAAGTAGGTCTCGGGCAGCTCGAGGAGAAGAGCGAACAGCTTCAGCACGGGGGTGAGGATGCGAGCGTGTACTTGCTCCTGGAACGCCTTGATCTCCGCACGGTGAGGCTGTAGAGAAGCGGAGTCAGTGCTTTGCATAACCCGCTGACGAGACTGCAAGTCTTGGTCGACACTTCCGGCTTCGGCGAAGAGGCTTGGCGCTCACCTTCAAGAGGTCGGTCTCGAGATACTCGTCAGCGAGGACGGCAGTGTCCTTGGGCGTGTTCCACATCTGAATACCACTGCGGATACCCGTGTCGCCGTAGGTCTCCTTGGGGTATCGGTATCCGAAGTAGCGACCGGTCTGCGAGAGGGAAGCGAGAGGGAGAGAGTCAGCAGAGAACCACTCGACAACCATACAGACCGTCGAAAACTTACGGCGAAATCGCAAGGGTGCTCGAGCTTCTTCTCAAGAGGAAGCTGGAAGAAGGAGGAGGCTGGGGACGAGACTGGGTCAGCCGAGTGCGAGATGAAGAGGAAGCTACAACTCACCCAAAGCGAGCTGACGGCGCACGTCAAGGTCGTCGATGCCGTGCCCGACGACGTAGAAGAAGCCGACCTCTTCAATTGCTCGGCGAAGATCTTGGACGAGCTCCGCTTTCCCCTCGGGCTTATTCCAGTCCTTGACCTTCGAGAGGTCTAGAGCGGCAAGGGGAGCATACTCGAGGTTCTCTTTCGTCGGCTCAGGGCGGACATAAGGCTCGATGTGAGGGTAGGGAGACGAGGCAGACGACATGTTGGAAGTGCAGAACTCGGCGATGGCGGTGGGGGAGGTAGAGGGGGGTCTAGAGAGGCTCAAGAGCTGGTGTAGTGGTAGAAGCACAAGTTGGTAACTCTCCAGCAGAAACGGGGCTGACCCACTAGCATCCCAGCGCCGGCATGAGGGAAGGCCGAGCGAAAAGGCGTGATCCCCTGCTGGTCAGTAAGCCGCCTCCACTTGTCCCCGCTTTGATTGGCGAATGCATGTCGATACAGAGACCCGGGATTGCGTTTCCGAGCTTCCCGATTGGCAGCGGACGTGCAAGAGCAGGGAGAATGAGAGACTTGGAGCAAGCGATGGTGTGCTCTGAGCGGGCGGGAAGGGGCCAAGAGAAGGGCAAGTCGGGAGGTCGGATGCTGCCGCTGAAGAGAGCACATCATCTGACCTCTCGAGCAAGCTGATGAAGGCGCAGAGCGAGCAGAAGAAGAGCAGGCAAAGGGAGAGATGAAGCAGACAATTCCAGCGCGAAGCTTCTTCCTCTCGCCCCACCCGGCTAGCCATCTTATCACTCGCTCCACGCTGCAGGAAAGCGCCAATCCTCGGAGACCTTATCTCGATAGACGTGCTTTCGCCTAGAATTGGCTGCTCTGACGCCTTTCGAAGCGCCGATGTGACCTTGCCGAAGTCCCGTTCTCCGCTCTCGACAGCTCTGCGTGCTCTTTTCACCGCTTCTTCACATCTCATAAGATGGCTACAGTCCCCGAAGTGACCGCCTTTCGGCTCAACAACGAGGCTACAGCTCCCGCCGACAATGTGACGCTCGACCGCTCGGAGAAGAGCAGCCTTTCGAGCCCAGCTACAGGCGTGGAAGCTGCTGTTGAGGTGTTGCAGACGGTGAGAAATTCCTTTCGAGTTCCGGCAGTTCATCTCGAGCTGCACCAGCGACACGAACTGACTTTTGTGTCCGTCCCGGCCGTCTCGTAGAACGTCGACGAGAAGAAGCTGCTGCGCCGAATCGACTGGAGGATCCTTCCCTTTTGCTACTGGTCATACATGGTCATGCGAGTCGACGTGGGGAACATCTCGAATGGTAAGTGACTGCCTGCGCCCTCTGTTTCCTTCGGCGCAAGAGTTCGGACTTCCCTCCTTCGGCTCGCTTGACAGCTCAAACTGATTCTGTATTGTCTCCAGCGGGAGTCATGAACAGCGAGACAGGCCATTCGCTGAAACAAGAGCTCAAGTTGACGCCCCAGCAGTGGACTTGGGTGAGTATAAGCTTCTCCGAGCTCGGCGCACTCGGGCTGGCGCTTTCGAGCTGATCCTTTCGAGCTGGCGCTTTCCGGATTGCCAGACTGACCTGATTCAACTTGATCTTGCGGCTGCGCGCAGGTGATAGCGTGCTTTTCGTATACCTACCTATTTCTTGAGCCGTTGAGTACGCCGATGGTGAAGCTGTTCCGACCTTCCGGCTGGGTGAGTGCGAGTTTCTGTGTGCTCCTCTTGCACGGCACTGTCTAGCAACTTTACTCGCTGAGCCCTGTTGCGCCGAGGGAGGATCGGGCGGCTCCAACCCCCCATCGTCTCCTCCTCCCGCTTGCGCCGAGATTGGGTTCCGGCGCGCGCTTCTCCTCGTCAAAACTGACCGGTCTCCCGCACCAGATCACTCGGATCATGTGCACTTGGGCTGTCATCACTATCTGTGCGTCGAAGCACCGCACCCCAGCTCAACAAGCTCTGACTTTTGCTCTTCTCCCGAGCAGGCGCCGCCGCCGTCAAGAACTACGCCGGGCTCATCACCGTTCGAGTCCTGCTAGGTGCAGCTGAAGCTGGGTAGGTTCAGACTCTTTCGGCCTCCCTACACAGATACGGAGCCGTCCGATATCTGATGTCGACACCGTTTTGCTGGCTGCTCGGCGGGCTCTTCCCGACACCTCCTCAGCTGCAGCGAGCTGACCTCGCCCCACTACTCCAACAGCTATTTTCCTTGCCTGGTGTACTTCTTCTCTTTCTGGTACAACCCCCAGCAACGTAGGTCTTATGAGCCGAACGACGTTCAGGCTCAGCGCTCACCTCGGCGTTCATCCTCGCAGTCGCTCCTCGTATTCTTGGCCTCTACATGGCTGGCGCGGCCGCTGGAGCGGCATCCGGATTCCTCGCCTACGCCATCTCTTTCACCAACAAACCGTCATTCGCTGGTTGGCGTTGGGTAAGCTCCTGAGTCCAAGTTCGGCGATTGGTAAAGGTGCTCAGCTAACTCCCTTGCCCTCTCGTGCAGCTCTTCATCATTGAGGGGATCATTCCTCTTCTCACTGGTGCTGCAACATGGTGGGTCATGCCCGACTTTCCCTCAGTAAGCCCTCCCTTCGTCTTCGCCGAATCATCGCTGACAGTTTAACAGACCTCCAAGTGGCTATCGCTCGCCGAGGTACAGACGATACGAAATTGGCTCCACAAGGACAGTCCCAACGAGCTTACAGGCCACACCTTCAACCTTCGCGAGACTCTGGCGATCTTCCGAGATCCTTCTTACGTCTTGTTCACCTCGTTCTGGGTGTTGCATGGCGTCGGAGGATACGGTATCGGACTGGTACTACCTCAGGTCATTAAGGATCTTGGTGAGCTACCGAGCTACAGACTTTGCCAGTCCCTGGGCGCAAGCGCTCACCTTCTCCTCCCGCAGGCTTCACCACCTCGGCCGGAGCCAATCTACTCAACATTCCTCCCGCGGCGGCCACCATCCTCTTCCTCTGCCTGTGCTCTTTTCTCCTCTCTCGTCGCATCGTCAACGCCTTCCCATTGATCATCTTCAGTTCGTCCTCACTCCTTCGCCGAACTCCCTTCATCTGCTGATCCCTCCCTTCTACAGTGGAGCTCCTCGTCATCGTCGGCTACGTTATTCTCCTCACTCGGAAGGAGCCCGGCGTGAGGTACTTTGCCCTCCTTCTCGTCACCGCCGCCGCGGGCGTCGCCTACCCTTCCCTGTGGCCTCGCCGAGTGCAGGCTCTTCGCGGTACAGCTGGAGCAGCCCTCGGCATCGGATTGCACAACGCTAGCGCTCAACTCTCTGGTATCCTTGGCCCTCAACTATTCCGCTGTTCGCGATTTCCCTCCCTCTCAAACTGGGCGCCGAAGCTGACCTTCGACTCCCTCCCTTTCCCTCCACCCTCCCCCGCCCCCACGCTCACGCACCCTTCTCACCACTACCCACAACAGCCGACTACGGACCTCGCTACATCAAGCCGTTCAAAGCCGCCATCGGCCTCATCTCGGTCGCCATCGTGCTCCTCATCCCGCTCTGGTGGCTCCTCGACGGCGACATTTCCAAGTCGACATGGCTCACGGAGCACGTCCAATCGCAGACGCATTACCGCGAGGGCGATGAGAAGAGGGAGAGGGTCGAGGAGGTGCTGGCTGCAAAGGAGGGTGGGAAGAGGGAGGAGGCAAGGGGGGAGGTGTAGATTCGGGTTCGTTGGTGAATCCTGCAAGACTCGTTTGTTCAGTATGCAGCGTCTCCGTTCGGATGAGAGCAGGTGAGAGCTCGAGGGTCAGGCGAAGAAAGATGAGCGACGAGCAGACTTCGGCGCAAGCTTGGTGAGAGCAGTCGAACTCGAGCTGTCCGCAGAGCTTCGAGCCTAAGCGTAGTGTACCTGTGCAACTCTCCAGAGCGTCCAAAGCTGTGTCACCGTCAAAGGGAGGCCCTCGTTGCGCTAGAGAGCTGGCAAGCACAAAGGGTCGGTCTGAGTGCTTTAGGCGATCGTGGTTGCAGTGAAGTAGCCACATTTACGCCTCGTAGACCCACTGGGCCGAAGCAAGGGTGTACTGTACATCAAATACGGTCAGCGAAGCTCTCTGTGGGTCGTGAGGCGAAGAGCGCCGAGAGAGCGCGAGAAACGAACCTGGTTGAGTCCCTCGGGGAACCTGAGGACGGAAAGTGCACGATAGTAGTGAAGAGGTGTAGAGGAGCATATTGTAGTTGCGTTGACGGAGTGTTGTAGGGCAGAAAGTGAGGAACACGAGGTTAGCGAAATTCGCAACGGGCTGAGCCAGCGTGACCCGCCAAAGTCCGATCTCGTGCTTCGCGGAGTCGACGGCGTCGGACTGTGTGCAAAAGGACATGTTAGTAAGCTGAGACCAATCTCGACCTGAGAGGGACATTCCCGAGCCCCCCAAGCCGACGCCGAGCCCGAAAGCCCAATTTCGACTCGCAGACCAACGGGAAGCTCCCCACGAATGAGCAACCACTCACTCCGTGGCAGACGTTGCGTCCGACATCGATGGCGTAGTCACCACGGACTGTGAAAGCAGGGCAGGTCAGTTTCCATTCTCAAATCGAACGCCGAAAACTGAACTCACTGGTTCCGGGGGCGGAGGCGAGGGGGTTGGTGGCTCCGAGGATGACGCGGCCGGTCTTGACGACGTCCTTGCCCTCCCAGACCATGCAGACGACGGGTCCTGTAGGTCGGCGAGAGGTCAGCTTCGGCGACAAGAGAATGAGACAAAAGTCGTGGGCTGCGGAGGGCGGGGACTGCAGATATGATAGTGCGAATGATACAGAGTGACTCTGCAGCACTGCACCTCGACCATGACTCCTCGCGTACGGAGCAAGACCCGAAGCTAACGTCCGCCGAGCTGCTCCTCCACCGCTTCCTCGACTCCAACGACCGCATGAGATCAAAGCGAGATGTCAGAACGCACCCGAGGCCATGTACTTGATGAGACCGGCGAAGAAGCCCTTGGACTTGAGGTCGTCGTAGTGCTTCTCGAGGTGCTCAACGGTGGGGGTGACCATCTTCAGGGCGACGAGCTTGTAGCCGCGCTTCTCGAAGCGGGCGATGATCTCTCCGACGAGACCTGTAATGTCACAGAGAAGCGTGAGTAAGAGAAGTAGTCGCGGCGAAGGAAGGAGACCGGCGAAAGCGCACCGCGGTTGACGCCGTCAGGCCTGTAGGGAGATATTGGTCAGCTCCAATAACGCGAACGCTACAGACTATATCAACGCACTTGATCATGATGTAGGTCTGCTCAGATGCCATTTTTGATCTGTAGAACGACGAGAAAGACGTGGTCAGCGACGGCACGTGCAGCCAGACATCGAGATGCAGCCGTTCGAGTGCGCTGAGAAAGGTGCAGGACTGTGGAGCAAGGCAGATCCGAGCCCTGCAGCCCTACAGCGCACCCTCGAGTTCTTTCGACGTCCCAAAAAGACACGCATCCCGCAACGCTCGACTTTTCCTCCCCTCCGAACTGCTCCGCTGCAGCTGGTCGAGCGCGAGTAACGAGGTTGAATGGAGGAGAGGATGGCCGATAATCCGGTGTAGCCATGTAGTCACTCACGAGATGTCGACTTTGTGGGTGAGGAGAAGAAGCGCTGGAAAACGAGCGCTTGCTTCAGCCCTTTCGCACGCGGCCCGTGCACCAGCGATGGAGTCGTTCAACAACGTCTTGAACACCTACAGCACCGTCTCAGAGCGCCGACAACTCGGTCTGAACAAGTTGCACCTCATCAGCACCGCTCAGGCCGCTCAGAACGCCTGCCGCCGACTCCCCGCGCCATCGTCCAACAAATGCTCCTCTCGCTCGTCTTACGGAGACCGGACCAGTCGAGGGTGGGCCCTGGCATCTACCCAGGTCGTTATGCATCATTCGCTGCTCGCAGAAGCTCACAGCGGCGCACACTCGTCGTTCTCGGCGACTGAGCACCGGCTCCGACTGTGACGATGCAGCACATTAGCCAAAGCTCGGCCAGCTGGCTGTAGCGTCTCCTGCGCTATATCCTATCATCTCACACGACCTGCCGACTCTCCCAGGAAGCTCTGTAATGAGCTAGAAGGTCGTTCTTCGGCTGTGAAACGGCGGAAGGCCGTCTACAATCCCCTTTCCGAAGGCACATGGAGATACTCTCGAGTCGTGGGGCTGTCCTTCACATCAAGTTGCCGCTGGCGTCTCTTTCCCTCTTGCCTCTCCTTGCTCGTCCTCAGCCTTCGTCGAAGCAGCTTCCCCTGGCCGACCGAACTTACATGGCGAGCAACCCCTTCCTGGAGCAGCAGGTTGCTCTGCGGGCTCAGCTATACCTCCAGCCAAGCGCAACATTCAAGCTACAGGTCTACATCTGTAGCGGTCTCCTCGGCTTCGCTCTACTCATCACCTTCGCAGCCCTTGTCCTCCGCTGGCGAGCTCGGCAATTCTGGTTGTTCAAAGTCACCGTTCTCGAGCGCGGTCGCTTCTTGGCGCCTCATCCCATCATCGTGTGGCTTATCTGCAGCGCCATCTTTTGCATCTGTAAGTCTCCGTCTCTCGAATCGCACACTTTAGCAAGCTCGGCGGACCTCGGCGATCAAGAGCTCGTGGCTGATCGTACCCTCATCCCCTCGCGCTCCTTCCCCTTCCTTGCAGTGGCTGAGATCGTAGCACATAAGAGTGTCAGCTCTACGGTGTTGGGAACAGATCTGAGCAATTGGGTGGCATGGAGGACGTTCCTTTGGTAAGTTCGGCGACTTACGTCGGCGAGGGAGCCTGAGCCTCGAATCCAGAGCTGACCTCGTTTCATCTTCAGGCTGAGCTTATGGGTCGGCGCATGGAGCATCGCATGGGCTACGACACTCGCTTCCATCCTTCCACGCCCAACCCATCCCCTCGCTCGCCGGCCGATGCTCCTCACCTCCTTCTTCCTCGTCACGCCTTGCTTCATCTTCGCCATTGTCACCCCTCTCATCATCATTGCCAACACTCGCTTCAACAACCTCTTTGACGTCTACAACATGCTCGACAGAGAGCTCACAGCCGCCTCGGACGCTTTCCAGCAGGGCAAGAAGTACAACACCTCGGCGATTCCAGGCCTGTTCGCCACCCTCGCGAAGATGAGGGATGCAGATTTGGTACCGGCGTGGAGGAGTGCATGGATCGCTATAGGCGTACTCACTACGTTCCTGCTCGTCGTAGGTTGCCGGCGCCGAGCTGTCAGCCGAGGGTCGACTTGCTGACCTGTCTCCCCTCCTACAGGTCTTCACCGTCGCCGTCATTTCGCACTTCACCACCATCGGCGGCCAGATGAGCCATCTCAGGTCGCAGAAGGTCGTGACGGGTGATTCCTACTCCCGCCAACAGCGCCAGCTTTTGTGGGCATTTCGAAGCCTCGTCTTCACCACCGCCACCCTGTTCCTCATCGCTCTCGCCTACATCATCCTTGTTTTCGTCATCAGTGGTAATACGGCGCAGCTGTCAGACGGAGGCAACTTTGGCGAGAAGACGAGTCTGGCTTCGCTGTGAGTTTCGGTGCTCGGTCTCTCCCGCGCTGCTAGCTCCTGTTCCTTGTCCTCTCGCTGATTCCGAGCTCCATAACCTCAACAGCTGGATCTTCTCCATCTTCGGCACCCTCGCCAACTTCATCCTCTTCCTCCGCTCCTTCATCTCACCCCCTCGGCCCAGCTCAGCAGCCATCATCTCCTCCCGCATCGCTTACGACGGCGGGCCCAAATCGGCGTCTCTGGCTCGACCAGGACGGGAAGGACTGGGAAGGACATCGGAGATTCAGGTGTCGGTGGTCAGGGAGGTGGAGACTGCTTTTGAGCCGAACGAGGAGGCGCGTGAGGGGCACTTCGGCGATATAAGTGGCAGGGGATATGATAGGTATGAGGTCGAATTGGGCGAGTGGCCGGTGGAAAAGATGAGGTAAGAGTGTGTCCATATTATTGCAAGCGGTGTATATTACCACTGAGAACCGGATCTAGTGGGCGCCGAGCAGAGAGAGACGGGTCGACCGAGAATGGCTTCCTCGAGCTGTGAGGTACTTGGAGGGATGCGCAGGTGACCGGACATGACTCGGTACATAGTCGAGCTGTCAAAGCTTTCGCTACGCGGGCTGACGAGCCGCAAGGGGCTCGGACATGAGGTTCGATGAAAGCCGAGCTTTTAAACGCGCGATGCAGGAGCCAAGGCGGCCCGAGGTGTCCAAAGAGAGCGCGAAGTGGATTACCATACTACTCTAGCTCTCATGATCGCTGTAGCAGAGCAACCCTACACCTCATCTATAGCTCAAGTCGGCCCTCGAGCTCGACTTGCTCTCTCGCTTCTACCCCATTTCTTGCGTCTCGTCTCGACTCGCTTCACTCGGATACAGAGCTCAGACCTTTCTACAGAAACTCACAGCGTCCCTCAGAACCGATCAACACCCTTCGCCTCTTCGCACGCACGCTCAACCCTCTTGGAGCGACACAGCGGGGCTCTCTCCCTCTCCGAGCAGCTCAGCAGCAGCAATGGGGTCGAACTCGTCTTCAGCCGCTCCCGGTCAGCATCGCCTGGCAGCTTCAGTGCCGACTCTCCCTACCATTCGCGAGGAATCAGAGAACGCGGCGAGGAGCGCTTCGCCCGCGGTGCAGAAGCCAAGGGGGAGAGGTAGGGCAGGAGGCGGAAAGCCTGGTAGCAGCTCGCAGATGAAGTGGCCTGCCGTTGAGCCTTCGAACGCCGGTATGAAGCCCGCGACTGGTGCGCCGAAGGTTGAGAAGCTCAAGGTGAGTTGAGGCGGCAATGAGGTCCTGCAGCAGAGCGAGAGTAGCCATCTGACATTAGATCGGCTTTCCCGTAGATCACTACCGCGCCTACCAAGGCTCAGGAAAGCTCGACTCCCCGACCTCGGCCTTCCCTCCCTAGCACTACCTCCGACTACATCTCTCCCACCGCCTTCTTCGCCGACGTCTCTCGACAGACCAAGCAGCACAGCTTCCGCCTCGTGGAGAAGAAGCTGGGAGACGATAAAGCCGAAGCTTCGTGCGCCGAGCCCGGCTGCTCGTGGAAGATTGTCGCTGTCGCGCAGATGGGACGCTGGGCAGTGGACGCTAGACTCAGCTGCACCGAGCACTCGCATCCAGCTGCTGCGCTGTCTGGAAAGCCCGAGCCGAAGGCCGAGAACAAGCAGGCGAGGAAGGCGTCGAAATAGTTTGCAGCTGGCGACGCCGCCGAGAAGGGCAAATTGGCTGAGGTTGGAGATGGTGGTGAGTTATTCCGCATCCCTCGGCAGGGATACTAGGGATCCCTGACGGCACACCTTGCTCTACCCACCTCCAGGACACGTCCGCACCCGCTCGAAGACCACCGCCGAGCTCGAACAGTACCTCATCTTCCAGAAGCCGGCGCCTAAGGACAACGATTGGGCGGTTGCGACGAGCAGCAAGGCGCTCAAAGAGTTGATCGACACCAGGGCTTTTGTGTTCGCCAATCAGCGCTCCTACTACGATGGTGCGTCCCCTCGTGACCTGTCTCTCTGTCGACAACCAAACTGACAGCTTTATCGTACGCAGCTCCCCTGATCGAAAGGTCTCGACGCCTCTTAGACACATACATCAGCGGCATCCAGAGTACTCGTCGAGCTTCCCACCTCGCCAGCGCCCTCACCGCATGGCAGCAGTTCTGCCACCACTTCGCCGTCGACATTCCCCCGTTCCCCATCAAACCCTCGGTCGTTCCTCTCTTTGCCGTTCGCTTTACTATCCTCAAAACTTTTGCCCCGACTCAGCACATCCAACGCCTCGACGAGCTGCGCGAAGCGACCTCGGCGATCTGGAGGAGCAGGCTGGCCGCTGGAGTCAACATGGTACAAAACCTGCAGGATTTGGCCTCTGTACTCGTATCGTACCGGTTTACCCCGCAATGTAACGCGATACACCTCAGTACAGGTACATCGTGTATCTGTATCAGCCGGAAGAGGCTGGAGAAGGGAGAAAAGGTCGCGAGGTCAACGCCGAGCTCGCAAATGCTCACTTACTGGAGTACATGGATGCTGTGAAAAGTCGTGTAGTACGCTGAGCGTATCAAAAGGGTAAGATTTGGCGCAATGTACATGTTGATAGAAGTTTTTTGGCGAGAAAAGCTGTCGCTGAAGGACATAGGGTGTACCTCAAGGCGAATTGAACGCGCCTCGAGAGCTTTGAATGAGCAGTGATATAACCACTCGACTAGTGAGCCATCGATTGGGAGCCCTCGAGCTGTTTGAAGACCAAGTAGAGCTTCGTAGACCACTCGCCGAGCGCCGAGCTGGCTACTTTTGACACTCGGTTACGCGCCTGACGGATCCGAGAGGCTGTGATTGTACTGTAAGGTTCGGGATAGGGGCTGTACTTTCCGCAGTAAATTACAGTACAGTCCGGGCTTGTACTTGTACCATGTTGAGTCCAGCTGGCCGACGTTGCCAACATGGCCCTCGCCGACCTTCCCGCTCTCAAGGCCTTCTTGCAGGAGTATGATGTTACCTTGGTACCGTCGGGTGAGCTGCTAGGCTTGGTGAGCGCGCCCCGCGCGAGCCTTTGCTGACCTCGGCGTTGCCCCGGTTTGGCAGATGATCGTCAGGCTCGCGCTCCAGCTCATCCGAGTCCCATCCCGATACAAGCTCCGCCAGCGCCTCCCAAGGTAACTTCAGCTCAGCAAGATGCTTCGTCTCGTAGAGGATTCACGTCGCCTGTACGCTCGCCCTCCACCTGTCTCGCACTCGAACGTCGCTGACCTTCCCGTATGCAGGCGCCAGGCGCTCCTTCTCCATCCAAGCCTTCGTCTGCGACGACGACGGGATCGCCTCTCGAGTCGAGGGTCCAAGGAGCAGTGCAGGCAAGTAGTGGGTCTTCGCAGGGAGTAGCGCAGCCGGCGCCGAGCAACGAGAAGTCGACGAGCAACGGCTTCAAGCTGATCGTGACGGGCGAGAAGGTGTGTGCAGCTCGTTACATCCATTTCCGGTCGGCAGGCTAACGTGCCACACCCACAGCCCACTTTCTTCGGCGCTCTTCCACCCTCCCCTTCCTTCAACGTCGTCGTCAAGTCCGCCGAGCTTCCTTCCCTCGATCTCTCGCCCTCGACCAGCCACGCTCGCGGGTCTCAACGTCCCCCGGCGATTGCCATCCCTTCTCCGACCTCGCCGCAAGCCGACGTCAAGCCGTCAGTCCCCTCAAAGCGCCACCGCGACTTCGACATCGTCCTCTCAGACGACGACGAGGAGGACGAGAAGCCCTCTATCAACAGCTGCGTCGACTCGCCTTCTTCTACCATCTCCAACGCTAGGACACCCCCAGCCCATGCGCTCAAGAAGCCCAAGCATTCCACCGGTTCGCACGATGCCTCGGGCTCGACGACCGAGCTCCGCCTCTTCCTCAACTCCCTCATCGCCGACGACCCTACCTTCGGCGACAGCTTTGTCGATATCTTCGAGGAGATTGGGGTGAGGTGGCCGGCTTTCTTGATCAGCCGCGCGGGGGAAGAGCAGAAGATGGCGACGATGATGAAGTTGCTGGAGGGAAGGATTCCGCCTATGCTACTTGACGAGTTAAAGGAGGGGTTGCAGAGGGAGGTGAGGAAACGCCAAGATACCTGAGTAGGATATGGGATAGCTTGCCAGCTTGGAACGTTGCTTGATACTCGAACTTGAGGAGACGGGAGCAGTGAGCCGAGCTGGACTCGGAGGGTCAAGATTGCCTGAGGAGGATACGGTTGTGGAGCTCGGTCAGGCGAGCGCTGGTCATGTTTGTCAGAGAAGATGTATACCGATAGCTTTGACTCTGTGCAGCTTGATTGCAGCGGGAGAGAGGATCGGAGCAGGAGGAGCTCCGAAGAGGAGCGAATGCAATTGAACCGAGCTAGGCGAGTCGAACTATGTTCTTACACAGCTGACTACTCTGTGGGAGCTTCGTTGAATACGAAGTGGCCCTTGGAAGCTGACCGACCTGGCGGCGATTCGGGAACTTCGCTCTTGCCTTCCGCCCAATCTGCTCGCTTTTATCGCTTCTCTCGAGGCTTCGTAAAGCAGGAGAGGCTACAAATATAATCGCATGGAAACTACAGCCATCGCCCCGACGCTCAACGACCCGCTGAGCTTCTCGCTCTCGCCTCCCCACTCGCCATCTCGTCCCGCTCCCGTCGTCGCTTCGGGCTCGCCGACACCGCCTCGGGAAGCTCCAAAGACCTACAGCCAGATGTTGGAAGAGTCTGAAACTACTCCGGTTGCTCAAACAGCTCTGCAGGGCATCGAGCTGGACGCTGAGCCCGACTTGCGCCCGAGTGCGGAGGTTGAACCAGTCGAAGGCTTATTGCGAGGGACAGCAGAGTCGCCCGAGGTGAAAGAGGAGGAGCCTACCTTTCCCAAAGTTCGATTGACGCCCATCATTGAGATTTCGCACGACGAGGGGGCTACTGAGGAGAAAGAGACTTCGGCCGAGGTGAGCAGCTGTTCCGTCGCCGAATCGACTCGCGCTGACCTGCCTCCCTGCCAACAGCTCGAAGTCATACATGTTTCATCAACATCCACCCTTCGCGCATCGGTCCCAAGCACCTCTACCGCGGCGCTTCCTTCGCCTGGCGACAGCTTCCCCTCCTCGGCGGCCTTTTTCGACGCCTGTCGCGCAGGTGCTCGCGCTGCGTATGGCAGTACTGCCTCAAAGTATACGGAGCGCGAGGACTGTTTCGCTGTATGCTGCTCGCGTCGAACAGCTCATGTCTGCAAGTTCCGGATCGCCGCCCGCCCGAACGCCGACGGCATGTGGGTGGTCACCAGCAGTCCTTACAGACTCGATCATGATCACGGCTTCCTGGAACCTATTGGAGCTCGACGGAAGAGGAGGGTACAGCGACGGACCTCTTCGCGCGAGCTAGAGCAAGGTTAGCCTTCTTCTTCGCCTCTGCTCAGGCGAGGTCTTGCGCTGACGTGTGCTCCCATCAACAGATGATACGGAAGACAGCGAGAGCGACTCTGAAATCTCGAATGACAAAAAGACTTTGTCACACTCGGAGCAAGAGGTGAGTCGACGTTATTCGACTCGGCTGAACGAAGCTCATCCGATCTCTCTCCAGTATCGCCTCGCCTTCCCTGGTCGTATACCAGTGGGTCTRACACCCAACTCCATACTCTACCATATTCGTGCTGACCACGCTTTCCTGTAGCATCTCACTGGCCTCCCTTCCATCGGCGACCGCTTCGATARCGTCGAACTGCTCCTCCTTCGCCTCAGGCTTGCCATCGTACCGGTCGTGGGCGTCAACATCTGCAAGCTCGTCCTGGAGGATTGTGTACGCCTTCGCTGTCAGCACGCTACGTCGGCCTCGCCCTGGAAGCGCTGGTCTTACACATTCGTTGTCATCGCCGAGCGCGCTGGCGACGGATGGCGAGTCGCTGCAGGTAGCAACTTCGAGCACTCGCATGGCCGTGATCGGAACATCATACTAGACCCAAAGTGGAGACCTCGCATTGGAGCCCGGTTCTACTATAGCGAGTCGAAGGATCGGAAAAGGGTCAGGCTTTGAACGCCAATGGGTTGAACCGTGATAGCTGACGTGCTTGTCTCTTTAGCTACAAGAGCTCGAGGCAGAGGCTCGATCCATCAAGTCAAAGCCTCGTACATCTCGTACCTCAGCCAGAGCTCGCTCCTCGCTCCCTTCGCCTCGTCCTCGTCGCCTGCGATCCAGCTCCGAGCGCCCCTCCATCGCCAGCTCTTCGTCTTCATCCCCCAAGCATCTCAGCACCCTCAAGAAACCCCCTTTCACCATCGATCTACCTCGACCGCCCCCTTCTCGCTCTGCCTCCCTCAAGCGTGCGCCTTCAGCTCCCCTCCCCTCGACCTCGGCGCACGTCTTCAAGCGGACCAAACCCTCGGCTCCTCCTCCTCAGCTCGCCACCCCTCCTCCGTCCCCATCATCCTTCTTTCCTACCATCAAAACCTTCCTCACCTCCCTCCACCCTTCTCTTAGCGCTTCGGCGCCGTTCCTCGACCTCGGCGGTATCAGAGATCGGTCATTGCTGGTCGCGTTCCTCGTGTTGGAGGAGAGGACGCTGGAACGGCTACTGGTGGATATAGAGGTGCCGTTGCTGCAGCGTCATCTGTTGAAGGCGGGAGTGAGGAGATTGCTGAGGGGAGACGGAGGTTCGGCGATGGCTGCAGGGGGCGTGTAAGGCTGAGGTCGAAGGTGAGGATAGTACGATAGTGTAGAGCTGTTATTGGGGCATTTATCCGTGGACCAGTGTCGACTGCAGGCCGGCTGAGCGACTTCAAGAGCTCCGCGAAGGCAGCTGGGCAGCTCGCGCCGAGCAGGCTCTTGTGTGCCGGCAAGCAAGACGTCGAGGGCGGAAAGAGACTTTTGAGTATCTCGGGCCCAAGCTGTAGCTCTCTCGAGCTCTCGCACCATCTTCCGCCCTTCTCACGAACAGCGAGGTTCGGCTCGCTCGCAGGCTGCCCTCTCCCACAATCCTTCGTCCTTTTTTCGTCTCTCCGCCCCCGCCAGAGCAGCGTATACTCGACTACAGCTCTCAAAGGTTTTTCCAGGTCCCGCAGCTCTACCCCAGTGTCGACCCGGCCCTCAAAAGCTACGACTGGAAATGGAGCTCGAAGCTCGCTCGCCCGTCGTGGTCGAATCGGCTCTGCTACAGGAGGAGGAGGAGCTCAAACCGAAAATCGAGTCGCTGCTCCCTCACCGTACGCTCGCAGAAACACCGCCGAGCTTCGAAAGCGCCGGCGTCGAGGACAGCGTCGTTGCTGAGGGACCCGTCGAGGCGCGAGCTGCTGTCAAGGCTGAAGCGGAAGAAGTCGAGGAGGAAGATACATATACCGAGATGATTGTCGTTCCTGCTCGGCGGACCGCTGCCATCGTCTTGTCCGAAGATGAAGAGGAGGAGGCGGAGGAGGAAGAGGTGAGCTCGTCCGAATGTAGCCTCATCCCCTCGCTGACGGTGAGATGATTGTATAGCACGAATCGGAGTGCAGCTCATCCCCTCGCCAGCAACCCACAACCTCCACCATCGCCGGCTTCCCCTCCCCTGGCGACCATTTCGCAACCTCCGACGACTTCTTCGCCGCCTGTCGCGCAGGCTCCCTCCCTACCACTGGCTACGGCATGGGGCGATGTCTCAATCATCCCAAGTATGCGCTCTCAACGTGCAGCAGCAGGACATTGTACGGATGCCGAGCTCGCTGCGCTATTCGGCGCTCGGACGAGGGCGATTGGGTCGTCCAGCGGGAGCCCTACATACTGGAGCACAACCACTCTGGAGAGCACCTCGATCGCTTGCGGCGAGTCAAAAAGCCGCTGACAGCTGGCAGCCCACCGAAGAAGGTGAGGCTCTGAGTTGGCCGCCTGACAATAAGAGCCGAGCTGATCTTGCCGTCTCTCAGGCGGACCTCGCTGCCTACCGAGTCGCTTTTCCCGGTGTCTGTCCTGTTCGTCCTAGCTCTACTACTGCTCACAAACCACGGCTGATTTCTCTCCCCACCCACAGCCAATCCCCGATCTTCCTCAACCCGGCGACGCCTTCCCCAGCCTCGACGCCGTCCTCTTCGCCGCCCGCTCCGCGATGGTGCCCATCACCGGCACTTCTCTTCGGAAAGAGCGCAGTAGCTACATCCGCTACAAGTTCATCTGCCACCACACTGCCGCCAACTCTCCCTGGAAGCAGGTTTCCAGCTGCGCTTTCGCCATCGTTTGCGCCGAACAGGGAGATGGAAGATGGAAGGTGGAGTCGAAGAGCTGCTACGAGCATGACCATGGACGAGATGCGCGGATCATCAACGATCCGTCTTGGAGGCCTGCTATCAGTAGGACTAAGCGCTACGATGAGACGGAAGATCTCAAGGAGGTGAGTAGGGCGTTCTCTTGACTTGCAGGTCTCACTGACCGTCCTCCCCGCTCTACAGCTCCGCAACATTGAATTGGCGAGCTCTCAGCTTCCCTCGGCGTCTCGCCCTTCGACCAAGTCAAGCCTTGCACCCATCTCCAAACGACCGAGGCTCTCCCTCGCCTTCGACACTCTCCGGGATTCCTCTCAGCCTAAACAAGAGTCGAAACCGAAGCTCTCTGCCCACGCAAAACCTCGCCACTCCCTCCCCGCGCGCCTTCCCTCATCGGTCCTCTCCCGCTCGCCAGCTCCTCCCCTTCCTACTCCTGCACCATCTCCCTTCCTCCCAACTCTCACCACCTTCCTCGCCTCCCTTCATCCTTCCCTCTCCACGTCAGCATCTATTCTCGACGACGCAGGAGTCAGAGATCACGCCCTTCTCGTCGCTTTTCTCGCCTTGGAGGACTCGACGAGGGAATCGTTTTTGGCGGACGCGAATATGCCATTGCTACAGAAGCATCTTCTCAAGGCGAAGATCAAGCAGGCGAGGGAAGGAGAGTGGGGGACTGCTGCTTGAAGGTGGGATCGACGAGAAGAAGGAGCGGGGGCGAGGAGAAGGAGCAGTGGGATTCGGGTCGCCCGCGGGTGGAGTGTTGATGACGAGGAAGGGTAGAGATGGGCAAGCACATCACGTATTGAGAACAGCACAGCTTGGTTCAGCTCATCGCGCCCACTTGTCCGCTCTGTAGATCACTTTGGAGCTCGTAAAACGGTTCAGATGTGGGAAAAAGCGATTTCTAAGCCTTTCTGTAGGTCAGCAGAGAGCCGCAAGCTACTGAGAGACTTCTGAAATATCTATCAACAAGTCTGGCGCATCGGTCAATCGTCAAAGTCTACTCTCAGTGAAGAATCGGCCCCCTCGGCGCTCTCTGGACCTCTCGGCGGAACAGTCTTCGCTGACCACATGGGCTCTGCGCATGACCTTTGGTCACTTCCGATCGTGTTTGACACCGTCACGACTTTCAGTCTGCAGCAGCAGCGACGAACTTGAGGGCGCCAGACCTGCCCCTTTGGCGGACTTCGGCGATGAGGTTTACGCTCGACTGCTCGACGCTCGGCCAACCAAGTTCGAGCCGAACATTCAGACAAACTAACTCTTGCACGTCCTCGCACCTACACGACTACTGCCCCCCATCACCGCCGCCCTCCGGCACCGCGGCGTGCGCCCATTTCGGCTCGACCGCCGGCCTCGAAAGGAAGGCGCGAGATTTCAAAGGTTGATCTCCGCCCTTTCGCTCGTCTGCCAGCTTCGACTCGTAGTACAGGACTACAGCGCGTACCGAGGCGCTCCTACGCTCGCTTCACTACACTCGTTCTACCTCATCAACCCTCCCTCTCCTGCAACGCGCGTACCGCGTCCGCTCGCTTCGTCAAGGATGGTCTCTCGTCCGTCTCGTGCACTCCGGTGAGCAGCAGCAGTTACACCATAGTGCTGCAGGTGCCCCGCCGCTAACGCTGCGCTTGACCCACAGCACCGGAGCCGGCGTCTCCCTCTCCGCCTTTGTGCTCTGCCTCGTCGTTTCCAGAGCGCCAGCGGTCGAAGCCGCCGAGATCCCTTCGCAAGGAGGTACAGCCGTCGCTGCGGAAGCTTGTGGATGGGTATGTACACCGCTGTGTTTCTACAGAGCTACACGCGCCATCAAGAGCGAACGCGCTGACCTCGCGCTCGTCTTTAGAGCTACCAATGCCCCGAATCAGCGCCGTGCTGCTCCAACTCGGGCTTCTGCTCATCAGGAGTAGCTTGCTTGTCCGGATGCGACCCCCTCGGCAGCCACAACACGTCGTATTGTGCGCCGCAACCCGTGTGCCAGAGCTCGAACATGACCTTTACGGACGACTCGAGGATCAACTACAACGTCTCCGGCTACAACGGCGATGCCAGCAAATACGACTGGACCCTCGACACAGTGAGTAGCTTGTCCTGCCTGCTTCGGCGAGACCTCGAGCCGAGCAGCTCCGCCCACCGCTTCCGCCGAGGGGTTCGCTTCGAGCCGAACAACCCTGACCATGTGCTTCCTCATCAATAGTGGGATACGTCCAACACCTCGCTCATCCAGAACGGCGAGCTCATCCTCCCCTTGACCCAGGAGGGCGGCGGAACGAAGCTCTCGTCAACCCGAGCTTTCCTCTACGGCCAGGTGACGGCATCAATCAAGATGGCGGGTGTGGTGGGAGTCGTCACCGCTTTCATCACCATGTCTGGTGTCAAGGACGAGATCGTAAGTCCCATGCATCGCTCGATCGGAGGACTCGCTCCATCGCCGAACCTGCGCTGATGCTTCTCTCGGCGCTCACAGGACTGGGAGAGCACCGGCACCGACTACGACACAGCTCAGACGAACTACGTGAGCTCTTTTGTAGCCTAAACATGGCATCTTGCCTGAAACTGACCTTTTTGGTCGAACAGTACTGGGAGGGGGACGTCAACAGTTACAAGAACGGCGGCAAGGGTCCAGCCAAGAACAGTGACTCGAGATACCATGTGTAGTGCGTATTCTCACTTGCAGCTGAGCGCCCGTTTCACTGCTGTTTGCGGAACGGCCGACCCCGGCGTTCCGTGCGCCGAGCAGCAGCCGTCCTAACGAGCCCTCTGACCTTCGCAGCGGCTTCAACTGGACCCCCGACCAGCTCGACTGGTATGTTTCACCTCCTCTACACCTTTCGAGCTGTAGCTGACTATCCCTATGCAGGACTATCGACGGCAAGAGCGTCCGAACCCTCACTCGCGCCAGCACCCTCGATGGCTCCCTCTACAAGTACCCTCAAACGCCATCTCGCATCCAGATGTCGTGAGTAACATAGTGCTCATCCCTCGTGTATTAAATGCTCGTCTCTTCGGCCGAGCTGACCTTTTCTCTCACTCGCAGGGTTTGGCCCGCTGGAATCGCCGGCGCTCCTCAGGGAACCGTCGACTGGTCGGGAGGCATGATCGACTGGTCTTCTAGCGCCTACAAGTCGCAAGGCTACTACGGAGCGCACATCCAATGGATCAACGTCGAGTGCTACGACAATGCGGACCTCACTTTCGCGGGTTCGAACAGCAGCTCGAACTCGACGAGTCGTCTGGCGCGGAGAGAGGAGGAGTCGCTGTGGGAACATTCGCTACTCGGGAAGCGAGCTGGTACCGTCAACTCGTACATCTGGGGAGGTGAGTGCTGCGTCGAGCTTTCCTTGCGAAACTTTCGCTGACTTAACGCTCGCAGCCAACGACACGAATGGGCAGATTCAGGTCACCGGCTCCGATGCGCCTACCATTATCAACTCGCCCTACTCGACCGGCCTCAACAGTGAGTCTTGCTCGGCCCAAGCTCGTCGCTCGCGCCGCTCTCTTCCCCGCCGAACGCCCGTCCCCTCGAACCACTGTCTGACCTCGCCTTTTCTCCTATAGTGCTCATCAGCAACGGCGACACCAAGGGCGTGACCAAGTCCGATGGCACCAAAGGATCGAGCTCGCTCGCCAACACCGCCGTCGGATCCTGGTGGGCCAAGCTCGCTACTGCTGCTGTTCGTCTCTCCCTGGTCTCTCGCTCGAGTTGGCGGAGCTGAATCGTCTGCTACGTTCACAGAAAGTCGGAATTTGCATCGGAGCAGCAGCCGTCTTCCTCTTCACCCTCGTCGTCCTCTGCACCTGCATCGCCCGCGCCAAGGACAAGAAGAAGGACAAGTACGCCGAGGTCAAGGACGACCACATCCCTCTCACCTCCGCTGGTGCCGCCGCCACCAAGTCTAACCGCCTCGCTCCTCAAGCTTCTTCCGCTTCCCTCGCTTCCTCGACTCAGAAGGGCCGATACGACGACCCGTACTCTTCGCCTCGGCACGAGTACACGCAGCAGCAGGCGTGGGCGATGGGTCAACAGCGCCAGCAGCAGGAACAGTATTACTCTCAGGGCCAGCGAGGGGGGCAGCAGCAGAGCTATGCATATGCTGGGCAGCAGGGTTACGCCGCTTCTCCTCAACCGGGGCAGCATTACGCTCAGCAGCAGCAGCAGGGCTGGCAGGGACCGAGGTATTGAGACGTGTAGTACATTTTTATAGACACTTCTTGAGCTGTAAGACTAGATGGGTTGTCTCGCGTCTCGTTGAGAACGCTCGGCGACCGCGAGCCGAGAGTCGAGCTCCTGTTCGCTCATCACTGCTGCTGCCGCTATCGAGAGACGTCAAAGCCAACACTACTGCACTCGTCTACTACCTCTATACAACCACCGCTTGTCGAAGATCCCTCGACAGCGTCACCCGCCAGTTCACCTCTCGGCCGAGTCGTGCGCCTCGCTGCCGCCACTCCTCCCCTCAACTGCTCGTAAGCCACCCTCCTTCCCTAGCCTTCCCAATCTTGGCTTTGAGCAGATGCCTCTGCAGTAGTGCGACGTTCGCTTCGAGCAAGAAAGCTTCCCTGGTTGAGTCCTCGAGGGCGAGAAAGGCGAGGAGGAGGGAGGGGTCTTTGAGCCCTCCTTCATAGAGGAGTTGTGCTGAAAGAGAGAGGGAGGGATGGATGGAGGTGAGGAACGTGGTGAGAGCTGGGAGGTAGAGGGAGGGTGAGGGAGCGGAGGTAGGGGGAGCTGGCGAGCGGGATACGGGAACCGACCGAGGTCGAGGGGAGACGGGCAGGGAGGGAGTGGCGTGGTCTTGGGTAAGAAGGGAGATTTGGTTTGGACTCGCGCTGAGGGTGGGAGGACGGAGGTGGAGTGCCAGGGCCGAGGGACGATCTCGGTCGCTTGGAAGGGGGCGGAGGGGAAGGCTTGACTCGAAACTTTGCGCGCCGAGATGACGACGAGGCCGGAGAGGCTCTTGCCTGCGCGAGAAGCTGTTGAAGCTGTAGATGATGGAATCTTGTCAGCGGTGTGTCGGGGAGAGGAGTACGAAAGCACTCACCTTCTTCCGTTCCTCCTTCTCGTTGTATTGCCGACTCCCGGAGATGGCTGGCCGCCAAGATGAATCTTGCACGATACGCCTATCTCTTCCATGAGCATGCTGGTAGCAGCTCTCTCTGTCTACCGTCCATCGCCCATCGTCGTGCCGAACGCAGATGATGGCGAAAGCGCAGGTCGAAGTCGATTGCCACGGGTTCCTCGGCGCGGTATGATGGCAGGAGATCCTGGCGCGAGTCCGAGAGCTTTGTTCTTTCCGGAGGGACGTTCCAGTGATGGGCACCATCTTGCTGCGCGCGGCCAAGAGGACGGCCTCGGGGCGGGGGAAGGAGTCGCCGGGTTGAGGGAGGCGAGGGATGACCTGCAGATGATGGATGTAAGCTACGCTCGTCAGTTACTTTTTCAAGCTGCGAGCACGACTCACAGGGCAAACTCCAGGGAAGGCGGCTTGGTAAGCGGCGAAGTCGGCCTGCGAAGGGTCAAGATTAGCTCGGCTCTCACTCCCTGAACAGCGACGGGTATACCTTGGACGTCTGGCGGAGAGTTGGAGTTTCTTCCTCGCTTTCCTCGTCACTTCGTTCGTCGGTCGCTGTGTAACGAGGTGCGTCAGCTCAGCGAGATAGCTCGGGCTCAGAAACAAGCTCACATGGAGAGTCCGAGAGCTCGCTGTCGGTCGAGGAGCGAGGTCGCTGTTTGATGATCGTAGCAGACTCTGCATGGGTGTGCTCAAGGACGTAGGACCGGTCGTGAACGGTCCAATCACCGTCTGCCGAGCGCCGAGCAGCACATCGAGCGCGGCACTTGTCCGCCGACAAGCGATGGCTGCAAGTGAGCAGGATGTACGCGGAGTCGTTGTAGCACTTGTACATGGTGAAGCCGGTGCTGGCTACGGAAGCGGCTTGGCATACTTCGATGAAGTCGTCTTTGGTTGCGAAGCGAGCGCCGGGGAGGGGGAGTCCGATTGTGTTGGCGGTTGGGGCCGGCTTCGCGGTGGCAGAGGGAAGCTCCGCAACGTTCTGTAGAGGCATAAGCGCGTCAGCGAAGCTCCGAGGCTACAGCGAGACAAGCGCTCCTCCTCCTCCTCAGTCTCGGACAAGACGATGGCAGCGGTTCGCCGAGCAGGAACGACAATCATCTCGGTATCTGTATCTTCCTCCTCGACTTCTTCCGCTTCAGCCTTGACAGCAGCTCGCGCCTCGACGGGTCCCTCAGCAACGACGCTGTCTTCGACGCCGGCGCTTTCGAAGCTCGGCGTTGTTTCTGCGAGCGTACGGTGAGGGAGCAGCGACTCGATATTCGGTTTGGGCTCCTCCTCCTGCTGTAGCAGAGCCGATTCGACCACGACGGGCGAGCGAGCTTCGAGCTCCATTCCAGTCGTAGCTTTTGAGGGGCGGGTCGACACTGAGGTAGAGCTGGGGGACCTGGAACAGCGGGTGAGAGCTATAATCCAATATGTGCTGCTCTGGCGGAGGCGGAGAGACGAGAAGACGACGAAGGATTGTGGGAGAGGGCAACCTGCGAGCGAGCCGAACCTCGCTGTTCTCGAGAAGAGCGGAATATGGTGAAAGAGCTCGAGAGAGCTACAACTCGCTTTCCGAGATACTCGAAAGTCTCTTTCCGCCCTCGACGTCTTGCTTGCCTGCACACAAGAGCCTGCTCGGCGCGAGGTGCCCACCTGCCTGCGCGGAGCTCTTGAAGTCGCTCAGCCGGCCTGCAGTCGACACTGATCCACGGATATATGCCACGATAACAGCTCTACACTATCGTACTATCCTCACCTTCGACCTCAGCCCTACGCGCCCCCTGCAGCCATCGCCGAACCTCCGTCTCCCCTCAGCAATCTCCTCACTCCCGCTTTCAACAGATGACGCTGCAGCAACGGCACCTCCATATCCACCAGTAGCCGTTCCAGCGTCCTCTCCTCCAACACGAGGAACGCGACCAGCAAGGACCGATCTCTGATGCCGCCGAGGTCGAGGAAGGGTGCCGAGGCGACAAGGGAAGGATGAAGGGAGGTGAGAAAGGTCTTGAGGGTCGGAAAGAAGGATGATGGGGAAGGAGGAGGGGTGGCGAGCTGGGGAGGAGGAGCTGAGACTCTGGCCCGCTTGAAGACGGGAGCCGAGGTCGAGGGGAGGGGAGCTGAAGGCGCACGCTTGAGGGAGGCAGAGCGAGAAGGGGGCGGTCGAGGTAAATCGATGGTGAGCAAAGGTTTCTTGAGGGTGCTGGGGTGCTTGCGGGATGAAGACGAGGAGCTGGCGATGGAGGGGCGCTCGGAGCTGGATCGCAGGCGACGAGGAGGAGGCGAAGGGAGCGAGGAGCGAGCTCTGGCTGAGGTACGAGATGTGCGAGGCTTTGACTTGCTAGATTGAGCCTCTGCCTCGAGCTCTTGTAGCTAAAGAGACAGCCAAGTCAGCCATCGCGCTTCATATCTTCGGCGTGCAAAGACTGACCCTCTTCCGATCCTTCGACTCGCTATAGTAGAACCGTGCTCCAATGCGAGGTCTCCACTTCGGGTCCAGTATGATTTTTCGGTCGCGGCCATGCGAGTGCTCGAAGTTGCTACCTGCAGCGACTCGCCATCCGTCGCCAGCGCGCTCGGCGATGTCAACGAATGTACAGGACCAGCGCTTCCAGGGCGAGGCCGACGTAGCGTGCTGACAGCGAAGGCGTACACAATCCTCCAGGACGAGCTTGCAGATGTTGACGCCCACGACCGGTACGATGGCAAGCCTGAGGCGAAGGAGGAGCAGTTCGACGYTATCGAAGCGGTCGCCGATGGAAGGGAGGCCAGTGAGATGCTACAGGAAAGCGTGGTCAGCACGAATATGGTAGAGTATGGAGTTGGGTGTYAGACCCACTGGTATACGACCAGGGAAGGCGAGGCGATACTGGAGAGAGATCGGATGAGCTTCGTTCAGCCGAGTCGAATAACGTCGACTCACCTCTTGCTCCGAGTGTGACAAAGTCTTTTTGTCATTCGAGATTTCAGAGTCGCTCTCGCTGTCTTCCGTATCATCTGTTGATGGGAGCACACGTCAGCGCAAGACCTCGCCTGAGCAGAGGCGAAGAAGAAGGCTAACCTTGCTCTAGCTCGCGCGAAGAGGTCCGTCGCTGTACCCTCCTCTTCCGTCGAGCTCCAATAGGTTCCAGGAAGCCGTGATCATGATCGAGTCTGTAAGGACTGCTGGTGACCACCCACATGCCGTCGGCGTTCGGGCGGGCGGCGATCCGGAACTTGCAGACATGAGCTGTTCGACGCGAGCAGCATACAGCGAAATAGTCCTCGCGCTCCGTATACTTTGAGGCAGTACTGCCATACGCAGCGCGAGCACCTGCGCGACAGGCCTCAAAGAAGGCCGCCGAGGAGGGGAAGCTGTCGCCGGGCGAAGGAAGCAGCGCGGTGGAGTCGGTGGGAGCCGATGCGCGAGACTTGGTTGTCGATACAATAGGCGTTACTTCGAGCTTTTGTAAGAGGAAAAGGTCAGCGGTAGTTCGCTCGGCGCGCACAACAGCTGCTCACCTCGGCCGAGCCCTCCTGCTCTTCGTCACTCTGCTCGTCGTGCGAAATCTCGATGATGGGCGTCAATCGAGCTTTGGGAAAGGTAGCCTCCTCCTCTTTGACCTCGGGCGACTCTGCTTCCTCTCGCGATAAGCCTTCGACTGGTTCAACCTCCGCACTCGGGCGCAAGTCGGGCTCAGCGTCCAGCTCGATGCCCTGCAGAGCTGTTTGAGCATCCGGAGTAGCTTCTGAATCCTCCAGAATCTGATTGTAGGTCTTTGGAGCTTCCCGAGGCGGAGTCGGCGAGCTCGAAGCGACGACGGGAGCGGGATGAGATGGCGAGTGGGGAGGCGAGAGCGAGAAGTTCAGAGGGTCGTTGGTCGTAGGGGCGATGGTTGTAGATCCCATTCGAGTAGTGCTGTATGCTTTCCTGCTTTACGAAACAGCGAGAGAAGCGTTAAAAGCGAGCAGATCTGGCGGAAGGCAAGAGCGAAGATCCCGAATCGCCGCCAGGCCAGTCAGGGTCAACGGCGTCTTTGCATCTGGCCGAAGCTCCCCTACAGAAGAGTCGTCAGCTGTAGCAGACCATGGTCCAACCTCGCTTGGCTGTTTTGTACTCCATTCGCTCCTCTTCGGAGCTGCTCCTACTCAGTTTCTCTCTCCCGCTGCACCATCGAGCTGTACAGAGTCAAGCTATCGTTTCACAATTTATCTCTCACAGTCGAGCAGCGCTCGCCTGACCGACCTCCACGATCGCATCCTCCTCAGCTAATCTCCACCCTCCAGCTCGGCTCGGCGTTCCTCAACTCCTTCTTCAGCAGATGCTTATGCAGCAGCGGCAGCTTGACCTCGCTCAAAAACTTGTCCCGACTCTGCTCGACCATCGCGATGAAAGCGAAGAGGAGCGAAAGGTCCGTGACGCCAGCTTCGAAGAGGGTCGCCGAGGTTGATTCAAGGGAAGGATGGAGTGAGGCGAGGAAGAGGGCGAGCTGGCGAGGGAAGGGGTGGAGGATGTGCTGTGAGAAAGCCTCCAGGCGAAGGCGGTGGCGGTGGGGGAAGCCTTACGGCGCTGAGAGGTAGGAGCCGCCGAGAAGGTTGAGCTCGAGCGGGCGGTCGAAGGCCGAGCGGAAGAGCTGGAGAATCCCACTGCGACAGGAGGGGTTTCGAGATGAGTCGAGGTAGACATGCGACGTTTCTTCTTGCTCGAGGGGTCTGGGTTGGAGGAGGGTCGCTTAAGGCTGGGCTCTGGCGGAGGGGACGGCGAAGAGGTCGGCGCTTTGTTGCCCGAAGGAGGGCGAGGGAGAGCCGTTGTGCTGATAAAGGGGGTTCTCGAACCACCCATGAGCTCCTGTCGCTATGGTATGGAGAGTGTCAACGACGGGAGCTATCGCAACCCGACCGAGCATGGCTCACTTTGCGGAACTCCTCGGCTTGGTTGTAGGTGCCTCCTGCCTTCGTGCGAGGCCTCCAATGAGGGTCTTCAATGATTCTCCTATCCCTTCCGTGGTTATGAGAGAAGCCGCTATCCGCCGAAACAGTACAGCCCTCCCCCTCGGCATCGAGGGCGAACTTGATCTTGAAGTTGCATCGACGCGCCGCGCTGTAGCTGGTGCGGTTGCGGTTGCAGCGAGCGACCCTCGAACACCCTAAGGGGCTGATACCGACGCCCGTTAGCGGGATACTGAGGTTGCGGAGGGTGTAGTAGGCGGCCTCGAACGAGGGGAAGTGGTCGCCGACCTTGGGGAAGCCGAGGATGGGCTGTGGAGTTCGAGGTGAGCTTAGAATGCGCCGAGGAGAATATGAGCGTACAGGAATTTCCCCAGGGAAGTCAATCTTGTCCTGCATGATCTGTAGCGCGTCAAGCTCATCTCGGCGTTCCTGCAAGCGGCCGGGAAGGCTCAGCGAAGGTACTGTAGCTTGATATACAAGAGCCGTCAGATTGTCTCACTGTAGGGAGCGCAGCCCTCATTGACGTTGGTTGGGGTGCTGCTGTGGGTTGGCAGAGATCAGCGATCATCGCCGAGAACCGTGCGAGCGCCCGAAACTTGGTGCTCACCTCCGCTTTCCGGTCCTCGGTTTCCAGCTAGCTTGACAGCCTTCTCGCGACATGCCTGTGCTCGAAGAACGATCCATCACTCGCTACTACCCAGCCGTCGTCCCCCAGCGCCGCTGTTACCCTCCAAGGACAACCGAGCGTTTGACGTGCTCGGCAGGCAACCGCGATTGTTCGCTTGTTGTTGGTGAGCTTATAGAAGGGGTACTCGTAGGTGTCTCGAGGCGGTAGACAGGCGCTGAAGAAGGAGGCTTTAGTGCGGAAGACGTCGCCGGGCGAGGGGAAGGAGTGCGAAGGAGTGTCGGCCGAGGAGGAGGGAGGGGGGAGCTCGTCGTCCCCGGCCACGCTGCTGAGCTGTTAAAGAGCACGATAGGTACAGTCAGTAAGCGCCGAGCCGCCTGCAGCGCTGCATCGCCCTCCTCGGTTTGAACTCACCTCCGAGCTGTCCTCCTCGCCGCGGGAGACCTCTGCTCCGAGCAGCTGGGCTTGCTCACTAATAGCACTCATAGCTCCAGCAGATTCCGTCCTCTCAGAGCTCGATCCACCAGCTTCGCTTCCTTCGACCAACGTCCTCGCGCGTCCTTCCTCCTCGGCACTCTTAGAGCAGCCGGCGCTCTGCACCTTGTTCGAGTGGCCATGCTCTCGATCCAGATCTCCGATGATAGCTTTGTGCTCCTCCCTCGCCGTCGTCTGAAGGTGCTCGACGTCGCTGTCCTGCATCTCGAGACGAGGCGATGAGCTCGTGAGCGGAGGGTCAAGCGGTGGACGCCGGAGTCGGGCAGGCGGGTAAGCGGTCCTGTAGTCCAGTAGCTGGTCGAGCTGCTTCCTTGTTGAGTAACGAGTCGAAAGCGAGCAAGCGAGGAATGTGGCGAGAGGCAAGCTGCTCGCCTCTGCTCTCCTTCGAGTTTCGTCGGCGAGCGAGGAGGGTTCGAGCAATTCGAGACTAGGGCCGAGACGATTAGGAAGCTGTAGCTGACCTCTGATGGTACCAAAACGTCTGAATACCCTCGCAGCCCTCTCTGCTGCATATCTCCTTGCGCCTGGGCGCAGAATGGGCTTCGCCGAGCCCGGCTGTCGAAGCTAGACGACGGCAGGCAAGCAGAGAGCGATCTACCGTGTCATTCTCTTACTGAAACGGTTAAAAAGGGTCCCACCTCCGACCTCCGGAGCTGCTCTCCACCGCAGCCATCTGAGATCCTCCAGCAGCAGAGGTTTCGAAGTGGGCCGAATCGCCGAAGCTCCCGTCATCGACAGTGATAGCTAGTCTTCGCCTGAGCGGTCGACGGCCCGCACCAGTGTTAAACAAGTTCCTGAAAGCGTGCGCGAGCGGGCGAAGGTCATGGGAAGAGCCCATGTCGTCAGCAAAGACTGTTCCGCCGAGAGGACGAGAGAGCGCCGAGGGGGCCGATTCTTCACTGACAGTAGACTTTGACGATTAACCGATGCGCCAGACTTGTAGATAGATATCTCAGGAGTCTCCCAGTAGCTTGCGGCTCTCTGCTGACCTACAGAAAGGCTTGGAAATCGCTTTTTCCCACATCTAAACCGTTTTACGAGCTCCAAAGTGATCTGCACAGGGGACAAGTCGCGCCGCCCGATTTTTGAAACCATGTATAAACGCAGGATGCGTGGAAGGCGTTGCTGCACACCTTGCAGGTCTTGTTGGCGAGGGAGCGGTCCACGACGGAAATCGAGGAATAGCAGATCGCACACGGTTCGACGCCTTCAAAGTGCGCCACGGCGTTGCTCTTGAAGATGTTGAGGGCGTCGGCGATGAGTCCGTTCTGTATGCGAGGAGACGAGGTCGGAGGAGGTGTGGAGAGGGAGGAGAGGGACGAAGAGTCGAGATCAGCGCCGAGCAGCACCGCGCGGAAGATGTAACGCACCTGATTGGTAATAACCTGCTGCACCGCCAATAACCATGCCCTCCACTGCTTATCCGTTACTCCCACCTTCCGTACATCCTTCACCTCGACCTGCGCGAGCGGGAACTCGGCCGGCAACCGCACGCCAATCTCCATGCTCTCCTCGTCCACCACAAACACCGCCTTGACCTCGTTCGCTCCAGCAGCGACCTTGACTGTAAAGTCGTCGTTGTCGCGCAGCTGCTTGCCGGCAGGATCGTTGGGGTCCCGAAGGTGGGCGAGCTCGGCGGCGATGAGGACGGGCGAGAAATGGCGGGAGGTGAAGTTGGAGACGGACATCGAAAGCTGGCGGTTCTTGCAGCGCTCCCACCATTCTCGGATGAGGGAGGGAAGGGCTTGGAGGGCGCGGTAGTAGATGAATGCGGCGAAGACGGGGAGGATGGTCGACGAAAGGTCTTCGACCACTGCGAAAGGGAGCGAGGGTCAGCGCTACAGCAGCGAGTGGACGACAGCGATCTACGTACTCTCGAGATGGAACTCGTTCACAGCCCAAGGTGTCACATCGACGACGCGAGTGCGGTCGCTGAGATTGAGGATTGCGAAGATGGAGGGAAGGAAGGAGCCGCCGATGAGGTCGGCGCGGCGAAGCTGGTCGGTGTAGGCCGACTTGATGCGAGGCGACTGCGAAAAGCAAGAAGTTAGCTGACTGCGCAGCGATACGAAGCTGCCAGCGACGCACAGCAGTCTCGAAGAAGCGGAAAGCGACGAGCCAAGCCAAGAGGTAGGTCGACGCCTAGGAGCGAGAGCAAGGTCAACATATCATCACGGGGACTCGAGCGAACTCTACTCACGGAGGAGTATTGCTCGGGAGCATGCAGCACGTCGGGCGAGAGCTTGGCCGACAGCAGCTCGATGAGCTCCTGCGGCAAGACGATGGCTGGCGGCGAGTCCGTCTGCAGTTCGACTTCGACGACGAGATCCGACACATGCTTCTCGGCGATCCGAACGACGAGGTCGTAAGACGACTGCTGAACAGCGAGCGAGGGATCGCGGAGGAGGTGAAGAAGCTGCGAGGGAGGGAAGAGGTCAGCCGTCAGCCGGCGCATTCGGTCTGCTATGTTCACCCACTTGACCAAACGAATCGCCCATAGCAAGAAGTTTCGGCGGTAGGTCGCGGATGAGCTTGGCCATGATCTCGAGGATGACGACTCGGGGCTGATTGCGAGCGCGCGAATCTGGAGGCGAGTCGATCGGATCAGCAAACAGCGTCGAAGGAGCTCTACGAGATCCAGCTTACCAGGCCTAGACACGAAGAGATCACGAACGAGCTCGAGCGACTTGTCAATCCTCGCCCTCGCCGTTGCCTTGAGCTCCGAGTTGGCTGAAGCGAGCTCCTTGACGAGGGAGAGAAGACGACACGAGTGGTAGAGAGCGGGAAGTGTGACTGGCTCATCCCAGGACGCGGTCTGTGGGTGAGAGACGTCAGCGAGGTCTCGGAGTCAAAGAGAAGCCTTCGGCGCTTACCTCGAGATTCGACTCGACCACATCAAACACGAGCTCCCAATGACTTCCGCTCAGCTCTTGTACGATAGGTGCGAGGTGAAGGAACAACTCGGCGACGCTAGCGAGAATCTCCTCCTCGAGGTCGTCGTCGCTAGCTATCCACCTCTGCACCGCCTGAATGAGGAACATGGTCCGCTGCTGAGGAAGGAAGATGATGGGCGCGTCGAGAGGCGGTGTTGTAGCGAGGAGAAGGCGAAGGAGAGGTAGGCCCTTGCTTGAAGCGGTCGATGAAGAGACGCCGGCCACGAGGGAGGCGAGCTCGTTTTGGTAGCGCTCGAAGCGAGGCGACTCGAGAAGGACGGGCTTGACGGCAAGGATGACGGCGCAGGCGAGGTCAGATGCTGCGAAGCAAAAAATCAGCTTACGAGTTATTGTGGAAGAAGAAGGAACTCACCCTCGGTTAAGCTCTGAGCCCAAGCCAGCCACCGCTCGGCGTCTTGTACGCCCTCCGAGTACCTCAGCAGCGCGCCAAGGAGGGTGCTGAAAGCCCTCCTAGCATACACATCGTCCTGCGACCTTCCTCTCCGCGCCAAACCGTCCAAGACCTGCACCATACCGTCCTCACCGGCGACGGGCTCCTTCGCCCTCACCACCTTCATCGCATCGGCGTGCCAAGTCTCGGGCAGCGAGTTGGCGACCGAGGAGATAAGGTAGCTGGATAATCCATCGGCTGAGCCTACAAGACGAGTGAGGACGTCCTCGGTGATACCTCGGCCGAAGAATCCGCGAGTGGAGCCAGCCGAGGCGAGCTCGTCCCTGGCGACGTCGGCGAGGAGAAGGACATGAGGGAGGATCCAGAGGTTGTCGGAGGAGCGAATCCACGCGTGGTCGGCGCGGGCGGAGACTTCGAGGAGGGCGAGGAGGGCGCGAGCGTAAGGAGGAAGGGCGGCGACGTCGACTTCTGTAGCGTAGGTTGCTGGGCTGTCCTCTGTCGAGAGCGGGACGAGAGGGGAGAGGATAGAGAGGGATGCGGCGGGAGGCTGAATGTTGAGGGTGGAGCGGAGCGTGTCGAATGTCGATTGAGTCGGGAGGATGGAGGAAAGCGAGATGGAAGGGAATGGCGAGAGAAGGTCGGCGGCGGTCGAGACGAGCTCGATAGGGCTTGCCCGAACATCGACGCTTGTGACGCTGACGCTCAGCCGCCTCACGACATCATTGAGAAGCTCCTCGCCTCCGACAGCGACCAGGTGACCCCACGCCTCCTGCGCCGGGAAGATGGCCTCATGCGGCAGCTCGGCGCCCGCATCCTCCAGCCTGCAGTTCGGCAGGACGTAGCCAATCTCGAAGAGTGCGAGAGGGAGCGAGGCTTCGGTTGAAGAAGGTGAGGAGGCGGCCGGCCGAAGGGCGAGGACGGCTTCGGCGTTGGATCCGACTTGGAGGTAGTGCGAGAGGAGTCGTACGGGGGCGGCGAGGCAGTGGAGGACTCGGTCGGAAGGAGTAGATGCGGCGATCGCGGCCGTTGCGAGAGGGGGAAGCCGAACAGCGAGCATGGAGAGGAGGGTAGCGGGGATAGTGGGCGGGATGAAGGGTTCTGTGGAGCAGGGCAGGGTTAGCGAACGTGAAGTAGGCTGGTGGGACGAGTATGCACTCACGAGGCTGTACCATAAGGCGCTGCAAGATCTCGACCTCCACCTCCTCAAACTGCAGCTCATCACCGAGCACCCTCCCAGCGACCTCAAGCGTCCAGCTTTCGAGTCCAGCCGAGGGGAGATCGTCGGTCGAAATGGCACCTCCTCCAACCGCGTTGATGAGACGCAGAAGGACCGAGGCGGGAGGAGTCGAAGGCGAGAAGAGGGAAAGCCAGATTGCTGCGCGGGAGGATGGTGAGGTGGAGGGAAGGTAGCTTTGCAGGAAGGAGAGAGCAAGCGCCGAGGTGTAGGGAGTAGCGAGGAGGACCGGTAGGCGGAACTTGCTCAAGTCGTCGAGAGTCTGCGGGTAGGACAAGTCAGGGGGAGCTGAGAGCTCGAGAGAGAGGTTGGAAACGCACCTCGAGGACTGCAGACTCTTCTCCGACAACATTTCGGACGGCCATAGCGAACTTGAGCAACGAAGCTGTCCTCGCTCCGTCGGTCTGCGCCTGAACGATCTCGGTCGCGGCCAGCTTGACGCTCTGCACAGCGAGATCGCGTCCCTTGGCACCGACGATCTCGTTGCTTGACGAAGCAAGGGCGTTAAGGCCAATCGCGAGCGGCGAGAGCGAATACGCGAGCTTGTCCTCGGCGGTCGAAGAGGCGGAGAGGTCGGAGGAAGAGGTGGCGATGGGTTGCCAGACGGTCTCGAAGAGGGGGTTGTCCCGAGTAGCGAGCTTGGCCAGCGTAGCCTCGATCTGTTGGGCGATCTTCTGCGTGGCGACGCTCTTTGAGGGCTTACTTCCCTCCTCGGTGCCGAGGAAGGCGGTCCACATCCTGCTAACCCACTCCTTCACCAGCGCCTCGACCTCCGTCTGCTCAACCCCGTCCCTGCTCATCGCTCCACTCTCCCACACCAAGCATTCGAGCAAGGCGGTGGCCCACTCCTCGGTCGGCGAAGCGGCCTTGCCTCCCATCGGTCCAGGCGTTCCAGATGAAAGCGAGCGGCCAGACAGTGCCGACCAAAAGGTCTCGAAGAGGAGGGAGAGAGCGTCGGTACGAGGAGGGAGGATCGACGCTGGGATGGTGGTGAGGAGGAGGAGGACGGTGGGGTAGGAGGCGGGCTGGTTGCTGCAGGCGGTCTGGAGGTGAAGGAAGAGAAGGGAGAGGGTCGGCGAGGGAGTGAAGGTGGATGAAGAGGGCTCGTTGGGCGTAGAGTTGGATGCGACTGGCGCCGAATCTTCGTCGTCCTCGTCCTCCGAATCCTCGTCCTCGGACCCTTCCTCCTCCTCGCGATCCTTGCTACCGGCAGAGAGGACGTTGTCGGCGAGAGTCCAGGCTTGAGGGTAGCCTGAGCGAGTGGGAAGCAATCAGCTTCCAGCTCCAGACGGATCGAAACGGATCGGCACTCACGACGAAGGAAAGCTATAATGCCAGCCCAGCCCTCATCTTCTCCCCAGCACGACTTGAGCACTCGAGCAGCAATCGTCTCGACGCTCCCTTCATCCTCCAACAGCGTCTCTTCTTTCCGTCCGCTAGCAGCGCCTAGAAGCTGGTAGAGAGCCCTCCTGAGCGCTGCACTGGGCTGCTCTTGAGGATCGGCGAGATCCCACAGGTCGGCGGAGGCGAAGAGGTCGATCGTCTCCTGCTCGAGAGGGAGAGGCGAGGGGAGGCTCGAGAGTAGCGAGGAGAGGAGGAGAAGCGATTGGGTCTTGAGAGCCGCTGCATCGGCTTCTGCCTCGGCCTCGGCAGCTCCAGACTCTTCGTCACGAGTAGGCGTAACGGAAGGTGCGAGGATGTGCTGAAAAGCGAAACCGAAGATGGGTTGAGCCTGCTCGGCAAGGTTGATGCCTGCCTCGGCTTCGGCGTCCTCCGAGACCTCGCCGGTCTGGACAACGCTGGTCCAAGACCTGTTGGCGATAATGCGAACTTGACGGTCGCCATCGAAGGGTCCCATGGCCCAGCTGGCGACGTACTCGCTGTTCTCGATCCATTGCGGAAGGAGAAGGGCGGAGCGGGTCGCGGCGAGGAGGGACGAATGGCGAGGAGAATCGGGTGCAGGCTGACGGGACGTGAGGAGAGTGTGTAGGGTGTGCGCCGCGAGTCGAAGTCGACGACTGGGGTGCAGCAGGAGCCGTGGAAGGTGGTGGGCCTGTTGTGAGCGAAACGGGTCAGTCAGACCTCGGCGATGATCTGCCGTCGTACAGCAGCAGTAATGCAGCAATTCAAAGACTTACCCAGACGTTCATGCTCTCTACCACCTGATCTCGGCGCAGCTCGAGCTTCCATCCTTCGTCATCCTCCTCGCCGCTCTTGCTCGCCTTGTGCTCCTCGTCCAGTACAGCTTTAATCCACTCCTCCAAGCCTTCAACACCTTTACCAATCGTTGACTCGTCCCGCTTGCCAAGCTTCCTCAGCACGACGACCAGTTCCGCATCGACGGCGCTTCCTCCTGAGAGATACAAATCGACCGGGTCCGGCGCGCCCTTGGGAGGACGGGGAGGCGGCGTGTAGGTCTTTACTTTTGGGGCGAAGCGGTCCTTCTTTGACTTCTTTTGGCCGCGCTGCGCGGGCTGCTGAGGGAGCGGAGGCGGTTCGTCGCCGTTGGCTGCAGCTTTGGCAGCCTTCTTCTCGTGCTTCTTCCTAGTCGAACTCGAGGCTGAAGACTTGCTCTTGGCCATGATGAGGTGCAGAAACGAGGTGAGGTGTGGTGAAAGGGAGAGCCTGCCGCGATTCGCGCCTTTTCGGATCAAGAACGTCACTGCTGAGTTTCGAGGTGAGCCTCGAACCGAGACTTGAGGTGGTGGCTAGCTGCAGGGATGTAGTGTGCACGGAATTTACCCTGTTTGGCGGTTCAGATCGCGAGCGAGGGTCTTGGTTGGCATCGCCGAAGCCATTCGCCCTGCTCTTCTCCGCTCGATGAGCCTGTAAACGAGTATGTTGGGCCAGAAAGAAGCACGATGGCTCGTGAGAGCATGTGAAAGCCGGACCGCTGAGCTCGCGAGCTCTCGACTCGACTCTCGCCCGGCTCGAAGCTTTCTCGGCCTCGGCGCTCGCTGATGACGACTCGACGGGCGGACGAAGGGGTCTTGCGAGCAAAGCTAGCACAGTAGTACAGCAGATGGTCTCTGCGAAGAGTTGAGAGACGTTAGGGGACACTCCGCGCTAGGGACTCGAAGCACAACTTACCCTCGCCGAGCACTGCGAATCACTCCCGCGTCAAAAGCTCAGCCATCCCCCTGGCAAATCTATCCCTGAGTCCATCATCATCCTTCATCAACTCAACCACCTCCTTCATTGCCTCGCTTGTTTTGAGGAAGGCAAAGTCCTCGCCTGCCCTGTCGAGAGCGGCGAACCAAGCTCGTCGTAGGTCGCGGAGACGTCCGAAAAGAGTTCATGGGCAATGGTGTTCATGCTGAGCTGTAGTTTGTACGCCGCAAGGGCAAGTGATTGGAGGGCGGGTAGGTCGAGGATGTGGGCGAGGCGGTAGACGGATTTCGGCGAGACGGGGACGGGAAGTCGGGGCTGACACTCATGGAAGTCATCCAGAGCTGTACGTCGTTCATTTGGAATCGAACCTGCCGTGTTGCCAACCTTGAAGGACGAGGCGAGCGGAGCAAAGTCGATGTGCGACGTGCTGAGCCACATGAGGAGGGCCGGTAGGTCGCGTACGCCGTCGCAGAGATTCGAATCTCGCGGTAGTCGGCCTCGCCAGGATCGGCGAAAGACCGGCCCTGTTCGATGTAGATGTCATCGGCTTCGTCGTCCGAGTCCTCGAATGCGACATCGTCTTGACCAACGTTGACCATCTCGGGAGAGGATCCCGACTTGGTCCTCCTGCGCTTCCGAGTCAACGAGGCTTCTGCAAACGACGAATCGAAGAGAGTGGTGAAGAAGGGAGACGTGCGAAGCAATTGGGAGATCGTCCACAGCTCGAGCTCCGTCTTCGGGAAGTAGAGGCGGATGTCGTTCGTCACGAGACAGTCCACGGTAGCTGGTCCGAGGCAGGAGCGGTCAGCTCGTACTTGGGGCGGAAGAAGTTGCACAGCTCACAGTTGACATGCGCGGCAGCTTCAGAGACTTTGGCCCGCTCGAGCAAACGAGCGTCGGCGGTGCTGATCTCCACCTCAAGGCGCCACGCCCTCTGGGTGTCGAGGGGGACGTGGTGTTCGAGAAGGCGCTTTTCCGTGACGCGTAAGTCTACCGTCCTTCCCGACACAAGGTACGGCCACGCCCCATCCTTGTCGACGCTGTTCACGATGATCGTACTGTGCTGAGAGCGTTCGGCGTGAAGGCGGTACTTGAGCGTCGAGCCGGCCGAGCCTATGCATCCGAGTGCGGTACCGCGCCAGTGAACGCCGAAGATAACGCTGGACGGCTTGTCAACTTCCCGTGCGCCGTAAAGAGCCCATCTTCCAGGTAAGTCGAGCGATATCTCTGTCTCAAGGTCGACCTCGGCCGCCTTCCTTAGGTCTGCTTCAAACGACGACGACAGCTTCCAAGTCTTGGAGTGAAATTCCGACGTAGTGCAAGTGACGGCCATGGGCGACGAGATGGCGAAAGGGAGTGAGGGCGAGCGCGGGAGGGAGTGGGCGAAGCTCGGTGGAGGTGTAGAGGTTGGGAAAGGTCGAGGAAAAGCGGTGGCAGGGCAGGAAGGGCTTCTGCAGGTCATCAGAAGTTAGCTAAGCTGGTCTGACGCGACTCCTGCGCACCTTCAACCGCCGAACTTACGGACCTCAGGTCGCGTCGACGCTCTAAGCAGCAGCTCAACGAGAGAGAGGGATGGCGGTAGCAGAAAGGGGTAGCTTAGTTGTCCAGTAGCTTCTTGGAGCCTGTACGAGAGCTGTCGAGTAGCTGACGAGCTGTAGCGAAGCGAGAGAGCGACGCGGTCCGTTCGAGAGCTGTTTGAAAGCAGAAGCGGGCGTCAACAAAAGCAAGAACTGTAGAGCGATGGAGTAGTACTCACCTGTAGCTGTTGCAAGTATCGCGGAGCAGCGAGAGACGAGTCGAAGCAGAGCAGACGAAAAGGGAGGAAGACAAGGAGTGAGAGGCGCGACGAGCGGGAGGTCGAGCGAGCGGTGATGAAGGGTGATGAGGTGCAGGACTCTGCAGACTTGGGTAGGGGATCTTGAGCTCTTCTGTGAGCTTCTGCTACTGCTCGCACTCCCCTCGGCGACTCCCTGCAGCAGGTCGGCGCCCCTGATCACCGTTCTGGCAGCTCGTTGCTCGCTGAGATCCTACAGCAGAATCTGAAAGATACTTCGTACAGCGAGATGGAATCCAGAAGCCGAGACAGGTCTTGCGGAGCTTGCAGAGGCTTGCCTTGCCGCTCTCAGCCGCGCCGAGCTTTCGCCAGCGGCCAACCAGTCGAGATGAGTCTTGACAGATGGTGCAGGGTCTTCAAAGCGTCCAGTACATCCCATCAGATTCTCGAAGCTTTGATCCCGCTTCCGAGCCACCCAGTCACTCCTCACAGCTCCATCTTGACCGCCTCCTCGCTCTCACCCTCCCTCACCATCGCCCTCCTCTTCGCATCCTTCACCGCCTTCCTCAGCAACGCCTGCTGCATCTTTGCCATTCCCACTCTGGCTCCCAGATCCCCGACATAACGATCCACCGACTCGTCCTCGAGCGAGAGGAGGAACACGAGCTTCTCGGTCGAGTCGAGGCCGGCTTGGAGGAGGGACGGGGCGTAGGCGAAGAGGGTGGGGGAGCTGGTGAGGGAGGTGAGGAACAGGGTAAGGGTGGGGAGGAAGTCAATCCGTGTGACTGCCTCAGCTCTGAGCGTGTGCGAAGGGGCGAGCGAGGGCATAGGGAAGGCGAAAGTGGCCGACCGACGGAGGCAAGTCGAGCGTGGAGGCGAGGCTTGCGGACAGCGCTGAAGCGCATCGATGGGAGGAGCGAGTTGGTGAGGAAAGAAGCCCTTCTGGGAGCCGTCGATGGAGAAGTCGAAGGCTGAGGAGCTGGCGAAGGGCGGCTCGGGACTCGGCGGCGCTTGGGCAACGACCCTCTCCATGCGAGCTTCCTTCTCACTTCTCAGGGCGCTTCTTGTTCCCGTCTTGCCATTCGAGCCTCGGCGGTTGCAGTGTATGACTGTGATCGAAGTGCGACCGGGTGACTCTCCATTGACCATAGGCCCCGAGACCGAAAGCGAGGTAGACCGGACACGCCACACTCGTTGCTCGCTTGGCTCCGCGAAAACAGGCGCGAGCACAGCGGAGGGAGAAAGCTTTACCAGCTCTGAAATCCTTGTCCGAAACTCCCTTCTTGAGGAGGATGAGGGTTGCGCCGAGTTGGAAAGCGGCGGCGAGGCAGTGGACTCGGATGTCGGTGTGGGTCGGAAAAGACTGCGTCGGGGAGGGGTATACGAGAGGCACAAGCTGTGATACGAGCGCAGTGAGGAGGTCAGTATTTGTAGCGCGAGGAGGAGCGAGGAGCACCGCTCACGTTGGCCAGTCGATAAACTTGATCTTCGAGCGAGCGCATGTGAGGATGGATGAGTGTCGAAGAAGGTGCAGGGGCGGCAGAGATGCCGTTGTCGGGGCTGAGCGAGCTGTCATTGTCGAGGCGATGCACCTTCTTGGGCGGCTCGGCGCACGTCTCGGCGTTGGAGCGGGTGTCGCTTTCGTCCGAGCTCTGATCCGAGTGGCTGTCTTCGTCTGTCGCCGTCGCTTCTTCGTAGAGCTTCCTGGTTTCGAAGGATGGTGCTGCGTCGACGCCGTTCGAGCCTCTGTGAGTCGCGACGTCGAAAGCGGGCAGCTTCCTCATCCCCGCTCCGCCGAGCGAGGCCTCGAGCTTCTCCAGCTCCGCTTTAATGTACTGCTCCGCCGCCTGCTTGGCCTTCTCGTCCTGCTCCATCCCGCACGAGTGCTTCGAGCAACTCTCGACGACGATGAAGACGCCCTTGTTGCTCGATCCCTTCCACTCCGCTCTTGCGCCGAAAGGGCAAGTCTGCTCTCTCGTGCGAGGTCGAAGAGTGCAGTAGAGTGGTAGCTTGTTGATGGAAGGCCGAATAGCTTCCACTCGTACTTTTTGGTTGACTTGCGAATCAACAGACGGGGTCAGCTGTGCAAGGCTCGAGCGCTGCTTTGAAACGGCTCACCAGCAGCTCTGTAGACTAACAGCCTGAATTCCTGTAGGCTGTAGTAGGTATCACCTACGCTGGGAAGCTGTAGCACTGTCGGCGAGTCCATACGAGTCGAAGCCAGCGAGCGAGCAAGGTGTGGCAGGAAGCAGAGGAGCGGGAGGGCTCGAGCTGGTCAAGTGGTCGCCACTGCGGATACTGAGAGACGAGAATGTGTAGCTCAGAAATCGGCTACGCGAGTCTAACCTCACGATGAGAGATTCCTGCTGCACTGCGCAGCTGCTGTAGCCTCTCGCTCTTTCTCAGCTCGGCGCTACCCTGAGCCAGTCTAAGCCAGCAGGTCGCCAGCTCCGAGCAGCGACTTTGGGCGACATCAGTCGAGTGCGATAACTAGCTCTCAGAGCGCCCTAAACTTACTGGAGCAGCTCCCGAGCCTCTCGAGCTGCTGTTCCGTCTCGCAGCCAGCGCCGAGCTCGGCTCTCGCTCTCCGAGCTAGTTTGAGCTGGGTATAACGTTCTTGCACAGTGTCGAGAAGTGCGAAGGGTATCTGAGAGACCATACTAGTTGGAGAAGGTGTTGATTTGCTGTGAGGGGAAGGTAGGAGGTCAGCTCATACAGCTCGGCGAGTGCGAAGGCAGCGCTTACCTTCCACCGCGGCGTGCATGAGTAGCCTGCAAGATGGAGAGAGGGTTAGGAGCGACGTGTGGACACATTTCTGGTATGAGAGGCTGTACCGTGGAACTCTGTGAGAGAAGCGAGGTTAGCTGAGGTCGCCAGCTGCGCCGAGGGAGATGAACTCGCCGAAGGCGTTCTCGTCTTTGGGGTCGGAGATGCAGTTCTTGCCGTTCAGCGGGTTATGAGAGAATGGGTTGTGATAGTAGCCTATCTTATCTGCGAAGTGGATCTGATCCTTGGGGAGGAAGAGAGCCGCCGCGATTGAATGGACTGAGGAGGGGAGCGGCGGTGGCCGACAAAGCGCGAGACGCGGCGGTGGGGTCAGGGAAGAGTGGGGAGAAGAACGAAGGGGTGTCAGTGTACATCGAATGAGAATCCTACATGATTCGAGATGGCTGACCCGGTGCATCGCCCTGTGAAGAAGTGAGGGAGGGGGATCGCCGAGGTTAGCTCCCGTCTCGAAGAGTCAGCTGTAGGCCATCGAAACCTACCCATCGCTCGTAAAAGAATCCTCCAGCATCCTCGAGAGCCTGGAAATAATCCTGGTACGCTTGACTCCGCCAGAGCGAGAGCGAGGCGATCTCCTGCTCGGCGAAAGAGGGTCAAGACGAGCTCGGGCGGGCGGAGAAGGGCTACACTGACAAAATTCGACCAGTAATGGCAATTCGAGTCTAATGAAGTTAATGGAGAAGGTAAGGAAGGTCAGCGTCACTCACCTCGTCGCGGAGGCTCTCGGCCGGCGCGAAGGCGCTCAGCTGGGCTCGAATAGAACTCACAAGTCTCTCCACCGTCATCAGAGAGCCACTTGAGCGCATTATTCTCGGCCATGTGTTCGGGATGCGCGACCATGAACTCTGTAGGTAGAGCAGCGATGCGAGAAGGGAAAGGAGCGAGAGGCGAGAGACCGAGGAGCGTCAGTCACTTAGTCGAGGGCGGGAGGAGCGGCAAGTCGACTCGCTCTTGGTGGTATCCCACAATGTCTTGATGGTCTCGCCGTACTCGTAGCTGTGCAGGGAGAAAGAGGTCAGCTCGGCGCCGACCTGGAGTAGACGAGCTGGCCGTCAAGAGGGCGGAAGGGGGCTCACAGGCTGATCACGAAGGTATACTTCTTGTTGTTCTCCTTCATGTACATGAACGGGTCGTAGTCGATGTCGCAGCTGCGAGTGAGGGCGTCAGTACGGCTCACGAGCGCCGAGCGGACGACTCACAAGAACTTGACGCTCGGCCTGTTGGAACGGAGACTCAGCTTCGGTGTAGCTCAGATTAGTGGACTAGGACTCACTCTACACGCCAGTAGAACTCGTAGTCGTCCAGCAGGGGATGGCGCCAGAAGAAGCCTGAGAGGGAGGAGGGATCAGCGCCGAGCCGCGCCAGCTCGCTTCTTGGCTCGATGCAAGCCCCCAAGAACTCTTCTGCGAAGATCTCAGGGCTCATATCGAATCAAGATCGCCTGCAAAGCTCACCGGACTGGTAACGGCACATCTTTCGGTAGGGAAGCGACCCGCCATATGGGATATTCTTGGTGCCCATCTCCTTGATCAGCTGTTGGTTCTCAATGATAGTTGTTTCGTAGATGAGGAAGCCTTAGGTCAGCTCTGGTCGAAAGGAAAGGCGCTCGGCGAACGACGGAAACCGCTCGGCGAACCGAAGACGGCCCAGAGAAGACCCACCTCCCACGCGCGAGTCGTGTTGATATCCTTGGGCATTTCGTTGCCTGGTGGCCAATGCTCGGTCGGAATCAGCCCGTAAGAGCAGGGCCCCGAAGCGAGAGCCGAGGTCCGGGCTTTGAAGTCGTCGTTGAACGGTTCTGGAGGCGCAACGGGTGAGCTACAGATTCCGGGCGAGCAGCGGCGTGCTCAGAGTATGCAGGAGAGTAGCTCACCGTCGTTGAGGAAGACCCAGGGATAGTGGTAGCGCGAATTGAAGCGATCTAAAGGGGAAGCGATGCGTCAACATCCCCCGAGCCGCTCGAATACCATACAGAACCCCCAAGGGAAACTCACCTTCCATCCCTCGAATAGAAGAAAGAATCTCCCACAAATCGCTGTTCCTCGCCAAAACGACAAAGGCGGCATTCGCTCGTGTCCCATTCCCCAGGCTGCTCAGCTCATTCCCTGCAGCATAATCAACAGGCTCCCACCCTGCTGCTGGTGTCTTCTGACCCTTGTAGTAATGCGACGCCCCAATCTCATCTCCGCCGAATCCGAGCTTGGCGCGGGCGGCGGCGGTGGTTGAGCTGTAGCTTGGCGAGGAGAAGGAGGCGAGAAGGTGCAGGGTCAGAATTACGGAGAGGAAGATCCCGCCGTAGCGCGTATAAGGGTGGTGTAGCGCCTGGAAAGGTGTCGGCATCGTTGAACGAGCAGGACGAGGAAGGAGCGAGAGCGACCAAACGGCCAAGTCCGTTCGCATTGAGCAAGACCTCGGCTTTGAAAAGGTGCATGATAATTTACTCCACGTCTAGTCCAATACAAGTACCTCCATCGCCCGCTTCTCCACCTTCACTTTCCTCCTCTTCTGCCCCTGACTCTCCTTGCCCTCGGCGCCTCGGTCGGCTTCCTCCCTCAACTCGTGCAGCCGACGCTTCAATCTAGCGTTCTCCAGCTCGGCGATCTCAAGCCTCAGTCGAGCATTCTCGGCTTCCACCTGGGTGCATCGCGTCCAAGGTGATGGTGCAGCTTGAGCGAAACGCCAGGCCGGAGAGGCGAGGGAGCGTTGGAGCCGAGGGAAGCGAGAGCTCGACGAGAGGGTTTGGGAGGGGTGGCCAGAGCGAGAAGCTGAGGCTTGATATCCTGCTCGATAGTTCCAGCAATGGGTAGTCGAGCGGTGGTCCTCGTTCGGCGAGGAGGAGTGTCGGGGCGGACTCGGGGAGGGTCCTTTCGGAGATGCTGGGGAAGAGACTGATGGGAAGAGGCGGCTGGGAATGATTGTGTGACGGGTGGGGGTGTGGACGATGCTGAGTGCTCGACAGCCACATGCGGAGCGGGCCCGGTGGTTGTCGAGGCTGCAGGCGGGGAAGGAGCGGGCGTAGGGAGAGGAGCAGTGGGCGCTGAGAGCAAGGGAAGTGCTGCGGGAGGCGGGCGAGGAAGAGATCAGCCTCTAACAAGCCAGAAACCGAGTAGCAGACTCACCTGGGGGTAGCCTCGGCTTGAACTGAGGTGCAGGCGAGGGCGCCTTCTCTCTCCTCCTCTCCTCGGTGGAGACCTTGGTGATGAGAAGCCGATCCGACGATGGTGAGGATGCTGGCACTGGCGGAGCGATCGCGGTTGAGCACGCTGATTTCGCTTGAGGACTCGAGGGATCTGAGAAGGCAAAGACGTCAGCTCACGGCCGCCGAACTTAGAGGACGGGCGACTCACCGATAGCTCTCCAGCCTGCAGGAAGCCAGCGTGGGAGTGGCTCGGGCCTTGAGGATACCAGTGTTGCGGGTGTAGCCTGAGGAGCGACTACAGGTGTGGCTTCGGTGCGTTCGGCCCGAGTAAGAGGGCCGATAGGCTCGGTTGAAGGCGAGGAAGCTGGCGCTAAATTAGGTGAAGGGGCTGGTGCGGCGCTGAGAGATGGGTCCGGAGCAGAGGCGGCTGTTAAAGAAAGTTATGTCAGCTTGGGGCGACGGATCCTGCCCACAGCTCTACTCACGAACGAAAGTCGGCGCAAAGGTCGGCTTCGTTGGGACTTGGACCACAGCAGGAGGCTCGATATCCTTCAATCTCTTCTCCATCGAAGCGATGACCTTCTTCTTGAGCTTCTGCTCCTTCTTTGAAGCTGTGGGGGTACGGGTTAGCTCGCGCCGGCGAGCGCTGAATCTCGAGCGAAAGCGACGCACGAAGAAGGCCCTTCAGCACAAGTTGAGCCTTGGAGAAATACAAGAACTCGATAGTCTCGCAGGGAGAGTCTCGATGGTCGATCCAGGTGTACTTGAGGTGCTCCTTTTGCGATGCTGCTCGCGCCGAACCGAGCCTGCGAATGAGAAGGCGAGCGCCGAAGTTAGCGTCTGACGCAGAGGGCTTCTGCGGCTTATCAAGCACGTACGAAGTAGAAGACGAAGCTGCGATGAACTTGGGCTGCAGGTTGACGCCCTCAATCTTGACGCGGTAGAACTTGAGCTCGATCTTGCCTCCCTTGGCCGAAGCGCCCTTGTCGGCGGTCCAAGATTTGAACACGAATGGTTGGATCGTCGTCTACAGAGCGCCGGCTGTCAGCCTTCGCCAGATCTTCCCACCGACAGCACGCGACGACGCGACTTACCGAGCTCGTCCGATGGCCCTCGAACCTCGCTGTCCGGCCATCCCCTACATCCACATCAAAGCATCTCACGATCCTCTACATCCCCAGGCGCACGCCATCTACATCCAGCGCTACAGCGATATCCGTCGCAGCGACCTGTCCTTTTGGCCGGAGCGAGCTGTATTCGACGCGGAATTCGAGGCCCGGTTGCGCTTCGATCTAGCAGGTTGAGGTGTTGGCTGCTAGCCGTAAAACAGGGTTGTACAGCGGTATGGGTGTGCCCGAGACGGTGACGGGAGCCGAGTAGGCCAGGGAAGTGCTGTCGAGTCGTTCAACAAGCGCGTTAGTGGGCAGGTGATGAAGTGCAGAAGAGTAGTAGCACTCACATGGCAATCGGAGCTGATCCAGCCATCTTGGTCTGCTGCTGGCGAAGGCGAAACGAACAGACGAGGTGAGCGTAGGAGCCGAACCTGCGGAACGAGTTACTCGGCGGTCAAGGGGTTTGCGAGGAAATCGAGAGTTCAGCTCTGAGCTTCGCGAGGCTCTCAGCTATAGTCGGATCACTTCAAAACGTCTCTGTACATTTTCCAAGATTTCCTGCCATCAAGCTCGACAACGGCGCCCTCATTTGGCGATCTCCTCCGCCTGCCAAACCTCCCTCAATCCCGCGAGTTCTCGCTTCATTATCGCCCAGTACTCGTCTTGCTCGACGCCGAAAAGTCGAGGCTTCAACAGCCAATCCAACTCCGATTCCTGCAGCAGCATGAGGTCGACAAGCGACTCCTCATCCTGAACGCCGAGCTGCTCCAACTTGGGTGAAAGGACTGCGAGCGACGGGTGTAGGGCGGCGAGGAGAGTATCGATAATGCTTTCGGATTGGGGACCGAGCTTCTGGACCTCCCTCATGTCGATATCGACGTCGACGCCCCGCTCGGTCGCCCTCAGCTCGGGGCTCATCTCCAATTTGACGTGAGTCGAAGGGGTGGCGCTCCCGCAGAAGCCGAGCGAGATAGTAAGGGGGGTGGCTGGAGTGTCTTGTTGACCGATCGGAGAGAACTCGAAGCAAGGTGGCGAGCTTTGAGCGCGAGAGGATGAGGGGCCGAAGGGTTCGGTTTTAGAGGAGGGGAGGGCGAAGTCGTCGGAAGCGTGACGGCGGAGAGCGGCGAGAGGACGTGTGTTGGTGATGAGGCTGAGCTGAGGGCGCTTGGAGGTTGAGGTGGGCTTGCCGGCAACTGCTCGAGCCTCGGTCGTGGATTCCTCGGCTCCCTCTTGAAGTGCTCGGCGCTGCTGCTGCTCCTTCGTCATCGCAGTCCCATCGCCAACGGCTTCCGTCTCGACTCCCACCATCTCCTCATCCTCCACCTTCTTCCCCGGCGGCGCATGCCCATGCCTCAACTCGCTCCACTCCCCCTTGACCACCCAAGCGCACCCGCTGTCCCACCTCGCATCCCTCTCCGCTACTAGCGCATATCCACAGCTAGCTTGTCGAAATTTGATGAGCACCGCTTCGTGCGCAGAGGTGGCCATCTCCAGCGCCATTGGGGAGGGGAGGGCGCGCTCGGTGAATGGCGTTTCGAGGTGGGAGAGCAGGTCGTGAGGGGAGGAGAAGCGCTCGGAGTGACGAGGCAAACGCGGGAAGACCTGTTATAGGTGTCAGCGTACGCGGAGGGACCCGTTTTGAGGGAAACGAGCACCTTGGACCAAGCTTCGGCGAAAGGGTGATGAGTGGGAGGCGCTTGAGGAGCCGGTAGAGCAGCTGCAATGGGGGATGAAGCGCCCTCTTCCTCCGCATTGAGGTCTATACTGGCGACGCGCGCCTCGTAAAAGCCAGAGTCGTTCTCTACAGCTCAACAGCGTCAGCTCAGCCAGTCGGCGCAAACCATCAAGCTCACTTTTCCTGCTGTTCTGCACAGTCGACGACGATACAGGCGACGACAACGTAAGATCCAAAACCGCTCTCTTCCTGCAGCTTAAGACAAACTCAGCTCGCAATCTCACCGCACACCGCGACCCGCTCACCCTTTCCCTCCGCTCGTCCCGGCTCGAACGCTGCCCTGCTGCTGCCTCTCACCTCCAACTCTGCTCGGCTGTATACTGTTGCTTGCTGGCCTCGCCCTCCTCAACTTGGCGCGCTCGGCGGGTCCGACGCTCTCTGCTGACTCCATGCTTTAGGGTGAAACGAATCAGAGACGGCGGCGTCCGTGGAGATGAGGGTGATGTACGAGAGTAGGAGAAAGATGCAAGAGCGTTTCTAGGGCTGTTGCAGAGTACGAAGAGCGAAGAGAACAGAAGCGAGGGATGTGGAAGAGGGCAAGCGGCGGTCGAGCTGCTCGTTTCGCTCTCGAAGCTGTTCGAGGGGAGAACAATTCTAGCTCTTCGTGTGTCCTGACAGCTTAAGCGAGCCGAAGAGCTATACGTAGACACTGGTGTAGTACTGTACGGCTGCAGCTAGTCAAAGCCTTGTCTCGGCGGTGAGCTCGCGCTCGCCACCGCCGAACTCGAACGATCAAGGACTGAGCTGCGCTGCGAGGCCAAGCTATGTACAAAGTCCGGGCTAGTTTTTTTACCACCCCTGCACATCCTGCTGATGATGAACCTCCCTCACGCCGATCTCCCACCCCTTCTCCTTCGCTTCCCTCAGCACCTTCCTCACCAACCTCCTCTGCAGCAATCCCACATTCATCTCCAACAAGACCCGATCTCTCAGATCACCGTCCATTCCGATGAAACGCACGAGGAGCGAAAGGTCGCTGAGTCCGCCTTGGTGCAGCGTCGAGGCGAGAGCGCCGAGCGAGGGGTGAAGGGAGGTGACGAAGAGGCTGAGAGTCGGGAGGAAGCTCGAGCTAGAGGAGGAGGGAAGACAGATGGGGGTGGGGGCGACGCTAGGGCGATGGACGGGGAGCACAGAGGCAGTCGAAAGGCGAGGAGCGGGCGCCGAGGGGCGAGGCTTGATCGAGCGGCTGACGACCGGAGAGTCCTCCTCCTCTTCCACCTCTGAGCTGCTACTCTCGGCGTCGTCCGAGTCGCTCACCTGTGGAATAAGGCTTCAGCGAAGCAAACAGCTGCCAGCGCCGAAATCCGGTCACCACCGTTCTCCTCGCGCGCTTCCTTTGTCGCTCTCGCCAATTGTTCCTGCTGTGAGGCCTCCAGCTGGGGTCCTTCAGGATCTGCTGCACCGGTCCATAGTTGTGGTGGAGATTGGAGCTCTTGTCGACGCGCCAGCATCCGCGCTTCTCATCCGGGAAAAGCACAATTCGATAGCTGCAGAGAGGACGACCATGTCCTGCACGCCGATTGCAAGCCAGCGACACTTGGTAGGACGACGTGAGACTCGTAGTAGGCGAGAGCGGCAGCGACGTCGGCGTAGCGGTCTCCGACTTTGGGAGCGTTCGGAATGTGCTGTAGAATAGAACACAGTCAGTACAACGCTGGAGACTGAGCTGAAAAGCCTACAACTTACGACCATGGAGCTTTGAGGTTTTGGCGTAGGCTGAACGCGAGGCGAGGCCGAAGATCGGTATTCGCTGGCGGGCGAGTGACGGGGAGCTGGCGCTTGAGTTCTCACTACGACGCTTCTGTACGTTCGCTTTTCCTCTCTCGCCGACCC